>JARHVA010008814.1:0-242500 GCA_037957365.1 Torreya grandis
AGTCAATACAAACAATGCCAAGTTGGTGTATTAGGGTCAATGAGTGAGGACATAGTCAAGATATCTAATCAAAGGCATTATGTCAGAGATTTAAGTGATCTCCAAGGGTGTTTTTCATGGTTGGTGAGATATATGTGATCTCTAAGTTAGTATCCATGGTTAGGGAGATATATGTGATCTCCAAATAGCCTTAGGTATGGGTAGAGTCTAAAGAGTTGTGGTTGTTGGTGGAAATTCTAATGCAATAGTGTTAATGTTGATGATGTCATTGATGTTGGTAGTAAATAGTACCAACATTAATGGCCTAGGGCAAAGTTATCAATATCAATGAGAAAAAGTACCAGCATCAGTGGATTAGGTTAAGTATATCGACATCAGTGGGTAACCAAACCTAATAAAAGGGGGTTTGGAAACCCACCAAAATCATTTGAAATATTTCATTAGAGAGAAATAGAGCTCTGATTATGATTTAGATGGTAGAGCTAGGAGGGGACCCAATGGGAGGCACACCACCACAAAATCTAGCTATACCAGCCTAGAAGATATGAAGAGATGAGGTAAGATTCTACGCTATTTGGTTTTGAATGTGAGTTGGTTAATTCACTTTTGTAGGATAATTTAGAGGTGGGGAGAAACAAAATGTTAGTAGAAGGGTATGAAATGGGGTAGGGTAGGTTTAGGTTAAGTTGGGAGGGATTTATGGTAGGTTTTAGGTGAAAATTTAAATTTTTGGGGATGGGTCATTCGGTCTTAGGGCTGAACTAGTTGTTAATGTTGATGGGGTCTATCAACATTGACAAACACAACACTGATGTCAACAAGTTTTTATTAACATCAACTAACACCAATCACTGATGTCGGCATACAAGACCGATGTTAATAACTATGAAGGACCCAAAAATAGGAGAAAAGGTAAATTTTAATCCCTGATTAAAGTAGTCAACTAGCCTCAAAAGACCCTATGTCAATTAAGTGTTACCTATATAGCTTGGTTGAGGGCCTTAGGTGAATTTAGTTCTCTTATATCCTAGGGAAAAAGATCTAAGGTATGGTTAAAAGTATGTTAAAAAAGAGAGGTTGAGATAGGTCTAGAGACCTAGGGCTTAAGAGATAGGGTTGAATGGTATGGATATAAGCCGTAAGGCCTAGAGTTATGATAGGTAGTTAGGCATAGGGTGGAGAGATAGAGGAAATGAAGCCTAGGGTAGAGAGGGGAGAGTAGGGTAGATATTTATGTGGGTATATGGCTGAGCTAACCTTAGAATACCCTGTGTTGATTGAGTACTACCTACATAGCCCAGTGGAAGGCCTCAAACCAATGTAGTTATCCTAAAGAGAATGGAAAGAGGTGGTGATAGATCATATTAGAAAGTATGTGACTTGATTTTTATGTGTAGGGATGCAAGTGAGGCTGGAGTTGATATTGTGGGATCGCCTACCAATGCTACTAACATAGATAAGGAGGGATATCACTCTAGAGTAGTGGGAGCACATAGTAGCTATGGGTTTAGGAGGAGTGTAATGATATTATAGAGATGCTTGAGATGTGAGCTTGATGATATAATCAATTGAGAGGTGGGATCACACCACCAACACCTTCTATCTACTAATCAAAGAGTTTATAGTGACCCAAGATCATGTATATAGGTATTAAAGTTGTCACTTTAGGGTGAGGAGCTCTTCTCATGCTCGAGAGAGGAGCATGATATGCACATGGTGGTATTATTTGGTGAGCATGTTAGTGAGGTGACCTATCACTCAGTGAGCTTTGCCTATGAGCCACTATATATTGTTGATGAGGAGTAGCATTAACTGAGCATCCAAATGATGATAGGGATTACTATGTATGTATTACTAGATGTAGATGGTGGGAGATTTCCAATTTCATTGATAGGTGTTATAACATAGATGGTTGAGCATTGGACTATTTTTACATGGGGACTAGTGTTTCTAGCATAGTTATATAGAGAGTTTTGGGGTTTAAGACTATGATAGTGCTACAGTTTATGTGTTGGGAATTTACTTCACTACTGGGTGTATGAGTATATTATGGTGACATGACCATTGAAACTACATACCATGATTCTAGCTGACTTTAAGGTTGGTTTTAAATGGTAAAGAGATGGTATGGCTCAGATCTGAGTAAATGGTGTAGTGCATGACATTACTTATTATAGGTGCATGATAGAGGGATTAATCTCTATAGATATTTTGTGGAGACCCTACCTAACATAACCTTCCTTCAGAGGATAGGTAGATCAGCTAGTTGGATTGTAGAGCTCATTATGGGTTAGAGGGAGATGAGTTAGTGAGTTGGAGATGATACCTATGGCATAATTCAAGAGGTAGTTTTTCTTACTACAAGATGTATCACATACCTTCCCTCGATATAAGAGGGATGATATAGAGGCACCCCTACCTTTTCCCTAGGAGATAGATAGGCTAGATTTTGAATAACTTCTAATAGGGCTAGGTGTAATTGATCCAGGGTATATAGTGGTATATATGGCTTGGTGGGTAGGTTTACATCCTGTGGTGGAGGTCAAGAGGCCACCACTAGATTTACAAGGGTTGGTGAGAGAGAGATGTAGCCGTATAGGCACAAGATGTAGTAGTATAGGCTAGAGATATAACTCAGGCATATGTATTAGCCTTATAAGGATAGGTGGTGTCATTACAAGGCTAAGTTGGGGAACTATAGGTCTAGGTTGGGGTGTTACATGGTTAAGTTACTACACTAACAATAGAGAGGGAGAGTTTGAGAGCAATAGGTCAAGCTACTCCTCCTCTTCCACCACATGGACCAGTATAGACTGGGCCTTTAGTAGGTATGATGGGACCACTATAGACTATATCTCTAGTAAGGTATACTACTACCCTTGATGATATTTCTTATTATGAGATGGCCATTAGGGAGTTCTCATAGATTTAGAGGCACTTCAATATTAGAGAGTAGGAGAGCTCAATGTCATGTGCCATGACTTCTAGATCACATAGACATATATGGGTAGAGAGTGGTGATGACACTACTTCTTCATGACCATGTGGAGATCCTCGAGGATACTAAGTGATAGAGTGTTTTTTGTTATATATTTTATATGCACACTGGCCTATGAGCTGAAGATGAGAGATATATTTTGAGAGAGAGATGACATCGTGATGATGTATCAATGTACATGTATGTTGATCATATATATATATATATATATATATATATATATATATATATATATATGAGATTCATATTTATTTTGATTTTGAGATGCATTTACTGTGATTGTGATGATGTTGATGTGGATTGTTATTTTTATGTTATGTTAATTTGAGCATGTTAGTTGAGTTAGACTAGCATTTCCCATATGTGTGATGGTATATGCATAGTTAATGTGTTAGCTTCATCTTAGCATTTTTCCATATTTGTGATGGTGTATGCTTAAAATGAATAGATTGGTTATGTTATGTTATTTTATTTTTTTTCCATATTTGTGA
Organism: Torreya grandis; assembly: GCA_037957365.1. Lineage (NCBI taxonomy): Eukaryota > Viridiplantae > Streptophyta > Pinopsida > Cupressales > Taxaceae > Torreya > Torreya grandis. The sequence goes on from JARHVA010008814.1 coordinate 3,490, forward strand.
TGGTGTATGCTTAAAATAAATGCATTAGGCTTGATAGTGCTTGTATAACATTTTCATCTCAGTAGAGAGATGAACATGTGATTTTATTGGGAAAATAAAGAGCTAGAATTCTCGTGTATTGGAAAAGAACATAATCATAACATAAATAGGCTCAAGAATATGAGCCTCTTTCATGCTTTGCATCATTGTACCATTTTTTATATTAGAGAATCATCATGTTCACCTTGTGTTAAGTGAGTTCAAAGTCCCTTGAAAGAGTAAGAGGCACATGAGAGTGACTATAGGCAAGTCCATGACTTAAAGATTTTTTTTATGTGAGTTGATCAATATGGGAAGCCTACAATGGGATTTTGTATGTCTTAAGTTCATATGAAGTTGATCAATATGATAATCTTTTTATTTTTATTTCTCTTTGAGAATAATTCTTGGCCTAGCCATCCTTCAAGGGAGTGGTCTAAGCATTTATGTTTGATTTTTAAATAGCTATCCTTTAAGGGAGTAGTCTATTGATATTAGAAAAGATAATTTACATAGTTGTCCTTTAAGAGAGTAGTCTACATTTAGAAACATGACCTTAGAGATTAGAAATTGTCTACATATCCCATTTTTTTTACTTTTGGTCATGGACAAGACTACAGAGGCTTATGAGTTTTCCACTTTGAGGGCAAAACCATAGCACTTCATAAGTTAACTAAGTTTATAGGAGTAAGGGTTAAGAGGAAGGGAGATGAATATAATGGGGTGCTCAAGGGATGAGATTAAATGAAACATGAGGTGAAGTGACTTAATTAACAAAATAATGGTCATAGGTGGAAGGCATTTAAAAGCTCAAGTTTTAGCCTTCCTTCGAGAGAAGATAAGTGATAAGTTATTGAGCCTTATTTATGAGTTATGATGTAGGGTCAAAGATAATTAGGAGGAAACTTACCCCATTTGATTTTCTCCATGTTTGTCACATGTTTATTTTCTTTTAAGAAGAGATCTCTAATATTGAAATATCACTCTTTGAGGTTTTTGTTGTAAGCATGTTTGATACACTCTTGATAGATTTGGAGGTGGTTGAGGGCTATGAAATGGTGCTCATCAAGAAACTCAAGTTGAGCCAAACTTTCCTGGTGAAATTCATTATTAGTAAGTATTTATTTTAGTGAAATACGAAGAGAAGGAATTTTAACCTCAAGAGGCAAAATAGCTTCCATCCCATACACCAATGAATAAGGAATATCACCCATAGGGGTTTGAATATTAATGTGGTTAGCCCATAAAGCAAAAGGAATGTGTGTGTGCCAATCCTTGCCCATATCATTGACTACCTTCATGAGGATTTTGGTCAATGTTTTGTTAGAACTTTCTACCTATCCATTTTCTTGTGGATAGTATAGTGATGAGAAACTCAATTTAATTCCAAATGTATCACAAAGACTTTAGATAACCTTGTTTTTGAAAGATTTATCATTATCTGTTATAATTTTATGGGGAACACAAAAATTATAGATGATGTGATGGTTGATAAAATCAACAATTTTGTTATCCTTAGTGGAGATAAGAGGAATGGCCTTGACCCACTTGGTGAAGTATTCAGTGGCAATAATGATAAAATGATGATGGAGGGAGGAATGAGGGTTAATCTCCATAATTAGATCTAAGCCCTATTGGGAAAATATATAGAAGTCTTTGGTGACTTGAAATGCATGACTTGGAACATGAAGGAGGATAGTGTGTTGTTGACATTTAACACAATGCTAAACATAATCACCAGAATCTTGATGGAGTGTTGGCCAATAATAGCTAAGTCAAAGGATACACTTGGCAACTATGTGACCATTGAAATGTCCACCACAAATCCTATCATAGACTTCCTTAATAGTGAATGGAGTCTCAATAATAGTAAGGCATATAAGGAAGAGACCATCAAAACCTCTCTTGTAGAAAAGTCCCCCTAGCATAGTGTAATGAGTGGAACATTTTATGAAGGCATGCCTCCCATTATTGGAGAGATAAAAAGGGGTAATAGAAAATAAAAGATAATCTGTGAGTTACTTATACCATAAATCATGTGGGTTGGATGTTACATTTCTGATGAAGAGGATGTTAGTTGATGCATAGGAGGGTAATGTTAAGCAATGCATGGTGGCATAGATTTTTGAGGAAGAGGATGAAGAGGGTATGTGTGAAGCAAGTGAATCCATTATGTCAAAAAACTTTTTTTTAGATCGAGAAACAATTTGTAAGAGATAAGAGTCAAATGATCCCAATAGTGTATCTACACACTATTTATAATGCTATAGAATTTTGTTTTTTATGTAGGTAGGAACCATTAACCTAATTAACCATTAGTTGAGAATCATTGAAAATGGTTATGGATTTGATACCTAAGAAGAGAGTTATTTGAATTCCTAAGATTAAAGCCTCATATTCAACCATATTGTTAGTACATTCAAAATCTAGTTTAAATGACAAAGGCATAGGTTCACCATCTAGAATAATAAGAATGACCTCTACACCCCCACCATATTGACATTTAGACCCATCAAAGAACATCACCATTTGATAGGAGATGTCATCATTGGAGATAATTGTGATGGATTCATCAGGGAATTCAAGGTTTGAAGGTTTTCTATCAGGCAAAGGGGTGGCAACTAATTGGTTAGTGATTGTTTTCCCCTTAATTGAATTTTTTTGAATAAACTCTAAGTCAAATTCAGCAAGGATCATGAGCCACAAAGCTACATGTTTGTTGTGATATGGATTGGAATGCATGTATTTGATGGGATTGATATGGGTGACCATGTAAGTTTTATGATTTAGAAGATAATGGCAGAGCTTAGGGGTGGAAAATACCAACACAAGGAAAAGTTTTTTAGTATGGGTATATTAAGTCTAATAATCAATAAGTGTGTGACTTATATAGTAAACCACCTATTATCTATGGTGATCATCTCGATGTGCAATCATAACACCTAGGGAATGGTCTATTGTAGAGATGTATAAGTAGAAAGGTTGATTTTCCTTAGGTGGAATAATAACTGGTCAGGAAAGGATATATTGTTTGAGTGTATCAAAAGATTCCTAGAAATCTATATTAAAATGGAAGGAAACATCCTTTTTGAGGAGATGGTGAAAGGGTTGGCAATGATCTAACAAATGGGAGATGAAGTAGCAGATTAATTAAAGTTTGGCTTGCAAGCTACATAGTTGTTTGATATTATTAGGTGGAGGCATCTCTAGTATTGATTTAACCTTAGTAGGGTCAACCTAAATACCATAAAGACAGATTATAAGACCCAAGAGCTTACCAAAAATAACACCAAAGACACATTTATTTAGGTTTAGTCAAATGTTATATTGGATGAGATGAGTAAATATGATTTTGAGAATCATCATGTGATCTTGGTGAAGTTTAGAATTTTCAAGTAAGTCATTCATATAATCTTCCATAATTTTGTGTAGGAGATCATGGAATATGTAAGTCATAGTGCATTGGTAGGTGGCACCAACATTCTTTAGACCAAAAGGCATGACCCAATAACAAAAAGTCCCCCATGGGGTAATGAAGGTTATCTTGTGTTGATCTTTAAGAGAAACCAAGATTTGATTATATCTAGAGAACCTGTTCATAAGTGATAAGATCTCATGGATAGCTATTAGATCAATAATTTGGTCGATACTTGGCAATGGGAAGTTTTATTTTGGACAAGTGAGGTTTATGTTATGATATTTGGTGTAAATGTGAATTCCCCTGATCACTTTTGTGACAAGAACACTATTGGACATCCATTGTGGGTAGTCGATGGGTTGGATAAAGTTAATACAAAGGAGGTGTTAAATCTCTTCTTTGACAAGGAGATAAATATGAAGATGCATCTTAAATTTTTTTTGGTTAACAGTTTTAGCATCTTGATTGGCGACAATGTTATGGGTGATGATAAAAGGGTCAATACCAAGCATGCCATTATAAGACCAAGCAAAGACTTTGCTATGGTTATTAAGAAATTTGGCATAATTAGGTTGATTAGAGGAATCCAAATATTTCCCAATCTTGAGGATGTGGGGGTTATTATGAGAGGGCAAATTGATGTCAATGGTTGATTCATTTAACATAGATTATGTTTCAAATGGGAGTGATTATTGGATATAAGAATCATCTGCACCCATGTATGTGATAATAACATCATAATATTGATATTGGATAGTGTTAATAGTGGTAGAGTCTTTATCAATTATTTTAGGATGAACAAGAGGAAGGGACCTTATTTCCTTACCTTGGTGATAGGTGAGAGGGCCTAAAATGGATGACATTTATTGAAAAAAAATTAGGAGGTATAGATACCTCTAATTTGGTAGGTGATGGTAGAGAATAAGGTGGAGAGGGACAGACTGGCTCTTCAATAATTGGTATATGGGAAGTTTTACTGAGTTTATTTGATTCATCATATGCCACTCCATGCCTCTTTTTGGCATTTTCAATGGTTTAGCTAGTGGGATATTTAATAGGTGTATGGACACCCTGATCATAATGACCCTAACCAAATCCTTTCTAGGCACACCTATAGAGATAGGTGTGAGTGAATCTAGGGTTACTTAGGAAAGAGAAGTCATAGGTAAATGATTTTGGTGAAGAGGATGGATTGTTGATAACAGGAGCTTGATCAATTCCTCCATATGTGAAATTAGTTTGAAGGTTAGGGGGCCAATAAGGGATGACCATATCAATGTGTGGATCATAATTTAGGTGAATTTGAATATTTCCATACTCTTGTAGAGTATAGAACATGTTGAGTGTCAAAAAATTATATTTTTTGAGTGATAAACATTGAAAAGTTTCCTTTATGGGATCCATGTCAGGAATTTGTGTTTTCAATATCTATGTAATTGGGGTAGTGGAGCTTGTGGAAGTTTTAGAAGTATCATATAGAGAATATGATGTCTTTAATGGAATAATAACATCATTAGGACTATAAGTCAGATTGCATGTTTTAAATGGAGGTGGGTCAGTGGGTATAACATGCACTTGTCCATCATGCTCAAACTTGATACAACAGTGCAAAGTTGAGGGTACACATGCCATAGCACATATCCAAGGTCATCAAAGAAAGATGTTATATTGGAACTCTCCTTCTATAACATATAAGATATTGGGAATTATGCAGGGACCTACATAGATATGTAAGACAATAGTACCCACTGTAGTAGCTATGGTATTGTCAAAAGAGTGGAGTACCGCATTAGTTTGAGACATGCAATTGAGAAGAGTATGTTATTTATAGGCATGGGTGGAAATAATATTAATAATATCTCCCCCATTGATCATGAATCTCTTGACATGAGTTTGATCAATATATGTGGTAATAAAAAGGGTAGAATCTTGATCTTTAGGGTGTTGAAGTGGAATTTCTAAATTATTGAAGGAAATTAGGGAGATGGAATTAAGAGAGCTAACTAAATCTATAAGAGGTTGGGGATCATTAGGTTATACCTCAATCACTTGTAAGGCACTAATAAAATCTTGATAGTGTTGGTATGAGTTTTGGATTAACTCATATAAATACATTTTCACAGGCATTTGGTGAAGTTATTTCACCATCCAACTTTGAATAATGTCTAAAGATGTTAGTTTTAGGACCCCTAAGATGGAAACCTTGGGATTAATAGGAGGAGTGCCTTTGGTGAAGGGATGAGCCCAAGGAGAAGTGACATTTTATTTACCTTTATCCTTTTGGTTTTATGACCGTGTAGCCACATTAACTGTGTTGATCTAAAATATAGGTAAAGGAGGTGGAAAAGGGGGTACAACCACATCTTTGGGTTTGAATTTAGGTGGAATAGTAGGAGGAATTGTGGATTTAAAAGGTGGAATAACAAGAAGGTTAATAGGAGTATCAATAAAGAGAGTGTCAACATCAACGTGTTGCCAAATGACTGTTGTGAGGGCTTTAGAACTCTTAGTATTGTGTCTAGGTGAATGATGATATAAACACACTTGTGTATCATTAAACCAATATGTCTTCATTCTAAGAGGACTATAAGGCTTAATGGGAGGAATATTTATTACAAAAGATTGTAATAATTGACATAGGAAAAATCTCTAAGAGCCTATGAGTGGGCTCGAACTTATTTTGGTAATAGGAGTGGAGATCTTATTCTGTTTAAGAGTCATGGGAATAATTTTTTGTGGTACCTTATTTGGTGGTGGTGGAGTTACGTGTTTTGATAACACTTTTTTGGTGTTAGATGTGAAAGGCCTATTAGGTGGCAAAGGCAGTAGTGGAGGTAAATTAACCTTTTGTTTTTCTTAGGTTGGTAATACTCCAACTAAAGTAGAGGGGTGTGGTCCCAAAATTGATGGTAAAGTTGAGAGTCAAAGAGGGAATGATCAGTGAGATCTAGGAAGCTTAAATTTTTTTTATAGTTCAGGCCATAAAACTCTAACTCATTATTGAGGAGTTAAATCTAATTTTACCTATGGATGAATTAAATTAGAGATGGGGCATATGCCTAAGGGCCTGATCTACTTTAATGTGGCAGATGCCTATGAGGGTGAGGGTTCTGACATAGATGGATGAACTTAAGGTGATTTTGGTGAAGAATCTCTAGATTTTTTAAATAACTTGGGGTAAAGGGTAGTGAGAGGGTTTTAGATAAAGGTTGATACTAATTCTATTAGATAAGGAGTTTTAAGTTGGTCCCAAAATATCATGTGATCTAGCTTCATGGAGTCAAGAAATTCTATACTTTTCACCAACTGTGAGAAGGGTTTAGATGAAGTTGATGTAGGCCTTAAAGTTGCATCTTTATAAGGCTAAGGTTTTTGAGAAAGAGGTAAATTATTGGTCTTTTCTACTTTAGGCCAAAGATAAGAAATAACTGCAATGGGGTCTTTTTTTTATAAATATGAGAGAAGAGGCATGTTCTTCCATAGGTGGAGGAGAGGTAGGTGAAGAGGGTTCCTGAAGGGGGTAAAGCATAGGTATTATTGATCCCTCAACATGTGGGCAAGGAATAGGTAAAGTATAATCCTCCATAGGTAAAATAGGTGGTAAGAGTGGTGGAATTGGAGTAGGCTCAATAGGTCTCTCATCTAATGTAGGAGTGGATAAAATTGACTCTTCAAGGTGCAAAGGTGGAGTGGATGGGGTATTAATCTATCAGTAGAGGAGAGGTAGGTGAGGAAGGTTCCTTAAGAGGGAATAACATAGGGATTATGTTCCCATCAATATGTGGCTATGGAATGGGTAAGGCATGGTCTTCAAGTGGTAAGAGTATAGGTAACATTGTTATAAAAGGAATTGGAAATATTGGCTCCTCTAGTGGAAAAATAAGTGGTAAAGAAGGCTCTTCCTCACATGGGAGTGGAAAGGGTGAAATAGACTCTTCTACTTGGAGAGGATAAATGGGAAAAAAAATACCACTAAATTTGGGGGAGGATTCGATAAAATGGGTACCTCTTATTGTGGGAGAGGTTGAACTAGAGGTAAAGGAAAGACCATATTAACCATATGGATATTATGATCACATGAGTTAGTCATGGTTTAAAAAATATTTTGATTGGGTGAATGGTTAGGAAAAGGATATTTGAACACATCCATATTTTGATAAGGGGGTGCATTAGGATTATCCAAGATGAGATCACCTTATCAAGCATGTCTTGAACAATATTCTTGAATATCTTATAGTTATTAGAATTGTGTCCTTTAACTCGATGGTAGTCACAAAACTCATCCTCTTTGTACCAAGTTGGAATAAGATGGGAGGGGTCAAACTATATAGGAGGTTTTATTTAAGGAAGGGTTACAACACCTTTTGGCAATAGTATTTCCAAAATGGATGTATATGACTCCCTAATGGGAGTGTATTGTCTTTATTCATACTATTGTTGGAATTGATTAGTCAGATTTTTGGAAGTCAAGGAATTAGATTGGTTTTTGGTTGTGGAAGAAGCTGAATTAACAAACACCATGTTGGTGGAGCCTTTATATTTTTAGTTAGAAGGAGAAGTTTTAGAAAAGGAGGATTCATTTGATTTAGAATTGGTGTTCTTACTACACAACTTGACTCTTTTTTCATTTATAGCCTAAATCTTGAGTTTTTGTGCCATCGTAAAGGCCTCATCAAATGTGAAATTTTTTTTTACTTGGAGTGTGGATGAAATGTGCTTAGCACATGCCCTTGAGAATATATCAATAAGATCAAGTTGGGAAAAGGAGGAGAGTTGATTGATCAAGCCTTTCCAACAAGTGACAAAATTTGTGATAGACTCATCATCAAATTTTCTAATAGAATAAAGGTTTATAATAGAAACCTTTTTAGAAATGTTAATAGAGAAATGGTTTAGGAATGTTTGTGAAAGTTGGGTAAATGAGAAAAGGGAGTGTTGAGGTATAGAGCTATACCAATCCAAAGTAGCACCTAAAAGAAACATAGGGAAAATGCGAAGTAATAATGCATCATCATGCCCTATTAAATAACAAACATGTTTAAATGGTCATAAATGCTATTGTGTGTCCTCTTTACTCTAGAAACAAGTAAATTTGCAGAGTTCCCATTGGCTTGGATAAGGGTGAATAGGCACATAAGGATGGATGGGTTAATTACATATCTGATCATAAGATAACACATTCTTTGAACCAAAAATAGATGTCTCTATATTAGACATCTTGTCTATCAACATCTTAATGAGGTCTAGAGGGGGATTAGTCTAGGAGATACTTCTTAAGTTATAGGGAACCTGATAAGAATTAGAGTGAGCATATGACATAGCTTGTTGAGGTTGTGTTGGTACAACATAAGGATAATGAATCATAGTCTAGGTGGTGGAAAGAAAAGGGGCTTGTCCTATTGGGTTAAAGACTATGCTTTGGTTGGATGTTGTTATTATATGCTGGGTTATTGGCATGGTTAGGCTAGATGAAGGGTGCATCATAACTTGGGTAATTATAGATGCAAGAGTAGATGGAATAGGTATGACCAAATTTTGAAATGGGGTGTGACTTGACTAAATTTCTTGTGGTTATGAAAGTTGGAAAGTCATACTAGGGTTTATGTGGGATTGGGCAGTTGGTGATGCTAAACTTTGGATATTATTTATGGTTGGGTTACTTGTTAAGGTGGTGGTTTGAGTAACCATGGGTAAAATAGTGGATATAGCTAAAACTAAAGTTATATCCATTAGAGAGGTTGGTATACCATAGATTGTATCACTCGAATAATTGTGGGTTCAGCTCATGGCAAGGTAATGCTGAAAGGCTACCACATTATGATCAAGAAATTTAGAAAAATCTTGATATTCTTTAGGCATAATGGGAATTTGGTTAGGGCTTGGAGTATGCTCTGTATTTGAATTATGCTCCATGATAGAATAAGAAACAAGAGGGGAAGGTGGAAGTGGTTGCTAGCTTGCATAATCAACAAGGATTTTGGCTTGAGTTCATGTCAATACCATGAAATAATAAGTAAGAATAATCCTAATACTCTATATTTATGACATAATAAGGAAAAACTAGGTATGGGTGTAGGTAATTAGGTTATTTTAGCTTGATGTTTTGTGTAAATAAAAATTACATAGTCACTAACATCAATCACTTGACCGATGTTGGTAGTAAAAGTTTGTCGATGCTAGTGGTATTAACTAATGTCAGTAACTAAATTATACCGATGTCGGTATAATTAATAGATGTTGATCACTGTGATAACCTAAGAGATGGAAAATCCAACATTTTAGAAACACAAAAGTAGAATCTAGGTAAAATAAAGGATGGAAGACGTCTTTTTAAGAAGGAAGAACACTCAGAAAACTTGATATAACAAGTTATACAACTAAGTATTAGAAATAGTGTTGATTTTGTGAATCAATAGAAAAATGTCATTACCAAATCCAAAATATAGAAGGTAATATAAAAGTAAAAAAAAACATATAGCCACTAATTATTAACTACTAGAGATTAATTTTAGTCTCATGTTGGCTTATGCCTTAATCAGATAGTGAGAGGAGAATTTGGTTATCAAAGGTACTAGAAAGCAATCTAGATCTAGTTTTAGGTTAGTTTTAGTGCTCAAGAGGAAATTTGTGTTAGACTAGGTACATGGATTTTTATAGGATCTTTCTCCTTGAACTTCACAAACCTAAAGCCAAGCTAGGCTACATAGCCAAAATATACGTTCTGCCTAGATTTTATACTCTACCAGAGAATGGAGTGGGTTATCCCCTTAGTGGTGAAATCCAAGTAGGATAGATGGGTAGGGTAAGGTAGTCCACCAGGTGATGAAATCTTGATGGGCCTTGTTTTAGATGAGTTTAGATGTTTGTTTTTGTGAGTGTGATCTAGTTATGTAACATAGGTGCACTACAATTCATTCACAATGCTTATAATTAACTAGGTGAGCTAATATATGCAGCAAGCAAACAATGAAGTGCAATAAGTTTTAAACCCAAATTTAAAATGTTTAGATTCAAATGAAAAAAAAGATGAAATAGGAGTAGAGAATGAAAATCATTATGCTAATGTGCATGCAAGAAAGAGATAAAGAAGAGATTTTTTCAATCTTGTAAGAAAAATAATAAATTGCCTTTTGAGGCAAAGAGAAAAGAATAAATTTAGGTTTATTGCCTTTAAACAAAAAATAAAATGTTGAATTTTTGATTTGAGGAAGAAAAGAAGGATAAAGTGCAAGAAATGAAATTTTCACTATAATGTACCTATATGAATGGTTAAAACAAGTAATGAACCCAATGAAAACTCTAGGGTCCCATCAGGCATGCTAAAAATGTTTCACTAAAATTTATCTATTTCAAGTCTAAAGAAAAAGAGAGAAGAATGATAGGGATAAGTGATTAGAATGAACTTGGATTGGTTTGCATGCCATATCCAAACATTGTGAGCACTCCTCTTTGGCTGGGGAGAATTACCTATAAGTAAGAAGTCACTACCACAATATGTTTGTTAGTAGATATCTGAGTGGGTTACTAAGCTACGTGATTATTCTAGGAAGTGCAAAACTTCCTTAGAGATGATAGTCCACATTTGAGAGATAAAAGAGTAGTAAACAACCAAAAGAGATGCAAAGAGATAGTAAAAGAGAGATAATGTTACTGTTATTCACAACCTGAGTGTAGTAGAAAGTAATAGAGTGCAAGTGGTATGTTCTATTTATATTTTGGAAGTTGTTTGGGTAGGTCTTGGAAGGGTTAAGAAATCCATAGTTGTTGATGTCAGTTATGTTATCGAGGTTAGTGAAGAAGTGATTGATATTAGTTATATTGTCGAGGTTAATGGGTGAAGGTGACTGATGTCAGTTAGGCTATCAAGGTTGGTAGGGGTAGTAATTTCTTAGGAGCTTACAAAAGGATTTTTTGGGTCTGGGAGATGGTTTTGGTTAGGTCTGGAAGGTCGGGGATAATTGTGTGTGTGTGAGAGAGTATGGTTTGGATGTATTTAGTTAGAGATTTGGTGTGTGGTATCAAGGGGAAATAAGTAAGTAAGCTTTATAACTCCCTTGTGGGGGTTTGGTTAGGAATGTGTAAAGTAATGAATAGTAGATATAAAGTGATTATAAAGTAACTACTTAAAAGACCTATAAAATAAGTGATGTACTTAGCTATAGTGGTGACTGAATGATAAGTGCCAGATGGATGGCTCCTATCAGGTGGTCTAAACAGATGCCTTGAATAGAGAAAACAAGAGGGTGATACTGGTTCTCAAGAGCTTGGTTCCTAATCTAGATTGACTTATGTGAGATAATAATAAGCCAAGATGTTGAAAGTTGAATGTCAAAAGCCTGTATGAAAATAAGGAGTTTTCTTGATTTCTATTGACCTAAACATTAGTTTGGATTTTGGCTTATATATCTAATGTCAACAATCTTGCTAATGTTAGCCATGGGTTGACTAACATAGGTGGCATAAAAATAGGTAAAATTACTATTTTTAGCCTATTTTCTATTGCTTCTCATGCCAAGTGTGGTATCTATTAAGAAATGGTAGAAATAGGAGGTTAAGAAGGATGTTATTGGTTAGAAACTCATTTTTGAGGTGAGAACAAGTCTTGGGTAGTTAGGATAAGGGGACTAAGTCTTGAGGTGAATCATTAGGTGAGAATTAGTCTTAAGATGAGGTGGCTAGGTAAGGTGGAAAAAGGGGTTTTTAATTAACTTAATTATATATTTCAAATTAATTAAATATGTGAGGGATAAAAGTATGGGTTAGGGAGGTTAATCATTATTATTGAAATAGGCCTCAAGGGGGGTTTTGACATAGGGAGTTACACATGTGTGTGACTCAATTTTAGTGTCTATAATCGCAATGGGTCGAATTATTAGTATTTTAAAAGAACTAGGTTGACCCAATTGACCTAGTAGGTAGAAAATAAGGTTTTAAAATGGCTAACCTACTAGGTCTTGGTTGGAAAAAAGTTCGACTTAGTACCTTATGGCCAACTTAGTTAAGTCAAAAAGTCAACTTAGTACTAACAAGGGGAAAAAGGAAGGTTGACTTAGTTATTTTAGGTTTAGATGGCTGACTTAGTATTATAAGCTCAACCTAGTATGTTCTTAAGTGTCGAATATAGTACTAAAATGAGGGAAAATGGATGATATAATACTTTTCAGGCCTAGGGTGTTTGACTAAGTACTAAAATGGCCAAATAAGATAAAAATATGTCAAATTGGTAAGAAATGAATAAATTAAGGAAAATTAGGTGTTTTTTATTAAAATTTAAAAGAATGTATTTTGACTATAAGTGACATGGAGGTAAAATACATATTTTATTATTTGATTTGTTATAGGGGTACTAGAGATTTTGGTGATTGGTGGACATGTCATGGATACCAAATCTATTAGAGTGATTGATATATGTAGATAGAGCTAGATTGGTTAGGCTAGGCTTGGGAGGCCTCATAGAGATGCGATGGGTCCCACTAAGTAATGAACTAGTGGTCTTATTCCTAGGAGCCTAGGAATGTAAGGAACTTACTTAAATGTTTGTATAAAATTATTACATATCACACATAATAGACTAATTTAAGAGATCACATAACAATAATTGACAATAGAGAAGAATATTGGATAATATAGCAAAGCCACTTCAAGGGGGAAACCTCCACAATAATGTAATAATAGTAGAATACTTAATATGATGATTAAAGACTAACCACTACCTCCTTTATATAGTCTACTTAGCCATGGTTATTCCATAGGTTGACCTAACTAAGAACATAGAGAAATGTATCAATAATATAAAAGAGGTATGTAATCCATAAGTTAGCCACACATATCCCTAGATATGCCATAGGTTAAGGGCAGGACATGCCCCTAGCATTCAAAACAATGTTTTACTCAATGTTGAATCAACTCTAGATGTTGTTACAAAAAATATTCATCCTCCCAAGTGGCATTTTCACATGGTAGATTCTTCCATTTGATCAAGTACTACTTAATTTCTCTATACTCTAGTTGTTTAGTGTGCATTTGAAGGATCACGTGAGGATCAAGAATAACTCTCCCTTTATCATGAAATTTTGGTAACTTTGTTTCAGTATAAAATTTATGTCCAATGAATTTCTTCAAGAATGATACATGAAATACTATATGTATGCGAGTGGATGAAGGAAACTCTAACTTGTAGGCCACACTACCAGTTTTATATAAGATTTGATAAGGCCCAAAATACTTAGGGGATAACTTGTTATCCTTTTTCTATTACTTTAAGTACATTTGCTTATATGGATGCAAGTTAACAAATACCCGATCACCAATGTCAAAATTCCTCTCACTCCTATGTTGATCTACTTGCTACTTCATACGATTCTAGGTCGTGGCTAAATTTTCATGCAAATTTACTAGGACTCTTGTTGATGGCGAATATGTTCCTAAACTACACAAACCTTAGGATGGAACTTCAAGGTGGAAGTGATGGATGGAGGGTGGTATCCATACCAAGGCCACAAAGGGAAACATTTTTGAATAACTATGAACACAAGTATTATACAACCATTCAACAAGTGGGAACCAATGAAATCATTTATCAAAAACAAAACAATGGAGATATCCTTCTATAAATTTTTTGACTACCTCACTATATCCATCTAATTGAGAATGATAGGATGAGATATGAGCCAAATTGGTGCCTAAGCATGCAAATAATTTAGTCCAAAAATTACTAGTGAAAATAAGATGTCTATCACTGATAATGATCTTAGGAGTACCATGTAGTTTCTTAACTATATTGAAAAAATAAAAATCTATTATACTAGCAAAAAATGGCTATGATGAATAAAAATGATCATACTTATTGAGTTGATCCACAATAACTATAATAACATTTTTACCATCAGATCTTGATATCCTTGTAACAAAATATATAGACACATATTCCCGATGCTAGCTAGGAATGAATAAAGGTTGTTGAAGACCTAGGGTTTTGATGGTTTCACCTTTAATTTATTGATACATCATACATTTAGCCACATATTTTTGGACATCCACCTTGAGTCCTTAAAAAATTCCTTCTTGATTCTATGATAGGTTTTCAAAAATCCTAAATGACCCCCAAGTGGAGCTGGATGAAGTTACTAAAGGTTTTTTTGTTCAATAAGAGAATTATTACATAGGTATAATTTGTCTATTATCACTTTAAATTTCACCCCTTAAGGAGATGACAAGTCTCTTCCAATTCAAGTGGCACAATGGAACCACCTCAGGGTTGTGGGTGACCCAACTTTAAGGTGGATCTCTAGATTTGGGGCTAGTTCCCACTGATGTACCACTTTGATCAATCCTATTACTAAATATTGGGGGATGATAAGGGATAATAATATCTTAAACTAAATATAATCTAGGGGAGGTGATACACCAAATAAGAAGTATTCACATACACTTCATCCAATGATAATCTTCCCTCTCACAATAATATTTCAAGCATGGGGTCTTAAAGAGAGCCTAGGTTAGGAGGACTTAGAAAATAGGAATTATAAGAAAAAATATTGAATAGACTACTCACTATACCTTAAATATAATTAGACACTTCTTACTGACTTGAAAAAGAGAGATTCCAAAACACACAAGGCACTAGAAGAGTAACATGTGAAGGTAAGGCAAAATACACGTACACAAGACCAAAAACCATTATGTACACTTATTGAAATATTTAATGAGATAAAAATTATATTTTTATTATCTCAAATAAAAACTTTGGTATGGATTCTCCATACCCAGGTGGAGAGATCTATACAATAGCTAAAAAGACTAAAATTTATAGAAATTATGAGAGGGAGAGAAAGAGAAGCTCAAGAGTCATTGAGACACTTATAAATAAATGAGGAGGAGTTAAAATAGTAATATAATAATTTATTATATAGGTTATAAAGGGAATCAAGGTCAAATGTCCCTCAAACTTGTTCAACTCCTCCATAGGTGGCATAGATTCCCTTGTGCTTGCATAAGAAACTACCTTCATCATTTGCCTTCACAAAAATACCTCATCACTACGTATGGTCAGGTATGATGATGTATATGAGTGTGATAGGTTACTTTAAATCCCTCACATGCATTTTATTTTTCTTTGATCATTCATATTCTTCTATCCATGCACAATCATCCTTGATAGCCCCAAAATGACTCCTTTCCAAGCACATCTCACACTTGGCACCCAAAAACTTTAAAATTTTGAAATTTTATCCATGTAAAAGGAGTAATTACACTTTTTAATAGTGTCCAAGTCATTATGTTCAAGAAAAAATCCTTAAAAGGCTTACCAAATGAAGTTTCACCACTTTTCCTAAGTGTTCATTATTCATTCACTATGATTGGCTAAAATGAAAGAGATGGTAGGAATACTTAGGAGTTTATATGCCTCATAAAATGGCCATGGAGACTTATAAAAAGTGTCAATATACCTCTAAAAAGTGATTTTATCATCTAAAACCATTTCACACCTATAAAACACATAAATTAGTCAAAAGGAGCCCTATTTTACACCATTCATATAATTTTAGAACACCTCAGTCACATGTGTCAAGTCCCTAGAGCGTCCTATAATTCTTCAAGTTGGTTTAATGGCCTTTTCACTACATCTATATTCTTAATTTATCTCATCTTCTTAATTAGGTCCTTATAGAGGGTTTACAAGGGTTTTAGAGTGGTTTTAGGTCCTAACATTTGTTCATAAAGAATAGATGTTGGAAATATGAGAAAATTACACTGAGGGATTATGGAGGACCCTCTTAATCCTCAATAAACAACTCAAGGTCCCATGCAAAGTGTTATGATAGATATAAGCGTCTCAAGTTGACCCTTCAAACTCTTTTCTTGCATTTTATGAGGGTCTGAGTTCATTCCAAGCCAAAAATGGATTCTTGATGAGTTTTTTTGAAAAAAAAGGTCACTAATATTATTATCCCACAAATTTTTCCCTATATATTTGTAATGTCATCCCATGCTACAAATTTAAATGACTCATTATTTGCCTTAGGCCTAGACCTTATTTTCACAAGTATGTCTACTACCTAAGACTCAAAATGACCCTTTTACACTTTAATTACATATATATAGATTTTACACATCAATTTTACTTATTAAAACATGAATCAAAGAATTTTAATTCTTGGAAAATAATAGAAATTGAAATGGCCTCCTAATTGGCCCCTTGGCTTTAACCTTGCCTATTGGGTTTGACTGTAACCCTAATTGCCTAGGGCATCTTGTTTAGATTCAAGGATCATAGATAAGTTTTATAGGTTTATATGGATGTGATACAGCTTAAAAAAACTTATTTAAGTGTCCCCTTAAGTTTTGGTCACCAATTTCATCCTTCTTCCTCAAAACCACTTCTTTATGCAAGGAAAAAGTACCCTATCTCTGAGACAGAACATAGACATATTACCTTAATTTTATCACAAAAATATATATATATATGTTATAAAATAGGTCATAAATAATATAAATACCAAAAATTAGCTTCTAAATCCATCAATAAGACCTCTAACTCTTCAAAACCCAATACTAGACTTTTGAATGCAGACTATATATGTAGGCAAGGTATGAGGATTGTGCTTGTTGAAATTGGAGGCCCTCCTTTTATTATTTCTCCATAATGAAGGTGTTAATAATTTGTTAAATATTTTTAAAAAATTTTCAACTTCCATTCACACTCCAATCTCCTACAAGATCTTTACACACCTTGATTTGTTCAACCTTAAATACACCTTGTATGAGATTGACACAACCCTGCAAACATGACTGTAGGTGTATTTAAACTAGTGAGAATGACAAAAATGTGAAAGTATCATGGTGTTTATGTTTATGGATCATTAATTACCTTGCATAACCATAAAAATTTCTCTTATATACCCTAGGTTTGAAAAATGGGTCCTATTGTCATCAAATTATGCACCCTAGGACATTCTATGAAGATCCTACAATTTTATTAAACATTGAATCATATCTCAAGTTATGGGTGAAATTTTAAGAGATATTAATATATATATTATAAGGGATATGTCCCTAGATTATTCTTGAATTGCACATCACCTAATCTAATGCTTGTATATGGGAAAGAGTTATAAGTTTGCATGCAAATGAAACTATACTAAAGAGGTGATACACCAAGACACATCTCGACATGACTATCACATTCCTATTAATAAAAAAATATTTCCAAGTCTAACTCTAGGCATTAAAGGATTCTATCATAATTGATTCAATGTGAAGGTATCATACATGGAATAATCAACAAGATAACTAGTTTAGGGGTAGATTTCACACCATAGAGATAATTATATGATTGAATAATATCCTAGTATAATAAACACACTTCACATGACATAATAAAATTATAACTCATGATTAAACATGAAGGATAAATGGAGTAAGGATGATACTATCAATTAGCTCCATTATTCATCACTCACACACTTAGACAAAGATGTTCACAAACCAAAAGTAGACTTGTATTCAATGTTTAAAGATAAAATGTAATTTCATACTAGTAGGGCTTCACCATATTAGCTATGGTCTACTTTACAATGGCCAAAATGTCTCAATTTATAGAATTTAGGAGAAGAGAGAGAGAGAGAAGATAAGTTGAAGAGGCACAAGTACAAGTGTCAAATGGTGAAAATAAGTTACAATGCATGTGAATGAAATTGAAAATGAGCCATGAAATTGATTTACACATCATTCCATCCCAAATTAGCCTCTTCTCCAAGTGTAGCATATCATCTTCTCAATCATTCTCTCCTTTGGAAATTGACTTCATCATGGGATTTCTTTTGAGAATTACAAAGTAGGTTAGGATAAGTGTCTCATGTGTGTTGATGAGAGGGAGTTACAAATATTCTTCCACTTTAATTGGGAGTTTTCTTCATCATGACATTCCTTTACACAAGATCCATCATCACCTACCATTATGATTACTCTCCAATAGGACTATATTGAAACTTGGCACTAGAATATTTGCATCCTTCCTAACTGATCGATACCAAGGGTCTTGTGACATGTTTTAGGACACCCCATATGCTTGGTTTCATTTGAAACATCATAAAAATCCTCCAAACTCAAGTTACCATTCTATTCACTATGTCATTTTAGATGCCACTTTAGATTTTTTGAAGTGATATGCCTATTAGGTACACTTATGATCATTCACAATATTTTAAAATGGCATATAGAGTTTATTCAAGTCCTAATCTATCCTCCCAAGTGATTGGAATCCATTGATCATCTTCAGGACTTATAAAGACTAAGAAAATGCCAATAAAACCTATTTTATACATCACTTTTATAGATTATTTATAATATGATTCAATTTATTTGATCCTCATGGAGTTTAAAACAACTTATCTTCATCACTCATATTCAAATTCATCTATTTAAGCTCACTTTTGGCTTTATTTCCACCATCGGGTCCTAAAAGAGGGTTGGCAAGGGTTTTGAGGTCATTATCCCTCTTAGCCTTTTTTCATAAAGGATAAAAATTATGACTCCATAAAAATTCCACTAATTTCTCCTCAAGTAACTTATATATCTTCCACAAATTCCTCAAGATCCCATGCGTAAGCTCATGAAAGTTTTGAGCTTTTTAACTTGACCATTTGAGCCATTTTATGCATTATGTGATGGTTTAGAATTTTGTAAGCCAAAAATTGGATTTTATTGAAAACAAATGGTTCATACACATGTTTATACATCTAAAAAACATGTCTCAATTATTGTAATGTCTTCTCAATATCTATAAATGAAGATGAACCCTGTTTAGTAACTAGGCCTAGACCTTGTCAATAGGTCTGTCTACACCCTTATCAAAAATTGAGGCTCTAGTAGATTTATTTTCATATTATAATTATTTAAAAATTATAAAATAATCACTTAATAATTATAAAATCACTTAGGAATCTTAACTAAGGTCAAAAATGAAAATGACCATCCTTACCAAGCCTTTGCTTACCATTCCTTGCCATGGTGACTGCAACCTTTGTAGTATAGTCTACCCTGTTTAATTTCAAGAATAATATAAAGTGTTTTTAAATATTTATTTGTGTGTTAAATCTTATACAAACATCATCCATAGTTATATTGACCTCTAGCTTATCAATTTCACCATTTCCCCCAAAATTGTCATCCTCATGCATGAGAAAATTGCCTCTGGTTTGTGATAAAACAAAGAGGGTTTTAAATATTGGAATTGTAAAATTTATCATTGGATAATATTTTTTAACTAAAAATTGTAATATTTACTAAATTTTATCTTTCAAATACAAGGATAGACCACCAAAATCTTGACATTTTGTAGGTAGACTTTATGAGTAGGCAGACTATGAGGGTAGGCAGGGCATAGGTTGTATTTGGAGAAAAATGGAGGTTACTTTGAGATTTTTAATGGAATTTAGAGATAATTAATACATTAAATAACCTATTAAAAACAATTATATATAATTTTCCCCTCAAACACCTTTCATGCTTTTGGAAACCTAGACTAGGACTTATGGCTACTTAGAAGGGGAATCATTGTTTTAGGCTTAGCTATAGGTTATTTTAAGCTTGTTTGATGTTTTAAGAGCATAATGAAAAAAAATATATTTTAAAAATATAATGTTAGTTATAATTCACCATTTTTATATATAATATCTATCCTTTGTACTAATCTATCTTTCATTCTCAATATTAAGCCTTTGTTTGTTAAGCACTGAGACACTCTTAGGATCCTACCTATAGGTGGTTATTTGATATTTGTTTGACGTTTTTGTACCTTATTTAAATGATATTTATGTAATAATACAATCATAATTCTTTAATTTCCTTATAATTCTTTAAATCATACATCAATTCATACTTGGATCCTCAACTAGGATGCCCCCTGCCTTGACTACATTGAGACCATTTATCATGCCTATAGGTTAATTTAGCTTTGTACACACTTATGTTAGGTGTATTTAGGTTTAATATGAGATAAATTTAATTAATATAATCCAAATACACCATTAAAAACTCATTTTATACAAGTAATACCCTACCTTCAACTCATTGTTTACCTCAATTGTATGTCACAATGCACAAGCATGTAGGTTATTTTAAGCCATTTTAAAATTGTTCAAGGTGTGGTAGGGTCCCTTAAAATTTACTTTAGACTCAAATTACCTTACTTTAACCAAAATTTTCACCTTTAAAACTTCAAAACACTATGTATAATTCAAATTATATCATTGTCTAATATGTTGGTTGTAGATGTTTGTTCTAGGCCTATTGCACAAACAGGGGGTTACTTAGGAGGTCTCAAAACATCAAGATCTACCTTTTATTTATCATATTAGCTTAGGATTACTGTTTTAAATATTTTTTATTTATATCCATTGATTTCATATATTATTATCATCAAATTTAAGTACAAATTCATTTTTCCATTAACACCCTATAGGTGTTCACTACCCCTTTTCAGTGGGTTTTTGACAACTTTGAGGATCTCAATGACCATCTTCCTCTTACTCTTTGACCCTAAAAATTGGAAAATAATTATATGTGAATATAGATACTATACCAAATAATCAAAGACATTGTAAAATCCTATTTTTATGGCACATATTATCTCAAAAAAGCTCAAGGATATCTATTTGGTCCATTTAGGGACTGAGAGACCAATACAGTCCAATCCTTGTTTTGAAGGAAAATTTTACTTTTCATTACATCTTAACCTCCATGGCATTAAATATATGATATTTTTGGTATTATATAGTCTCAAACATTAATTACACCATGTATTCACCATTAATACCTTCGTATAACCTCTTGAAGCTTAAGTAAGATGACTGTGAACTGGCTAGGTAGTGAACAAGGAAATTAGGAAATTTGCCTTGAAGGGTTGCTAATCTGATACCTCAAAATGTAATATAATTAAGTTATCTTGATAACATGAATACAATCACATTGGACATCCCATGGAACCATATTCCATGTTGAAACAACATAAGTTACCCATCTATGGTTGTAAACTTGAGAAACAAGCACACTTAGGAAATCCCTTTCAAAGACATTAAGAGAGGGAGTGTTGGAAGATGAGAAAGCAATGGAGAGGAACTTATTCCAACCTAGAAACACCTAATTTATATCACACAACTCCATACATTCCTAAAAATAAGAAATAGATGCACAACCATACCCCTCTTGAATGTAATTTCATAAAAAGCTACCTAGAGTGTAATTGATTATTCCTGAAGGAGGATACACCAATATGAGAGTTATTATTATGGATTTTAAATGCATTTATATTAATATCCACCTGTAGAAGCATTCTTCTTGACTCCACTTGTACCATCCATAGCAAGTGTTTGAAAATGCTCCTCTTAAGCTTTCCAAGTGAAAATGAAGGAAAAGAAGATAGAAATGAAACTTTGTATGCAATATATGTAATATAATCATGGGAAGGACCTATTTGGAGGTGAAGAGTCACACCACCACGTTTTCAGCTATAAGGGAACTTGAGAAGTTCATACAAGTGTTAGAAATGGCCTATTTTTAAGGAAAATCAGCCATTTGATTGATGAAACTGACTTATAGCTACCACCTAACTAAATATAACATTATTTTACCTTCTCCAAATTCTAATCCACCTTTGTGACAAATATTTTAACTTGAAAGTCCTTAAAAGTCATTTAATTGAGTTAAAAAGGTGGCCAAATGACCCTTTTTGCACATGAGACCTAGCAAGTGGCCAATTTATGACTTGTAAACACATTAAAACCTATCAAAGACCATTTTAATACATTTTAAAAATAAATTGAGCCTTTGAATAAGTTTGAATAGGTTTGACCAATGTTGACTTTGGTTGACTAGGCCAATACAAGGGAAGTGAGATTCAATAGGGACTAGGGGAAGGGTAAGTGAGACAATAAGACAATAAGAGACCCCATAAGACATGTGAAATCTTATTTAAAATTGAAAAATATTATGGCTTGACCAAAATTTGACTTGGGGTCAAATTTGGTCAACATTTTTGGCGATTCCTAGGGGTCGCATGCTAGTTATGTCTTAAACTAGTTGCCTAGTCCTTCCATTGGGCATAGAGTCACACATATGGGCACTCAAATTGACTTGAACAGACCTTTGACTAAAGGATAAAATTATTCTTGACCCACACATACAAAAAAATGAAGACACACACTAAGAAAAAATAAGGAAATACACCTATGATGTGAAACACTTAGGAAACACAAGATAATAGAAACAAATAGACTCTAAGTTATAAAAACTAAGTAGAAAGAACTAATCCTCTTGGATCAAAAAGAAAATTCATATCATATTATTGAAGTGAACTAGAATAATGTGCAAGCTAACACACATAGGACTTGTTATATTTTGTTCAACACCTTGTTCACTTCCCATGGTGCTTGCATTGATTTCATATGGTTCTGTAGTCAAGAACATGTATTCAATGGAGATATACTCCTCTTGATTGGTTTGAATGAAAACCATATCTCTTAGTTTAAGTGATATTTAATTGATCCTAGATTTATTTTAACCTTCATATTTAAACCCAATTTGTTCTACAAATGGCTTTCCATCTTCAAGGCTATGCTCATTTTGAAAGATGAGGTCTCCATCAAAATTTGGTGGTTGAGTGCATGGGAGAGGTTCTTTAAAACTTACTATCTCTCCTTATTCCTTGTATATTTTATGCATTTGACTTTCTTGATATGAACCATGCTTACTTTATTCTTCTTATTGAAGTGTTCCATGAATTATAATAGGTTCAGCTACAACATCTTCTTCATAATGTTTCTCAAGCTCTTCATGAAGTGGAGATGCATCATCTAAGCTTAATCAAAATTTTTCAAGGCCATCCCAAAATTACAACTCTTCATAGTCAATATAAAGGGCTTGAATTTTTTCAACATCCTTACCAATTTCTTGTGGAACATCATGTTGTCTAATGAGTACCTCTTCTTCATCTTGTGTTACAAGTTAATCATCATCATCCTCCATGAAGCATGGCAATTCATCAATCCACTCAAGGTCTACTTATTATTGTCTTACCATTGAAGTGTCTTATTCTCCAAAAATATTTATTGGACTCTCCATATCATCATATCCTTCTTCAATATGTTCAAGGAACTCATCTATGATAGCATCATCCTCCAACTCTTGACAACTCTTAGGAACAATCAGTTGATGTGAAGTCAATAGAGAAGAAGTACTGAATGGCAATCCTTTAGGTGTTTTGTCAACCTTGTTCACATAGTGACTTTGATTCAACACATAGTTATCATACTTTTGAAAGTTCATGAAAATAATACTTTAGCTACTATCTTCTCCATTAGTATCCCTTTGCATGAGATTTGCTTCTTCTGATGTGAGACAAGGAGTAGTTCTTTCTTGTGCCATTAAGGCTTGACAACCTCCTCCACCATCATACATAAATTTAATTTGAGATTTTCCCCAATGATCCAAATGTTTTTCTCCTTGGACCAGGTTAGTATGGAATGGAAAAATATCTCTTGTGGATGAAATAGAATTAGGATTATAGGCATTGGACTGCCTATTGAAACCTTGTTGACCTGGTCCTCCTCCTTGGTAATTGTATTATAGTGGAGGTCTATAAGTTTGTGGAGGATAGTATTGGGGATTAGGTGGAGTAATTGATTAAAATTGAGCTTGTTTGAGCTGGGCTTGTAGTGACCTAATCATCTCATCTTTTTCTATAGCATTATCCACCTTATTGAGAGTGGTTATATATTTGGAATTGGCAATGGGAACTTGTGCTACACTTGGAGTTTCAAAAAAAGGCAGAGAGAATCTTAGGGGTAACTTCCCAGCTTGTATCACACTAATATAAACTTTAATATTTATCTCATATGCATCATGTAGATTGAATCCTCCCATTTCCTATAACATTACTACCATATCAGTGCCAATATCCTTGAGATAGGTAGGGAATACAAACCTTGGAGGAGGCCTCATGATAGGTGGAAATCTATACCATAAACTTTGAAATATTTCATTGAAATATCCCATGAGTTTATTGGGATTCCTCTTTATCACATTCATTTGATGAATTAGTGAAGTATGGTAACTTTTATTCTCAAACCTATTCACCAACAACTCTCTAATGACATCTCAACTAGTGATGCAACCACCTCCTAATGTCCTATACCAATAAAGTGATTTACCATTCATATACATGGAAAGTATTATAATAGATATGTTAACTTGGGTGATATTTTGGAAGTTTCAAAAGTTTTATATGTCCCTAATGTGCTTAGATGGGGTAATAAGACCTTCTCCATTGAAGTTAGGGAGACTTTTGGTAGCATTAGGAGGAATAGGGTCATATACAAGAAGATTAATTGGATTTTGAGTATTGAAGGATGGGAAAGGATGTATCCAATTCATATTTTATTCCTCCTCTTGATCTTATATCTCTTTAACTTCCTCTTCTTCTTTAAAACCTTCTTATTCAGGATCTTGTTCCTCAAGAGAAGTTTCAGGTAGAGAGACTTGATTGAATACTCTACTAGAAGATGATTTAGTGAGGACCATGAAGTATAATGTGAAGAAATGTATCTAAAACTAGAGAGTCTCACCTTTTGGAGTAACAAAATGCTAGATTATAAACACTTCTACAACCTTAGGGTTATTAATACCAACATTCACTTTGACATGGAAGTAATTAGGACTATCTATCCCATCGGGTGTACTAGAACTATTTTCATCAGATTGTGCACCCTAGGGCACTCTATGAATATCATATAGTTTGATGTAACATTGAATAATATATAAAGTTGTGGGAACTTGTAAGAGAGATTAATCTCTAGATTATAAGAGCTATCTCCCTAGATTATTCTTGAAGTGCTCATAACATAATATAATGCTTGTATATGGGAAAGAGTTAGAAGTTTACATGAAAAGGAAACTATAATGAAGAGGTGATACACCAAGACACACCTCCACATGACTATCACATTCTTATTAAGCAACAAATATTTCCAAGCCCAAATCTAGGAATTGAAGGATTCTAGCATAATTGATTCAATGTGAAGGTAGCATACATGGAATAATCAACAAGATAACTAGTCTAGGGGTAGATTTTACACCATAGAGATAATTTTTTACTTTGAAAAGAGCCTAATACAATCAATACACTTCACATGACCTAATAAAATTATAACTCTTGATTAAAAATCAAGGATAAAGGGAGTAAGGATCATACTATCTTCTAAATTCACTATTCATAACACAAACACCTAGATAAAGATGTTTAAAAACCAAAAGTAGACTTGTATTCAATATTTATAGACAAAATGCTCAATTTATATAACTTGGGAGAAGAGAGAGAGAATAGAAGTTTAATAGGCACAAGGATAAGTATCCAAAGTTAAAAATCATTTACAATGCATGTGAATGAAATGGAAATGAGCCATGAAACTTATTTACACATCATTTCATTCCAAATTAGCCTCTTCTCATGGTGTATCATAGCATATTCTTAATCATTATCTCCTTTGGAAACTGATTTCATCATGGGCTTTCTTTTGATCATTCCAAAGAAAGTTAGGACAAGTGTCTCATGTATGTTGATGAGAAGGAGTTAGAAATATGCCTCTGCCTGCATTGGGAGTTTTCTTCATCATGGCATTCCCTTACACAAGATCCATCATCACCTACCATTATGATCACTCTCTAATAGCCCTATCTTGACATTTCAAACTATAATATTTACATCCTTCTTAACTGATCCATACCAAGGGTCTTGTGACATGTGTTAGGACACCTCATATTCTTGGATTCATCAAAAACATCATAAAAATATTCCAAACTCAAGTTGCAATGTTCTTCACTATGTCATTTTAGATGCCACTTTAGATTGGTTGAAGTGAGAGGATTATTAGGGACACTTTTGAGCATTCCTAAGCTTTTGAAATGATATGGACAGTTGACTCAGGTCCCAATATATCCTCCCAAGTGATTGATGTCCATTGATCATCTTTAAGACTTGTAAAAAATCAGAAAATTACAATAAAACCTATTTCATACATCACTTTTATAGATTATATATAATATAATTCCATGGATTTTATCATCATAGAGTTTTAAACAACTTCTCTTCATCTCTCATAGTCAAAATTCATCCATTGAGGTTCACTTTTGGCTTGATTTCCACCATCGGGTCCTAAAACAGGGTTGGTAAGGGTTTTGACATCATTATACCTCTTAGCCTTTGTTCATAAAGGATAAACATTATAAATACATAAAAATTACATTGAGGTCTCCTCAAGGACCTTATCTATCTTCACTAAATTCCTTGAGATCCCATGCATAAGCTCATGAAAGTTTTGAGCTTTTTAACTTGACCATTCAAGCCATTTTATGCATTATATGAGGCTTTAGGAAAATTTAAGACAAAAATTGGCTTCTAATTGGATTTTATTGAAAAAAAATAGTTCATACACCTAGGTATACATCTAAAAAACATTCATGAATTATTGGAATGTCTTCTCAATATCTATAAATGAAGATGACCCCTATTTAGCACCTAGGCCTAGACCTTGTCAATAAGTTTGTCTACACCCTTAGCCAAAATTGAGGATATAGTAGTTTTATTTTACACTTATAATTATTTTAAACCTATAAAATAATCCCCTAATAATTATTAAATCACTTAGGAATCTTAACTAAGGTCAAAAATGAAAATGACCATCATTACCAAGCCCTTTGTTTATCATTCCTTGCCATGGTGACTGAAACCTTTGTAGTATAGGGTACCTTATTTAATTACAAGAATAATCTAAAAAAATATAATCTCTCAATTGGTGTGTTACATTTTATCCAACCATAATCCATGGTTTTCTTGACCTCTAGCTTATCAATTTCACCATTTTCCCCAAAACTATCATCCTCATGCATGAGAAACTTCCACTACTCTGAGACAAAATAGAGAGAGTTTAACCTATTGTATTTGGAAAAGTTATCATTTTATAATACTTTTTAAACCCCAAGGTTAATATTTAAAAAAATTTATCTTTCAAATCAAAGGATAGGCCACCAAACTCTTGACATTTGTTAGGCAGACTATGAGGATAGGTAAGGCATAGGTTGTATTTGGAGAAAAATGGAGGTTCATTTGATATTTTTCATGGAATGTAGAGATAATACATAATTAAAATAACTATTAAAATATTTTATATATTATTTACCCCTCAAACACCTTTTATGCTTTTCGAAACCTAGACTAGGACTTATGGATACCTAGAAGGGGAATCATTGTTTTAGGCTTAGCTATAGGTTATTTTGACCTTGGATAATGTTTTAAGAGAATAATGAAAAAAAATTATGTTAAAAATATAATTTGAGTGATCATTCACCATTTTTATATCTATGTTCCATCATTTGCACCAATCTATCTTACATTATCAAGATTAGGCCTCTGCTTGTTAAGGACTAAGACACTCTTAGGATCCTACCTGGAGGTGGTTATCTGAGCTTTGTGATGTTTATGGAACTTCTTTCCATGATAATTAGGTAATAATAACTTCATAATTATTTAATTTCCTTATAATATTTTAAATCATACATCAATACATACTTAGATCCTCAACTAGGATGCCCCCTGCCTTGACTGGACTGAGACTATTTGTCATGCATGTAGGTTAATTTAGATTTGTACACACTTGTATTAGGTGTATTTAGGTTTATTATGATCTCAATTTCATTAATATAAAACAAATACACCAATAAAAAGTCAATTGGTACAAGTAAAACCCTACCTTATGCTCACTATTTACCTCAGTTGTATGTTGCAATGCATAAGCCTGGATATTATTTTAGGCCATTTTGAACTTATTCAAGGTGTGTTAAGGTCTATTAAAATTTAATTTAGACTCACATTACCTAATTTTAACAAACATTTTCACCTTTAAACCTTCAAAACACCATGCATAATTAAAATTAGATCACTATCTAATATGTTGGTTGTAGATGTTTGTTCTAGGCCTGTTTTATGGATAGAGGGTTGCTTAGGGGGTCTCAAAACATCAAGATATACCTGGTATTTATCATCTTAGATTAGGATTAATATTTTAACTATTTAAGATTTATATCCCTTGATTTCATAGCTTAGGATCATCAAATTTAAGTGAAAAGTCACTTTTCCATTAACATCTTGTAGGTGTTCACTACCCCTTTTTAGTGGTTTTTTGGCTACTTTGAGGATCTCAATGACCATCTTCTTCTTACTCTTTACCCCTTAAAATTATAATATGGATTGTATCTGAATATAGATACTAGAAAAAAAAAATGACATTATAAAATCTTATTTTCATGGCATATATTATCCCAAAAAAGCTCTAGGATCTCTGTTTGGTCCATTTAGGGACTAAGAGACCAATACAGTCTAATCATTATTTTGAAGGAAAATCTACTAGGCATGGCATATTAACCTCCATGGCATGAAATATATGATATTTTTGGTATAATAGAGTCTCAAACATGAATTCCACCATGTATTCACCATTAATACCTCTGTACAACCTCATGAAGCTCAAGTAAGATGAGTGTGAACTGGTTAGGCAGTGAACAAGAAAATTAGGCAATTTGCCTTGAAGGGGTGCTAATTTGATACCTAAAAATGGAAAAAAATTAAGGTATCTTGATAAAATTAATTTGAGCATGTTGAACATCCCATGGAACCATATTCCATGTTGAAACAATAGAGGTTACCCATCTATGGCTACAAACTTGAGAAACAAGCACAATTGGGAAATCCCTTTAAGAGACATTAAGAGAGGGAGTGTTGGAAGATGAGAAAAATTTGGAGATAAATTTATTATAACCTAAAAACACCTCATCAAGAAAACATAACTCCATATATTCTTAAAAATAATAAATAGATGCATAACCATACCTCTCTTGAATGCAATTTCATAAAAATCTGCCTAGACTGTAATTGATTGCTCATGAATGAGGAGCCACTAATTTGAGAGTTATTTTTATGTATGTGAATTGAGCTTAGAGTAATATCCACTTGTAAAATCACTCTTATTGACTATATTTGTATGATCTATAACAAGTGTTTGAAATTACTCCTATTAAGCTTGCCAAGTGAAATTGAAGGAAAGGAAGATAGAAATGAAACTTTATATGCAATATCTACAATCCAAACGTGTTAATGACATTTGGGGAGGTGAATAGTCACAACACCACGTTTTTAGCTATGAGGTAACTTGATAAGTCTATACAAGTGTTAGAAATGGCCTATTTTTAGGAAAAACTACCATTTGAATTATGAAACTAACTTATAACTTACACCTAACTAAATATGACATTATTTCACCTTCTCCACGTTCTCATCCACCTTAGTGACAAATATTTTAACTTGAAAGTCCTTAAAAGTCATTTAATTAAGCTAAAAAGGTGGCCAAATGACCCTTTTTGCACATGAGACCTAACAAGTGGCCAATTTATGACTTGTAAACACATTGAAACCTATCAAAGACCATTTCAAGATTTTTTTTAAATAGATTGATCCTTTGACTAAGTTTTACTAGGTTTGACCAATGTTGACTTTACTTGACTAAGCCAGTACAAGGGAAGTGAGATTCAATAGGGACTAGGGGAAGGGTAAGTGAGACATATAAGACAATAAAAGACCCCATAGGACATGTGAAACCTTCTTAAAAATTTAAAATTATTAGGGGTTAACCCAAATTTAACTTGGGGTTAAATTTGGTCAATAGCTCCTTCTTTGCTTAACTATGTTTCTTATTTAGATGCCACTATTGTACTTTCACTTGTAGGTGTTAAGGGCATGTTTTAACTTTAATAAATTTTTTAAAACCCCTTCTTGGTGATATATCAGTGATTTGGTCTATCTTTATTCAAATACATGCCCTATTCATGCTAAGTACACCACCCCTCAGCTTACTTTCTTTCTGATTGAGACAAACCCTCAAGACCCACCTGTAAGTCACCATGGGCCCATCTAGATCATGGTTATGATGTTGAGAAAATACATTTGCATATATTGAAGCCACATATCCCTTATTTACACTTTTTTTTAGTTTGGGTTTATCATTAATGGGCTAAAATAACATCTTGGCACTCAAAAGGTCACCGCCATGATGTAGGTGTTGGTTTGAGCTTGTACGAACAGAGCATGAGATTAGGGAGGTCTAAAAACATCCATATTTTATTTTGATGATCTCTTGAGCCTTAAAATTCCTTAATAATCCATCAAAACTACCCCTACATGAAGGCATGTTTTGAATTCAAGACATTTGGTGAAATAGGTCTCTTTGAGTCTCAGTCCTGTAGATAACACTAAATGGATTTAGTTTTTTTCATGGCACCTTTGGACCCTTAAGAAACCTCTCTCCTTTTGTCAATTGTCCCTCTCAATTGGTAGAGTAATTATATAATGATAGGTTTGTAAGGTCAAGTCATCACCATGCATCATAGGTTTTTACACCTTCACCATGAAAGCTCCCAAAAACCCTAGGGAACATTGTTTTGTCACTTTAAGGAAAAGGGTCCCTGAATACAGTATTGAGAACTTTTAGTATGATTTATGCCTTTGTTTGCTTACCTTAGCCTTACAAACATGAATTATATGATCTATTTGATATCTTATGACTCCAAGAAATGTTCAATCCATGTTTTAAACTTCTATGGGTGCTTTAATTACCTAATTCCTCACTTATAGGTGGGCATGTCCTAGTATATACGCAGATTAGACTTGGACAGTGATTAAGGAGTGAAAATGTGTATTTTAATTTGACCCAAGTGACACAATATTTCTCTCAAGATTCCAAAATTAATTATTTATGTTTCAAAGGGATTAATACCAATATTAAAGCCATCAACATGCCATGATCTCACCATGAAACCCTTGGAAGTGCATCTTGAAAGTTTGCAGGCAGAGAATGAAATTGGCAAGAAAATGGTTCCAATGTTCTAAATGAGTTTATAACCTATAAAAAAACTTCAAAAACATACTCACACCATCAAGGATATCAAAAAAGTTCCAATACTTCCTTTTCAATGTGAATTCCACTTCTAAAGGCATCTGAGACAACTATAAGTGCAAAATGGACAAGTCTACAAACATACACAAGACTAAAAGAAGATTATTAAGCTCATGAAACTCCAAAACCAAGAATATAATGGAAAAACTATTAATATCCATTAAAAAACATATGAAACCATCAAAATCATTAAACCAAAGAAAATTATTTAGAAACTAGCTCAAACAGTGACCCCTCTTTGATGAAAGTGCATAAAAAGCTACCTAGGGTCTAAGTGATGGTTCATAAAGGAGAAGATATGAAATACAAACTTATTTCCATGGAAATTAAGTAGAATAAAATTAGTCTCCAAATTAGATAAAGTATTCTTGATCTTGGAAACATGCCTCATACTATTGTCCTTTTATTTCATCATGGTGGATTTACATATCCATGCATGGGATAGCTTGTTGGAAGTCTATGTCTTCTTGAAGGATCCCATTATACTTATTACCTATTAAAACCTATTAAAATACTTCAAGAATTTTTTCATCATGGAATTATATAAGTATCTCTTTTTCAAATTCCTCCTTAATGTTGATAGGATTAGTTTCATGTGTGGTTCTAGGATCAAACTCCAAGTCATCTCCAAAAGCTTCATAATCATCATAGATTTCCCCATCATGGTCTAGATCCTCTTGATGATGATAGTATTCAACACACACCTACTCTCCAACATCTTGGGATTATTTTAATAGGATTTTTCTCTTCTCAAAATCCTCATACTCTTTGAACATTTGCATATAGGTCTACCCCATGTCTTCTTCTTGATGCAATGGTAGATTTATCCCTTCAAGTTTTGTTTATTCAACATTATGAGACACAATTACCTCATTGTAAACCTCTTTTTTATCATCTCCAAAATATCCATATTCATCATAAATAGGAGAATAAAAATAATATAACATATCCTCTTTTTGATTAGCATCATGGAGTGGAACAAAAAGGGAGACTCCTTCCTCTTCTTCTTTGGCTTCTAAGATAAATTATTCAAAGAATCCTTCCTCTTCATAAAAAAGATATTATTTTTCATCTTAAAAATTTGTTATTTCCTCACAAGAGGTTATCTCCTCCTCCTCATCAAACCTATCTAAAATTTCTATCTCATCTTCCCTCTTTGTGGTGCCAACACTAGGCATCTCAAAACCAAGAATATTAGCCTAAGAGGGCTTACAAGGAAGAATGAATTCTTCATAATTTTAAGGGAAGAATGGATCAGCTAGATGAGGTAGAAATATGGGTTCAATGGCTTCTTGAGGAGGGGTGGGAGGGCTTTGAGTAGTTTTAATTTTCTCTCCACTTCTAACTTCTCTACTTAAACATCTCTTGT
This sequence comes from Torreya grandis, assembly GCA_037957365.1. NCBI lineage: Eukaryota > Viridiplantae > Streptophyta > Pinopsida > Cupressales > Taxaceae > Torreya > Torreya grandis. Next base: position 36,353 of record JARHVA010008814.1, read on the forward strand.
TATTCTCTTCACAAGCTGCCACTACCTCTTTCCATCTTGGGAAGCTATGATTAGATGATTCTTCATGAGGCTAAGATACAAATTAAAGGGTGAAGGATAGGTTTGGGAACTTTGGGTTTCCTTGGGCTTTGAATCTTGATTCTAACTTGAAAAATTAGGCTTAGAGAGTTCATTTTATACTACCATGATGGATTGCCTTAAAATATGATTGGCCAATTTAATCTCCTTGTCAAGATGAGTCTCAAAATTCAATCTTCCTTTCTCAATATCTTCTCCAACTAAGTCAGCCTACTCAATAGTTATATCCTCCTTCCTTTGGCTACTCTTTTGGATGGAATTATAAGAATTGAAACTTTGGGGAATGAATGAAGGACATGGGGAATTTTAAAGCATAATGGGGTAAGTATTTTTATTAGGCATATTTCTTACATTTTAAGGCTAATGTGGGGTGTATTGGGGCTTCCAAGACTGAGTTAGCTCATTAAATTTCAACCTCTCCTCAATTTGGGAAATAAGACCATAAAATAAAGCATCTCATTAGTAAGGCTTTGATAATTATCTCTCTCAATGGGTATCCATTCTCTCTTGACTTGATCTAAAGACACTCTTGATATAAACACTAGGAATGACTTTACCACAACCATTTATAGTATCAAGGTCTAACATGTAGTCTTTATAGCCAATGAGAGTTTTCTTGAAACTTGAATGGATTGACTTGGAGAGGAAATAGGTGGACTAGGTGAAACACAAGCTTGATAGGGCTGGTAATAGGAAACATATGATTGATAAAAATAATGACAAGATTGGCCAATGACTTGTTCATCTTAAGGGGGGATAGGCAAAGAAGGATATGTCTCTCCAACTTGAATTAGGACAAACTCAAGAGAAAAATAATCCATGAAACTTATTAAAAGACCATAATATAAGAAAAAATCTTCAATTATATTACCTGGACTACGTAACTAGTATATTTATGCTTGGATTTTCCATTGGTGCTTAGTGAAATTACCTCCAAAGTTTGCTATCTTGAGGAGAATACTAAAACTCTTCAAGCTCTTGGAATAAAAGTCCCACTAGGTATGCCAAAAAATGTTGTCACTTTAAATTTCACCCGTTGATGAGATTAAAATTATCTCCCCATTCAAGTGCGACAATGAAACCACCTTAGGGCTGTGGGTGACCCATCTTTGAGGTGGATCTCTAGATTTGGGGCTAGTTCCCCTTGATGTACCACTTTGATCAATCCTAATACTAAATCTTGGGGGCATGAAAAGGGATAAGAATAGCTAAAAGTAAATATAATAAATGGGAGGTGATACACCAAATAATTTGTCTACTCACACCATCTAACATTCACTTATAACTAAGAATAAGTCTACACATACACTTCATCCAATGACAATCTTCCCTCACATATTAATGTTTCAAGCATGGGGTCTTAAGGAGATCCTAGGTTAGGAGGAATTATATAATATGCATTATAATAAACACTATTAAATATACTACTAAATATACCTAAAATCCAATTAGACACTTCTTGTTGACCTGTAAAAGAGATATTTTAAAACACACAAGGCACTTGGAAGAGTAACATGTGAAAGTAAGACAAAATATACTTGCACAAGACCAATAACCATTATTTACACTTAGTTAAATATTTAAATATGTAAAAAATACTATATTTATTATCTCAAGGAAAAAATTGGTAGGGATTTTCCATACCCAGGTGGAGAGATCTGTACAATAGTAAAAAAGGCTAGAATTTATAGAAATTGTGAGAGGAGGGAGAGAAAGAGAATATCATGAGTCATAGAGACACTTTTAAAGAAATGATAAGGATTTAAAATAGTCTTATAATTATGTATGAGATAGGTTATAAAGGTAATAAAGGATAAATGTCCCTCAAACTTGTTCAACTCCTCCACATGTGGCATAGGTTCCCTTCTGCTTGCATAAGAAATTTCCTTCATCATTTGCCTTCAAAAAAATACATTTAGTTATGATGATGGATATAAGTGGGATGGGTTAATATAAATAAATTAAATGAATTAGAGTGGTCTTTGATCATTCTTATTATTTTGGCCATGCACAATCATCCCTGATAGTTCTAAAATGACTCCTTTCCATGCACCTATCGCACTTGGCACCCAAAAACTTTCTAATTATACAATTTTCTTCATGCACAAGGATGAATTAAAATTTTAAATATTTTAAAATTCATCATGTTCAAGAAACAAGCCTTAAAAGGCTTCTCAAATAGAATTTCACCACTTTTCCTAAGCGTTCACTATTCATTCACTATGACTAGTTTAAATGAAAGAGATGGTAAGAACACTTAGGAGTTTATATACCTCATAAAATTTCCATGGAGACTTATAAAAGTCTCAATATACCTCTCAAAATTTATTTTATTATCTAAAACCCTTTCACACCTACACAACATATAAATTAGTCAAAAATATCCCTATTTTACACCATCCATACAAGTTTAGTACACTTTAGTCACATGTGTCAGGTCCCTAGACAGTCTTATATTTATTCAAGTTGGTTTCATGGCCTTTAAACTACATATAGATTCTTAATTTATCTCTTCTTCCCAATTAGTTCCTTAGAGAGGGTTTATAAGGGTTTTGAAGTGGTTTTAGGTCTTAACATTTGTTCATAAAGAATAAAAGTTGGAACTATAATAAAATTCCAATAACATATTATTGAGGACCCTATTAATCCTCCCTAAACAACTTAGGGTCCCATGCAAAGTGTTATTAGAGATATAAGCATCTCAAGTTGACCCTTCAAACTCTTTTCCTACATTCTATGAGGGTCTAAATTCATTCCAAGACAAAAATGGCTTATTGATGAGTTTGTCTAAACAAAATGATCCAAAACCTCTATTATTATTCCAAAAAATTTTCCCTATCCATTGGTAATATCATCTAATGTTACAAATGCAAATGACTCACCATTTGCCTTAGGCCTATACCTTGTTTTCACAAGTTTGCCTACTTCTTAGGACTAAAAATGACCATTTTAAATTTATATTGAATATATATAGAATGGAAACATCCAATATACTTATAAAAACATTAATAAAATCATTTTAATGCTTGTAAAATACTATAAATGTAAATGACCTCCTATTTGGCCCCTTGGGTTTAACCTTGCCTATTAGGTTTGACTGTAACCCTTGTTTCCCAGGGCATCCTATTTGGATTAAAATAGCTCAGATATATTTTATAGGTTTATATTTATGTTAAATATCTTTAAAAACCTTCTTTAAGGGTTCCATTAAGTTTTGGTCACCAATTTCATCCTTTTTTCTCAAAATTGCCTCTTCATGTAAAACAAAAGTGCCCTATCTCTAAGATAAAATAGAGGCATGTTACCTTGATTTTATAAAAAAAAACATTATAGGTTTTCAAATAGGTCCAAAGGAATATCCATAAAATAATTAGCTTCTAACTCCATTAATAATACTTCCAACTCTTCAAAACCCAAGACTAGACTTTTGAAGGCAGACTGTATATGTAGGCAGGGTATGAGGACTGTGCTTGTTGAAATTAGAGGCCATCATTTTATTATTTATCAGTAATGAAGGTTTTAATAAGTTTTTAAATATTATTTTAATTTCTTAAACTTCCATTCACACTCCAAACTCCTACAATCTCTTTACACACCTCAATTTTTTCAACTATAAATACACTCGGTATGAGACTAATACAACCCTACAAACATGTTTGTAGTTGTATTTGAGATAGTGAGAAAGTAATAAAGGTTAAAAAATAATGTTTTTTATGTTTATGGATCATTAATTACCTTGAATAACCATACACCTTTCTCTTATATACCCTAATTTTGAAAAATAGGTCCTTTGCTTGACTGACTGTGTTTCTCATTTTTAGGCCATTGTTATACTTTCACCTGTAAGTGTTAAGGGCATGTTTTAACTTTGAAAAAAATGTTTTAAAACCCATATTTGTGATATATAAATTATTATATATATATTTATTTTAATCCCTTCCCTATTCATTCTAAGGATATAACCTCTCAGCTTATTATCTTTCTGATCGAGACAAACCTTCAAGACCCTACCTGTAGGTCACCATGGGCTCATCTAGATCATGGTTATGATGTTGAGAAAATAAATTTGCATATATTGAATCCAAATATACCTTATTTAAAATGTAATTTATTTTTTTTGTATCATTAATTTTCCACAACATCATCTTGGCACTCAAAAGGTCACTGCCATGTTGTAGGTATTGGTCTAAGCTTATACAGATAGAGGATGAAATTGGGGAGGTCTCAAAACATCCATATTTTATTATGATGATATATTGAGAATTAATAGTCCTTAATACACCATAAAAAATAACCCAAAATTAAATCATGTTTTGAATTTGATACATTTGGTGAAAAAGGTCTCTTTGAGTTTCAATCCTATAGATAACACTAAATGGATTCAGTGTTTCTCATGGCACCTTTAAACCCTTAGGAAACCTCTCTCCTTTTGTCAAATATCCCTCTCAATTGGTATATTAATTATATAATTATATGTTTTTAGGGTTAATTCATCACCATTCATCATATTTTATTTCATCTTCATCATGAAAGCTCCCAAAAACCTTGAGGAGCATTATTTTGTCACATTACGAAAAAGGGTCTCTAAATATAGTATTGAGAACTTTTAGTATGATTTATGCCTTTGTTTGCTTACCTTATCCATTAAAACATGAATTTTATGATATATTTGATATATTATGACTCTAATAAATCCTCCATCCATGTTTTAAAATTCTATGGGTGCTTTAATTCCATGTTTCCTCACTTGTAGGTGGACATGTCCTAGTATATAGGTAGATTAGACCTAGATAGTGATTAAGAAGTAAAAAATGTGTATTTTAATTTGACCCTAGTGACCCAAGATTTATCTCAAGACTCAAAAATTAATTATTTATGTTTTAAAGGGATGAGGACCAAATTAAAACCATCAACACACCATGAAACCCCTGGAAGTGCATCTTGAAAAGTTTGCAGGTAGAGAATGGAATTGGCAAGAACATGGTTTCAAGGTTTCAAATGAGTTTATAACCTATCAAAAAAACTTAAAAAACATACCCACACAATCAAGGATATTAAAAAAGTGACAATACTTCCTTTTTAATTTGAATTACACTTCTAAAGGCATCTGAGACAACTATAAGTGCAAAATGGACTAGTCTGCAAGCATACAAAAGCCTAAAAGTAGCTTATTAAGCTCATGAAACTCCAAAACCAATAATATGATGGGAAAAACTATGAATAGGAATTAAAAAACATATGAAACCATCAAAATCATCAAACTAAAGTAAATTATTCAAAAATAGCTCAAATAGTGACCCCTCTTGGATGAAAAAGCATAAAAAGGTTCCTGGGGTCTAAGTGATTGTTCATAAAGGAGAAGATATTAAATACAAACTTATTTACATGGAAATTAGGTATAATTATATTAATTTCCACCCCCAATAGCATTCCTCCCAACTCCACCTGTACGGCTCACACCAAGCATTCCAAATTGACTATCCTTAGCTTGCAAGGACAAAAAGGAAGAAATAGAAGTTATAGCTAATTTTTTTGATGAACTCACTACACATCAAGAATTTAAATTACATTATGTATTTGAAGAGACACCATCCCATTTTTTTTGCTAAAGGAGGACTTCCCAAGTCTGTACAAGTGCCAATAAAGGCCTAAAATCAAGGAAAACTCCTCATTGTTTGCATAAAACTACTTATTAGACTGAATTATGACTGAACATAACATATTTTTACCTCCTAAATGTTTAAATATCTCTTGGTGACAAATATTCTTCCTTAAAAGTTTGTACAAGTCATTTATTATGCTAAAAATGTGGCCAAAAGGCATATTTGACATATCAAACATGGTAAAGGATAAATTAATGACTTTAAAACACCTTTAAACATATAAAATAGTATATTAGGACATATCCAACACCATTTCAACCTTTTACCAAGTTTGGCTAGAGTTGACTAGGGTTAACTTTGGTTGACTAGGCAAGTACAAGGAAGATGGACTTAGACGAAGGCTAAGCCAGGGATAAATAAGGTGTTTAGACCAACATGAGACCCCTATATGATATATGGAAACTTATAGAAAGTTTATAAATTTATGAGTTGACCCAATTTGACTAAAATTCAAATTTGGTCAACACTATCTTTATACCATAATATATTACCTTTCCATGTGAATCTTTCAAATCCACCCAAACCTTGCTAAAGATTATGAATCAAATCATGGGTAGCACTATAATTTTAACATTATAATATTACTTCCTCTATCCAATATTCTTTCCAAATGGTCATGGCATATAACAATACCTCAACTGATTCATCCCTCTTGGATAGTGAATTTACCACCACATTTCCCTTGCCTTTCTTGTAGACTATTTCAAAATCATAGCCTAACATCTTAGTTACACATTTCTATTGTTATTTTTATGAAAACCATTTTAAAAAATATATATTTGAGACTATCATGATTGATCTTTACCTGAAAGTGATGACCCATCAAATATTATCTCCATTATTTGACTATGTGTAGAATGGCCATCATTTCCTTCTCATAGATGGGCTTGAGCTGATTTATACCCTTCAGTTAGTGAATTTTAAATTAAATTTGTATGCCTTCTTGCATGATCAAAACACCCATACCATATCCTGATGCATCACATCAACTATAAAAGACTTAGAAAAATCAAGAGTGGGCAATACTTGAGTGGTGCACATAGCTAGTTTTAATTGTTTAAATGCCTTGGTGGTTGTATTAGTCCATTGGAAGGATTTTTTATTCAACAAAGAGGTGAGTGGGGTTGTAATTATACCATAATTTTTCACAAACATGCAATAGTAACTAGTTATCCCCATAAATCCCCTTAGTTATTTGAGTGTCTTAGGAGCTAGCCAGTCCACCATTGCTTGAATTTTTTTTGGATCCACTTTCAATCCTTCATGTGAAACCATATGACCTAAATACTCTACCTCACAAGCTCCAAAAGTACTTTTGGAAGGTTTGGGATAAAAATAATGTTTTTCCATAATTGAGAGTACTTGTTTCACATATTGTAAATGGTCTTCCCAATTTTTAATTTAATTAAGGATATCATAAAAAACACCAAAATAAATTTCCTTAAAAATGGCCTAAAAATAGTATTCATCAAACTCTAAAAGGTGGACGGTGCATTTGTTAGACAAAAAGGCATAATCATAAACTCAAAATGGCCCTTATGAGTTATGAAAGTTTTTTTGGGTATGTCTTCATCATTGATCTAGATTTGATGATACCCAAAATGTAGATCTAACTTGGTAAAATAAAGAGCACCATGAAATTCATCTAGAAAATCATAAATGATAGGAATAGGAAAATTATCTTTGATATTGTACTTGTTGATCTCTCTATAGTTATGGAACATCCTCCAAGTGTCATCTTTCTTTCTCACCATGACCATTGGCAAAAAATATTCATTGTGGCTATGGCAAATGATTCTTACATCCAACATCTCTTGTACCATATTTTCAATTTCATTTTTATGGGCATAGGTATACTTATATGGCTTGATGTTGGGTGGTGTATTAACAAGAATAAGTTTGATGGCATGATCATGCATGCAATTGGGTGGAATTCCATTTGGCATATCACCAAAAATAATAAAATGGTTATCAATCACTTATTACAAATCAGGGGATGTAGATGGTTGAGTTGGTTGGACTTTAATAGAGAAAAAGTGAGATATAAATCCCTCAACAACCTTTTAGAGAATCTTAGCCATTTCATAGGAGATAAAATGTTGTGGAGATTTATCCCTTAATCCCACCAGCTCAAATATCCTTCCCTTAAAATGAAAATACAAGAATAATTCTTTTAAATTTATCTCAATAGTGCCCAAAGTGGTGAGCCATTGGACTCCTAGAACAATGTTGGCTCCACCCATGGAAATAGAAAACATAGGATAATCTAATAGGTAGTCTCCCATGGCCAAATTAATACTATGGAATTTTTTTGAATAGCTAACAGTACCACCATCTACAATCATGACCTAAAATTCTAGAGTGGGATAAATGAAGTAGTTCAAATGAGCAACCAACATACTATTGATGAAGTTATATGCACTCCCAGAATCAATCAATAAAGTGACCTTATTATTATAGAGGAAACCCACCACCTTAAGTGTATGGGGAGTAATAATACATAAAAGGGAATGATAGGAAATAGTAGGTTGAGAGTCTTTAGATTCCTCCTTATGTCATTTTACATCCTCACCAATTGCCTCCTCATCATCTTCATCCTCATTACCACTTTTGATGTAAAATAACTTATTTTTAGCACAATGATGTCCTTTGCTCGATTTGTTGTTGTAACCATAACATAACCATTTGGCTTGTTTATCCTTAATTTTCTAAGATGTCAATATGGTGGGTTGAGGAAATGATGATGCTAAAAAGGTGTGATCGTGACCAATAGTGAAAGTTTTTCATTTTACCATCTCTTTTTCTTGTATCGTGTGTGACCTTGGGATAAATTTTGATATAGATGGTGGATTAAACATCCAAACCTCTAATTAGATTTTATATTTGAGTCCACCCAAAAAAATATTAGTCAAATTTTCCTTAGTGATGTCTTCCACACATAATGATAGATTATAAAATTGATGAATATAATCCTTCACAGTTCTTATTTGACAAAGTTTAGCTAACTAGATAGAGTATTTATTAGATACATTATTTTGATAATAAGCGAACTCATCAGTTAAAATAAACCAAGTAATAGGAGCAACATTATTTTATTTCAAGCACACAACCAGTGATACCAAATGAACTGCTCATGTTCTAAATATAGAGATACCACTATCACCTTCTAAGAAATAGGAGTTTGGTGCTGATCAAATAAATTATCAATTTTGGTAATCCAAGTGAGAGGATCCTTATTTTAGACACAAAAATTGTGTCAACTCCCCTTGGTCCCTTACACATCTTATTAATTTAAAATAAACAACTTATTTTAAATTATGACCTCACCTAGATAACTCACCTAGGACACCTCACCTTGGACACCTCACCCCTAAGACCATTTCCTACCCTATGAGTCACCCTATGATGAAGTCCTTCATATCATAACTACCTAAGACCCATTCCAACCTCCTAACCAACACTCGTGCCTAATAACCCTATCTTTTGACCATTCTCCAATGGCAAATGCACATGGCAGATGGAGAAATGGGCAAAGGGCTAAAAATAGCCCTTTTAGCCATTCTCTGGACACTGATATTGGTCAACTATCGATCGATTCTAGTGGGATCATCGACGTTAGTTTCTTAAACTAAGTTCTAACCTTGAGCCTAGATGTTCTCTAACTCTCGAATCTAATCTCTCTCTCTCTCTCTCTCTCTCTCTCTATCTCTCTCTCCCTCTCTCCCTCAGACTCTTGGACATGACGTGCACACTCTAAGACCAAGCATTAGACTTCAACTAACACTCACTTGGCTAAGAAACTTTACACAAGTGACTCTAGATTGGATTGGAACATTGCACAGGGACCTCGACATTAGCCACAATAGGAATAAGCGTTCTCACACCCTTGGTTCTTCATCCAAGTAGAGCTAAGTATTCTTTTGTCTCATTTCAGTGTTTATAATACATTAGTGATTAGTTTCTATTTACTATTTCTAAATACTATCAACCAGACTTGACTTCCTCTAGAGAAAGGATGAAAAGCCTTCCTCTTATTCTTATCCTATTTACATACCTACCCTCTACCTTTGCCCCTTCTCAGACCCTATTCACTATGTTTTAACCCTACACAAACCCAGACTCCTCCTAGACTCCTCTGTTGACCATAGACACACTCTAAAACCCATCCAAGGCCCATTTCCCCTACCGACATCAATCACATAACTAACATTGGCATATTGACAAATTGACATCGATAGGACTACCGACATTGGTGACTGTGACAGGCTGATTATAGAGAACAGGTACACATTGTCTACTTTCTCATTCTTAGTCTTTCACCATTTCTTTTATATGACACTTCTTTTCATAAATAGTGGATTGTCATCCCTCACAGAGCTTTACGCTTCTGGGATCGAGCTTGTCACTTGGCAGTCCACCTTATCTTTATCTAACACTCTCTTTGTTTGAGTCTTATTCTTATCTATAGGTGTCTTCCTCCATAGCCAAAGAGGAGCTCCTACAACATTTGGATATGGTGTGTAACTTAATCTGGGTAATGTACAAACCCCTAACCATTATCTTTAGTTTCTTCTTCTTTTGAATGTAATTAGCAAAAACGTAGAGAAACATTCTGGCACGCCTGGTGGGACCCTGGATTTTTCCTTGGGTTCATTCTTCTAAAAATCAAATTTTCATATAGGTGCATTAGGAAAGAATTCTCTTCTTACATCCTTTTCTTCTATCTCTTTATTTCGAAAAGAAACCATTAGCACAAGTTAAAAAGAACATCTTTCTTTTTCTTCTTGTCACTTCTTGCCTTCATCTTAGAGTAGATAAAATTCACACTCTTAACCTTTTTTCCAATTGTTTGCATCTGAACAAAACATTTCAATTTGGGTTAAAAAAACTATTGCATTTCATCCATGCTTGAATGCATATTTAGCTCATTTAGTAATTAAAAAGCATTATGAATAAATTGTAGTGCACATATGTTACACAACCAGACCACATTCACAAATTAAACATTTAAACCTACCTGAGACAAGGCCCATCTAGGATTTCACCACCTAGCAGATACCTTACCCTTCCTAGTGATCCTACCTAGATTTCACCACCAAGAGGAGGATCCACTCTATTCTCTGGTAGAGTATAAACTATAGGCGAAGTATATATTAGCTAAGCAACCTAGCTCGACTCTGGGTTCGTGAAGTGAAGGGAGCAAGCCCCCAGCACCAGGCCATGTACGAAACCTAACACATATTTTTGAGCACCAAAACATAACCTGAAACCAGCTATAGACTTCCTCTTTAGGACCCATTCTAAAATCCCAAATTCCCAAACACATTCTTCTAAGGCATAAGCCACCACGACTCTAAAATTTATTCTTAGGAATTTAATGTTTAGTGGTTGCTTACTGTCATCTATTTTGTTGTTCTTATCTAGTTTTTTGAGCTAGTAAGGTTGCATCATTCTGAGGTCTAAAAACAACTCAAAATTTCTCCTTTATTCCAAAAACTTTTAGTTTTTTGAGTTTTTGGAAATACACAGACACCGACATCAGTTTTTCCACTGATGTCGGCAACTTATCTTCACTGACATCAATTTTTCCATTGACGTCGGTCACTGTCATCAAATTTCCTTTCAAAATAGCAAGCTTAAAACCTAACTTTTTTGCTATTAAACATAACTTTTGGTTTCCTAAAATTGAAACATATAGTTTTTTGAAACCTGAACCCATTTTTTCTTGAATGGCTTTGACACGTAGTCAAGATAAAACTCTTGTTGACCATGCAAGGCAATAACCACTTCCACCTTCGCCCTTCATAACAAGTCCCCAAATGGAGTATACTTCAGACACTGAGTGTACTCCTATCCAACCAACCCCTAATCAACCTCCAATTGTTCCTGAAGGGGATCAAAATTTTGAGAGATTCCTTGACCACAATGTCAAGGCTCTCCAACACTATCTCGCTAGAAGCCAAACACGAAATCCTTCAGGTAACCCAATTTATGGGATGCCAACTTCTCTTACTAAAGTGGCAATGATATCGATAGCATCTACTACCCAACCTATGACCATTCAAGCCACTATTTCAACTAGTAACCCAACCATGGCCAATGTTCAAGATTTGGCCTCCCCTTTTATTTTTGGACCTACCTCCATCGGGGTTTTTGTAACCCCTCAACCACAAACAATTCAACCAAGTTCTACACCTTTTCAGAACTTGATTGTCTCTATCCCACCCACTCTTACACACATAAATACAAGAGTGCCTACCTATCCTCTAACTAGTGTTGCCACCATCCAACCACCCTTGCCGGCATCTAGTCAATTTGTGCCCTTTAACTTCACGGCACAAGCCCCTTTGACCTCAACATCAGTGCCCATGATGAACTACCAATATATTGCACCTATAAAAATGCAACCAAGTACATCATATGCCCCTCCCAATGCCTTCTAGGTACCTTACAACCTAGGGGGTGCCCCTCCTACCAATCCATCAGCTGATCTAATCAAGATGCTAATGGATAAGATTTCCAACCTTGAGACATCCATTTTTGGTTCAAACAATGTTCTTTCATATGAACAAATATGCAACGAACCCATCCACCCTTTGGTCCTTATTAGACCATACCCAAGTTAGTCAGAACTCCCAAAATTTACTCATTTTAAGAGTAAAGAGGACCCACAACAACATCTACGAGTGTTTAGACATGCTTGATACCTTATAACACACGATGATGCGTTATTACTTCACACATTCCCCATGTCACTTTTTGGCACCACCCTTGACTGGTATAGCTCTATTACCAATCACTCTCTCTTTACCTTCACTCAACTTGCCCAACTATTCCTCAACCACTTTTCAATCAACATCACTAAAATGGTCTCCATCATAGACCTATATTCTATTAAACAATTCGACGATGAGTCAATAGCTGACTTCGTTGCCTGTTAGAGAGGTTTGATCAACCAACTCTCCTTTTCATTACCTCAACCTAAGCTCATTGAGCTCTTTTCAAGAGCATGTGCTAAGTACATCTCATCCACTTTGCAGGTCTAAACATTCTGCACATTTGACGAAGCTTTCACCATGGCCCGAAAGCTTGAACTCCGTGTAGTTGAAGAAGATAAAGTCAAATTGCATAGCAAAAATACTAACACAAAATCCAATGACTCATCTTCCAAATCTTCATCTTCCCACTCTAAGTCCAAGGGATCAGCAAATGATTTAGTACTTAGATCATCATTTTCTTCCACAACTAACCAATTTGAACCTTCCACATCACAAAGCATCACAAGACAATTCCAACAACGGTATATACAACATTAATACACTCCAATAAGAGAATCATACACTTCTTTGTTGGATAAACTAGTAAATTAGGAAGTCCTCAACCTCCCTCAAATCCGACCACCCCAATTTGACCCCTCAAAAGCCATCCCTACATGGTATAGGGAAAATGACTTTTGTAACTATCATCATGTCAAGGGTCATGACACAGACAATTGCAAAACCTTCAAAAACATTGTCCAAGACATGCTAGACAAGGGGGATCTTGTTTTGGATAACCCAAATGCATTGGCTAACCAAAACATAGATATCTTTAGGCAACCATTCCCCAACCATCCCCCAAGTCAAAACAATGTTCAGACCATGGCCGATGACCCTCAAGAGTGTAATATATGCATGGTTGACATGGTTTCTCCTTTCATTCCTAACCAACCTCTTCCACAATCTGAAGAGGTTCATCAACCTATTTTTACACCATGGGTAGAAGAGCCTATTCTACTTGTATCACCCCCACAACATCAAACACCTGCTCTACCCATTCTTTTACCTCATGAGGAACCCGTATTACCTGTTCCTCTTGCCCCAACCTTACCTCTTCTTCTACCATTGGAAGAAGTTAACATTCATACCCCACGCCCTCATGTAGAAGGGGCCATAATCCCTCTACTTCCCCCTTTAGAGGATCCTTCCTCTCCTATTTATCCTCCATCGATGGAGGATAGTCCTCCATCCACCCCCCTTTCACATGAAAGAGAGTCTACTTTGACCTCTCCCATATTGGAAGACACTTTGATGATACCAACGCCACTAGCCCCACCCTCATCCTTCCTATCACCAATGGGGGATCATGCTTTCCCCACTCCTTGACCACATGAGGAAGCCATTATCATCCCTACGTTCAATCCTCTTGAAGAGCCACATTCTCCAATCCCTTCTACACCAAGAGAAGAACTCACCACTTCATCCACTTCGATCGAGGAAGATCCGGTGACAGTTTTCTCTCACCTTTGGCCCAAGATCGCTACGTCCAACATGTTTCTACTCTTGCATTCACCTAAATCCTCCAAAATACCAATTGTAAGACCTCATGTGACATCACCTAAACCATTTTCTCATTTGGTAGAAAACTTAGGATTTCTCCATTCAAGGAACCTAAAACATGAGGTGCTATGGGGGCGACTTAAGGCTCCTTATCTTACACATCCCACCTCAACTACCAACCCTTTTGTGAAAAATTACCCCAAAGTCTCTAACAAGGATCGAGCTTCCACTTCTAAATCTTTAGAAGCTCAACCATCCACATCTGAACCCAAACCCTCACAAGCATCCATCATACCAAAATTGGTTAAATCTCTTGGTGTTCTCCCCATATCAAACTTCACTCACCCACAAGTGAAGGTAGACTTGAATCTTGCCTCACACAATAGTGGTCCTCGCACCAAACTAAAGAAGGATACTAAACCATATCGAAGAACTCCTCCCCCATCATCACCATTGCCCTCTATTTTGGGCCTACATCCATCTACTTTAATAGGAGTGCTCCCAACTCCAACACCTAACAAAAACAAATCACCTCTATTACTCCCTTTACTTGGAAAAAACATACCTCCTCCGAAAAATCCAACAAATTTCACCATGAAAGTGGCATCTACACGAGTGACCACACCACCAACCAAAAAGGTGGCACAAAAAACTCCTCCTACAACTCCTAAATAGAAGTTGTCAACCCCTACTACAAAAAAATGTGCAAACCCATTAGCGAGTTCCTATGCTTTGTTGTTACGCCAATTGTTTTAGTCTTCTAGCATCAGTCTCCCACCTCTTATACCATTCTAACCTCTTAGACCAAAACCATCTTGGTTTGATGACACTAAAATCTATGCATATCATCACACACCTGGACATGACACTGAGCATTGTTGTGCTCTTAAGGTTGTCATTCATCAACACTTGAAAAATGACACCTTTTTCATTAAGTATCCTCTTTACCACCCTTTCAAAAAACCATCGACACCATCCCATACCTCTCAAACATCCTTACCTAAATTGGGATCTCAACACAAGACTATGGTCTCTCTACCACCTTCAACCCCTTTATTCAAAACCAACACTATCAATGTGGCCACTAGGTCACAAACCATGAAGGATAAAGGAAAAGAGAAGGTTTCTATCTCTTGGACATGTCCATTTTCCAAGCCTCCTCAACCACCAAAACCCAAGATTTCAATCTTGGGCACATTCAAACCAACATCTTCGAAGCCAATTTGTGACTCCATGGTGAAACAACTTCACCAAACCCCTGTGAAGATGTATTTGTATGACCTAATACAAAGCTCTCCACAACATCACCAAGCCTTAATCAAAGCTTTATAGGTATTGGAGGTCCAACCTGAAGACCCCCAACCACTGGCTACTTTAGTCAAATCATTACCCACCATTGCCTCCATCACCTTCAGTGATTCTGAGATTCCAGACTATAACTTGGAAGATCAGGATCTCGCCCTCTTAAACTAAACCTATCAGGCAAAAGCTTCATAGGATGCATCCTCACATTGCACTCCTTGTCAAAGAGGAGCTTCATCATCTTCTCTCTGTCTCATTTATCCAACCCATTGATTATCTGCAACAGGTGTCAAACATTGTCCCTGTCAGAAGCAACTGGGGGAATTTGACTTTGTACTATCTATCACAACCTCAACCAAGCATCGACCAAGAATCAGCCAACCTCTTAATCATCTTTAACACGTGACCAATATGGAAAGAAGTAAATGAGGCAAGTTTGCTCCTAATTGGCTCAGACCTTATATCATAACGCACAAGTATGGATTAGGGACATATCATCTATCTTCTCTTAAAGGCTGACTAGAATTTGAGCCCCTTAATGCCTTACATCTATGACCATTCTACTATTAATCAAGTAATCATTCACTTGATGTTTAACTTGAGCTCATCCCTTGAGTAACCCCCCCATCATTTCCATTCCTCTTCCTTTTAACCCTTTTTTCTAGACAAACATTAGTCAACCCTTTTGTCAAACATGAATGCTTTGTCCTAATAAAAGGGAAACCCCCAAACTTATATAGTCTTGTCCATGACTAAAAGTTCAATCCAACAACAAAACATAAAATTGGGATGCCTATTAAAAGGTCATAAACTATAAATGTAGACTGATCCCTCGAAGGACAGCTACATAATTGCTGTAATTGATAGACTGCTCCCTTAAAGGATAACTATTCAAAGACATCTAAACATACAAAGCAAAATATAGACCACTCCCTCGAAGGATGGCTATGCCCAAATTTGGATACATACACAGTACCCTCTTAGAAGCTTCTCATGCTGATCAACTTCAATATGACCACAAAACAAAACAAAACATCCCCAAGTAGACTTCTTGCATTGATCAGTCTACCAAAAAAAAGTGACTGACAAACTATTAAGTCATGGACTTGTCTATAGTCATTCTCAGGGTCACCTATAAAGGGCGCAAATTAATCCCTACTAAAAAGGGTTACGCTATCTTGACATATCACATAATCACACCTACTACCCCAACATACTCATGGAATTTTGAGCTCACTTATCATCAAGTGATTCGATTATTTCTCTAACACAAATCAATGGTCAATGATGTAATGCATGAATAGGGATTTTGTTTGCAAAAACCCTTATCTATACTATCATTATGGTCTTTGTCAATGAAAGAGTAATGCACCTTTCACTTCTTACTTGACTTCGTCACATGCCCATAACATGACAACCAAAACATTTTTCAAACCTCTAACATAACATCATGATTTATTTAATGCAAATACCGATTTGTGTTATATAAATTATTATAGCCCATTCACACTAGTTTCTATGGAAAACAATACACATGGAAACTAACAACCAAACACAATTTATGTCAAGCACATACCATCAACAATATGGAAACCTGCTAAAGCATAAATAATCTCATTTCATTTTTGGCATACACCATCACTAATATGGAAAATTGATAGGGATGAAAAACCACACAACCAATGTTATATAATACACCATCACACAATATGGAAAAGGCTATAACATCATTACTCATTTCATTTTTGGCATACACCATCACTAATATGGAAAATTGCTAGGGATGAAAAACCACATAACCTATGTTATAGGATACACCATCACATAATATGGAAAAGGCTGTAACATCATCATACACTCATAATTTTAAGTGTGTACCATCATACATATGGGAAATTCTAACAACCTTAACCTGACCAAACCAACTATCAACCTCTTTGATTCCCTCTTCCCTTTTGGGGAGAACTACATTGGCCTGAGGCCCTTAAAATAGGGGCTATGTAGGCAGCACTCGATCGACATGAAGTCTTCTAAGGTTAGCTTAGCCATTCGTTCATTCATCTACTTGATGGACCAACCATTTGACCTTTGACCATGACCAGACAACCATGCCCAAATCATGTCCAAACTACCAGCCCCAACACTATAGAAGTCACCATCGAATTCTCATGGGGAACATTGGAGATCACATATATCTCTTTAACTACAACAAACAAACACTTGAGATCACTTATATCTCAAATTTACCTGACCAACGACCTTAGAGATCATGACTATCTCCTCAGACCATGACCACTTTTGAGACAACTCTGCCTTGGTTGTTTTTATTGCATATGCTACCTCACAAATAGTTAGCAAATTATATGCACCCACATTATGCCTCTCACATGTATTGTTAGATCATGACCAAGTTGATCCCCAATATTTATGACATTTTTGTGTTTTCCAAGAGCACTTCCTGAGCCTGAGATACTTGGAACACGATGACCATTGGAGATACACTTTGATCGATCTAACCCAATCAGCTATGACTAATAAGCTGGGGCCCGATTAGTTTGATTTTAGTTCTCCTCAAACATTGGAGCTATATATTTGATCGCTTAACCCAATTAGCTACCACTAATAAGTTGGGGATTGGTTAATTCAATTTTAGTGCTCCTCGACCTTACCTATGACAATTTGACCTACCTATCACGTGAAGTGGCATACACACAATCTCAACTATTACAGCGTTCACACTCCAACTTCACCATACCCATACACTACCTATCAAATCGACAACTAATTTTGGCTTACCCTCTCTCAATTCCCACTTTGAGGGGGAATACCTTATCCCATACCTAGGCAAACCTACACCTTATCCCATACCTAGGGCAACTTACTCTTATTTTTGTCTTGCAGTTCGTTAGAACAACTAACAAGACAAAAAGGGGCAAATGTAGACACCAAAATTGTGTCGACTCCCCTTGGTCCCTTACACATCTTATTAATTTAAAATAAACAAATTATTTTAAATTATGACCTCACCTAGACAACTCACCTAGGACACCTCACCTAGGACACCTCACCTTGGACACCTCACCCCTAAGACCATTTCCTACCCTATGAGTCACCCTATGACAAAGTCCTTCATATCATAACTACTTAAGACCCATTCCAACCTCCTAACCAACACTCGTGCCTAATAACCCTATCTTTTGACCATTTTCCAATGACAAATTCACATGGCAGATGGAGAAATGGGCAAAGGGCTAAAAATAGCCCTTTTACCGATTCTTTGGCCACTGACATTGGTCAACTGTCAGTCAACGCCGGTGGGATTTCTAATGTCAATTTATTAAACTGAGTTATAACCTTGAGCCTAGATGTTCTCTAACTCTCAAATCTAATCACTCTCTCTCCCTCTCTCACTCGCTCTCTCCCTCAGACTCTTGGATGTGACATGCACACTCTGAGACCAAGCATCAGACTTTGACTAACGCTCACCTGGCTAAGAAACTTTGCACAAGTGACTCCATATTGGATTGGAACATTACACAGGGACCTTGACATCAACCACAATAGGAATAAGCATTCTCACACCCTTGATTCTTCATCCAAGTAGAGCTAAGTATTCTTCTATCTCATTTCAATGTTTAGAATACATTAGTAATTAGTTTTTATTTACTATTTTTGAATACTATCAACCAGACCCGACTTCCTCTGGAGAAAGGTTGAAAATCCTTCCTCTTATTCTTATCCTATTTACATACCTACCCTCTACCTTTGCCCCTTCTCAGACCCTATTCACTATGTTGCAACCCTGCACAAACCCAGACTCCTCTGTCGACCACAGACACACTCTGAAACCAATCCAAGGCCCATTTCCCCTACAGACATCGATCACATAATCGATATCAGCATATTGACAAATCGATGCTGGTAGGACTACCGACATCAGCAACTATGACAGGCTGATTGTAGAGAACAGGTATGCATTGTCTACTTTCTCTTTCTTAATCTTTCACCATTTCTTTTATATGACACTTCTTTTCATAAATAGTGGATTGTCATCCCTCACAAAGCTTTACGCTTCCAGGACCGAGCTTGTCAGTTGGTAGTCCACCTTATCTTTATCTAACACTCTCTTTGTTTGAGTCTTATTCTTATCTATAGGTGTCTTCCTCCACATCCAAAGAGGAGCTCCTACAATGTCTAGATATGGTGCGCAACTTAATCCAGGTAATGTACAAACCCCTGACCATTATCTTTAGCTTCTTCTTCTTTTGAATGTAATTAGCAAAAAACATAGAGAAACACTTACCATCAAAATTATGCATGTCCACTTTTCGTAACATTGGTTTCACACTAGGATTGGAGTTGTTAGTGTTGAGATGAAGAGGACCCAAATGATGAAGTGGAAGGTTGTTTGGCTATAATTGATATGAAATGGTAGCCAATTGCATATTGATCTAATGAAATTGAGTGTGCACCCTATTAATCTCTTTGTGCATCCATGAAACATCAATTTAAACTATAATAAAGTTATCTTATCATACCAAGCCCTCTATGTCTATCTAAAATTAAGAAAGTAATGGATCTAAAGTTACAAATTCCATGTCATACCTAAGAATCTTAGGAATTTCTTTCCCCCATTTTTTTCCTTAAGTAGTAGTACCTACCATACATAAATATTAGGAGGGTTTTTTTCCCCAAAAAAAGTGTACCAAGAGAGGGTACCATTATGATCACCTCGCTTAGATGAATCTAATGACTGATTTTGTGCACTAGGGTGAAAAACTTTGGTACCAAAAAAGTGTACCAATGGAATATACTGTTGTGATCATCTCACCAAGTTGAATCCAATGACTACAAATGTGCAAAGGGAAATTTTCTTTCCAAACTTTTTTTTCTAAATATTTTTTTTCAAAAAAGTGTCTCAAACAATACTATGTTGACAAAAAATTTAATTCTTCCCAAATTATAAGTTATGTTTTTTTACTCCCTCTACTCACAGAAGTCACACTTCACTAGATCCAAAAAAAATGTCATAGGAAACTTGTCCAAATCAAATATTTGATACCACTTATAAGGAAATTACTTAGATGTTCACATAAAATTATTATATACCACATAGAATAGACTAAGACAAGAGATCACACAATAATAATTATTCTACTAGCCATGGTTATTTTATAGGCTAACCTAGCTAAGAACATAGATAAATGTAACAAGAATATCAAAGAGGTATGTAAGCCATAAGTCAGCCACACATATCCCTAGACATGCCAAAGGTTAAGGGAATAACAAAGAATGGTTGATCGATAATTTTAGATGGGTGGTGGATTGGGATACCATAGAGGTTGGTATCACATTAAAGGATGTCCATGCATTACTTGGACTTCGTATAAGGGGGATAATAGTGATCATAGGGATACCAAATGATTAAGAGGAGAGGCAAGCATTATCCTAATGGGTGATGTACTAGGATAAAATCTACTTGGGACTGAGGGTGAGATTGTTTAATGTATATATTACCCAACTTTTGGATATCTAGAAGGCTATGATAAGACTTATGATATCATGAGTGTTGTGTCACAAGTCAGATGATAAGTTACCAATGTATGTGATAGTCTTGTGTTAATTGATATTAGAGTAGGGAACACTCTATGGTTTGGGCTATATCATCTAGGTTTAGCTCATGCATGATATGTATGGGATGTTGTCCAAAGGGAAGAAGACCATGGGGCTAGTGGTATTACTAATTGCCTAGATATATGAAAGGTTCTTGATGTATCATCTAGTTAGGTTACCCCATGTGGTTGATGATTACTTTCCTTTAGTTTTGAGATGGATATAGGATCAGGTGGAGTGGTCCATGCCCCATGTCCTAGCACTATATATGGTCACATGAAGAGATATCATGTGGCAACCTTATGCATATATTGTGATAGTTTGGCTAAGTTGGGTGATAGTGGCACTAGGGTTAGCATGAGTAAAAATCATAGGCCACTACACCTAGTGGTTAGAGCCACATATAGTGACACACTTACTAGGATAGTTTGGATTCCCTCACTTGATGGCTATTATAGTGGTTCCTACATTTTAGGCTTAGCATGTGATAGAGATAAGGGGGAGAGGAGGAAGAGGATCACCAGTCATGAGATTAGAGATCAAACCATGGTGTGAGAGACTATGGACTAGTTGAGCATAATATTTGATAGTTAGAGAGGGCATGGACATGGATGTAAGAGTGTCATAGGTACCATAGCTGACACCATAACATGAGGAGTAGTGAGTGACCATGTCAGTTACACCATCAATGGATATGCCAATAGTGAGAGAGAGCATAGAGGGTAGTCATCTAGGATGACCCATCAATTACCTCAAGGTAGAGTTGGTCTATATAAACACCACTGAGCTAAGGTTTGATATGTGCATCGATGGTGACCCTAGGTTTTGATTTTATTAGGGGGTATCCCATAGTTGAGGTTATTAGGGGATGAGCTAATGAAAAGCTCATGATTTATGGATGAGCAGTTAAGGAGATGGTGGTTAGTGACACTAGGATAGGTAATAAATGGTTGTAATTTTTAGTCTTTGAAATAGAATACTAATTGTATAAGATTTGATTGATTGTAGATAGATATATTTTGACATATATCTATGATCTAATATTTATTTGATTTGAATATTTTAGATCCTATAGATAAGGAGGAGGTCAGATAGGGATCCCTAGTGATGGAAGCACTCCATGATATTGTAGATGGGGTGTTGGTGATTTATGACCCTACCACATTAGATGATCCCATGGTACCATCTTCCCCAATTCAGGTAAGTTGGTTGAGATTAGTAAGGGAGGCCATAAGTTGGTTGAGATTAGTAAGGGAGGCCATAAGGAAACTATAGGCATATGGAGATGGAATACAACCACTAATAAGGGTGGGATCATGAGAGGTAGATGATTGGTAGGCCTTGGCTCAAGAGAGATCCACACATTTAGTTACCACTATTTACTTAGGATAGGTACAAGCCTAGGTAACCAACTTATAAGGATTGGGATAAGCCTAGGTAACCAACCTATAGGGATAGGTAGTAGGCTTGAGATCTTAAACACCCTTTTTAAAGTGTACTATTCAAAGGGGACTATTTAAGGCATCTATGGGTAACATGGCTAGGTCATGAGATAGACATGATAGAGCCTAACCTTAGAGTTGGAGTGATGTACTTTTGTACTTTGTATCAAAAACACATGATATATATAGAGATATTCTATTTTGATAGTTGGATGTTGATATTATGTGTTTGTATTATCATTGTGGTTGTGGATGCATAGATATATTTCTTTCTATCACATGTATTTTGATTTTATTGTATATGTGATAGGGAATATATGTGTTTTCTTTTCTTTTCTATCATTATGTGGTACACATCAATGGTTAAAAATAAATAGGTGAAAAGGACTTGGTAAAGTATAATTAATAAAAAACAAATGTACTACACACTATTTCACATTGGAAAATGTGTTCTAACAAAAATATGATTAAGTATAATAAACCAAAGAGTGGTGAATGAGAGGGAAAAAATTATTTTTAAACCATGAAAAAGAGTGGCACCAAAATAAAACAAGTAAAATCACACTAAATCACATTGGGAAGTATGAAAAATAATGTAATAAGATATAATTCATGTGAAATACTAATGGTATGAAAACAAAGCAATTAAGTCAATCAATCATACTAAATCATGTTGGGAAGTATAAAATAAAAACATAATTGGTGAAATGGTCTTAAATTAATGACACTAGTTCAATTTGGGAAGTATGAAAAAATTAATAAAAGTGGTTGGATTCTTACATGTAATTGGAAAATAAGAAGATCAAATTTAAATATTAATCAAGTATAAAACATACTAAATAAATCTGGGAAGCATTCCAACTACATGTAACTCATAATCAATCACATCTTATCTCATATTTGAAACGTAATTTTTGTTGTGACTTAGATATTGGAAAATTTTGTGATGAAGGTTAGGTCTTATCCATGGTCATACACTAAAACTCATAAAGGAAACACCAATGAGGTGGAATAAATGTGAAAATCTAGTAAAAGGGGACGTTTGGAATGATAATGTGAATAATTTGGTAATTTGTGAGGAAGGCCAGGTCCTACACATGATCTTATAATATAACTCACAAATTAAATCCTTAGGGGAGTGATCAGTAAGAAAAATAATATTATTCAAGGGTAAATATTAGGATTATAGGGAGTGAAAAAGGGAATGCAAAATACATAACTTAAGCATCTTGTGAGAAGAACTTAGTAGAAATGAGGCATACTAAGGACATGAAAAGACACTAAATGACTAGTGACCATCAATATATAAAGGATAATTGTCCACTATAGAAATAAATTTTTGTAGGAAAATAAGTGTGATACTAAGATAAACTCATGTTGGATGTTTTGAACAAGAAAAGTAAAATGGACCTACCTTTCCACAACATGTTTTGCATTCCTTAGGACCCCTTACAAAGCTATCGATCTATTGTGAAGATTGTGTACTTGCATGAGAAATTAGGTATCACTAAAAGATTTTTTAATTCTCCTTTTCTAATCTATAGGCCTATCACACCCCAATGAACCTCATATCTATCATGAGGCCAATGGAGTTTTATCTTTGACTAGAAAAATTATATGTGCTTAGAATCATGTATTTTAGTGTGATTTGACTTTTGAGAAATTTGAATGTTGCCTTTTAGATCATTGCCTTTTGTTAAATGATTTGGATTTTGAATATTTTATGGATTTTAAGATTCTTCCTCTATACAGACTTGAAATGAATAATAATAAGAGATAGAGTGATACACATGAATGAGATTAGGCTTAGGCTAAAGGAAGCTAAGTATCCAAATACAATATGAACTAGAACACTTAGGCACATGATTAACCAACATGTTATCTCAAGTCTCAACCATGTGTATGCTTAGTTTGTGAAATGGACTAAAGGAGAATAAAGGGAGATCCCAAGTGGAACAATAAAATGAGATCATAATGAGATGAATTATTTAATAACTGATCACATGTTAAATGAGAAATAACCAAAAGGGTCAAGGTTTGTATAACCAAGTTACAATAACAATTTTCCATCTTTATAGAGATAAAATAACAAACAATCATGAAAAATAACAAGGTAGTCACAATAAAATGAAATTGAGAAGAAAAAGAATGTGATTATGAAAAATAACCCATAAGAGAAAGTAATGACATCACAAAAAATTGAAAGGGAGAAACCAAAGTCACCATGTAAGATAGATAAAATTTTTACACAATGTCAAATGATATAAAATATATAAATGTAAAGTTGGAGCACACATCTAATCCAAATGAAAATGTAAGAACACCATGCATGTGTTTGTAAGTAATGATATATTTATCCACACACATTATTCTTAAAATTTGATAAATATCTATGAATTTGAACCTAGATTGTAGCTAAAGTTTAGATGATCTTCAAATAAAGTTGATAAAATACTTCATGTTTAATCTCATTAACACAAAAGGTAAGAATTATTGAAGGATAGTGATAATGAGGGTTATCGTGTAGGGGATTCTTAAGAGAATGCATATGAGTGGTTTATATAGGAGATGAAGAGGTCATAAATGGGGAAGGTGCCACTGGTGAGGGAATCATAGGTGGATAAGGATCCATGGGTGAGGGAAGGTCCATGGGTGAAGGACTCATGGGTGGAGGAATAGTAGGTGGAGAAGGGACCACATGTGAAGATGGAACCATAGGAGGTGGAGCCACTAGGGAATAAGGGGAGCCTTATTTTGAGAGTGACATGTTAGAGGAAGGATAGAAGGTGAAACAATGGTTAGGAAGTGATCCTCACGATGCTACTTAAGGATGCAAAAATGATCAGTGTGATGTATTCTACATTGATGTTAGAGATAATATATCTCTCCTTACTTATGAAGATACGTAGGTAATAATTTTAGGGGAGGTATAGCCTTGTATGAGGGTTGAGGAGTAGTGGGATGTAAGGTGTCGATATATTATCACAACTTTTGATAATGCATGGAGGAATGGTTATCTATGTCATGGAAGCAACATATATGTTTGTGAGTAGTCTTGGTATGTGTAATCATAGGAGGAGTGGAAATGGAAACCAAGGTAAGATTAATATAATAAATAGTCTTTATTCAAATAACTAGTAACTTTATGAATGTTATAATAATTTTAATAATCACATTTGGTGGGAGAAGGAGCCAACTATGGTAAAGGGAGTAAACCATCACCAAGAGAAGGTGGGGTTGGTGGAGATACTAGACAAGGCTTGATTGAACTAGAAATAGGATCAGAAGTAGGGAGAGACTTAGCTATAGAGTGAGTGGGAATGGGATCCAAAATAGGTAGGGTCCATATAAGGATGAAGGATAGTAACAAGCATCTTAGGGATAAGTAGGCTAGAGGGGTCATGATATCTAATAAAGTGATAGGGGCCAATAATATCAGGATCTAGAAGTATAATCCTATGAGGTTATTCATAAAATAGAGTTGTGTGCACCATCTTTATCCTATAATAAAAAGGAAAAATACTAAAATTAGGAAAAATATAGGATGAAATACTAGAAGATATACTAAAAGACTGAATAAAAAAGGAATGATAATAAATAATATTAGCATCTTAATATTGAATAAGACCTCCTATGAATGGATCATCTAAGGTATATCCATCATCATAATTAGGTGTATGAAGATCGATGGTGTAGGAAGGGATGACCTTATCATCCAATGTGGTGTGATGAATAGAATGTCAAGTCTTAGTTAAGATTGTTGGGTGTTGTCATGCCCTTCATTTAATCAATTTTTTTTGATGTCATATTTAACCAGGGCTGTGTCTAAAGCTATATGCAATAAGAAGAATCATAGAAATTTAGTAATTGAATGGAGGTATTTTTATTTTTGTTGTTTTGGGGGGTTTTTAATGTCTTAAGGATTTCTTGGTTAAAACCTTATTGGAATCAAACTATGCAAACCTATTGGAAATAAACACACTTTGTAGATATGAAATAGATTACTAGAAATAAACACATGTTGCAGAAATGAAATAGATTGTTGGAAATAAACACATGTTGTAGAAATGAAATAGATTGCTAGAAATAAACACACATTGCAGAAATGAAATAGATTGATGGAAATAAACACATGTTGCATAAATGAAATAGATTGTTGGAAATAAACACATGTTGTAAAAATGAAAATTTAATCTAAAATGCCTACAGGAACAAATTTATAATAAATCTTAACTTTAAAGAATTTGAAGCATTTATAAATTTAAAAGAGTTACCTATTTACTTTTGTGAATAGAAATATAAATATCGATGAAAATGAAGATCCTGGTTCTTTAGAGGAGTGGGCCCTTGCTCTACCTAGAATAGGATTTGAATAATTTAATTTGCTTTCAAAATAGAAATAACTATTTCATTGATAAAATGTTCTGTATTACAAATGTACTAATCTATTCTATTATTCAATGATTTTCTCTATCTTTTGTTCTCTATCTATATCTCTTTCTCCTTTTACTAAATTCCTAGGTCTGTATATATAGATGCTTTAATGGTTGTAACTATTTCATAGATACAATAGAACTAAATCATACCTAGAATAGATATTGAATCAAGATGTGGTTGGATGTCTAGCAGTGTGATAAATGTCTTGATGCTACAAGTTCATAAAATTAGGAATCTATTCCTAATTTAATGGGATCATTGATCTGATAGATCACCAACCATTTAGAATAGATCCTCATTAGTTCCATATCTAGTCGCAAAAGTTTTGGAGCTTATCTATAAGGGTAGTAGAGTTAAATATAGAGTTCTAGAGCTAAGTCCAAAAATGTGATGACTTGAAATAGTATGGTGGAGTTCTAAAACTAACTGTGATGGTTCTGGAATAGATTTTGTAGGTTTTAGAACTAACTGTGATGATTCTAGAACATATTTTGCAGGTTTTGGAACTAATCTGAATTGAGTCCAATGCTTCCAAAAACATGCAATCCACTTCATATTTGTTCTTTAGCCTGATGATGACCTATTTTATTACAAAACTAGAATTTTATAACACACTTTTTAGGAATTAAAGGTATTTTAAAATGTTAGAATCACAATCGACAAAAGATGAATAATCACATCCTAACTCATCTCAGATCAAAATTAAAGTTACAAAATGAAATCAAACTTAATAGAAAGAGAGAGTAAGATGAGGTCATTTATTATACATTTATTGTGCATATCTTGGCCTTATCACTTCCCCCATACTTACTTGTTTGTAAGTCCCTTTACAAACTTCATTCTTCAAATTCATGATTGTATATCCTGCATTCCATTTGATTGCTTAGATCAAATGGCTGAAATTGAATATCCCAATGCTTTGACTCAGAATTACTATACCCTGTTCCTCCTACTTTTCTTTTCCATTCCTCAAATTGAGTGGGATGTTGAGGTTCTCTATTTTGTACATTTTTCCTCATTTTCCATCAGTTGCCTTTTAATTTCTACTAATTCCTCATTTTTGGTTGTGAACTAGTTTATTAATTCTGCAATGAGCATTTCCTTTTGTTCTAACTTGAGTTTGAGGAATTTCAATTCCTCATCCTTTTCCTTGATAATGAGTTATACTCTAGACAAAAATAGATCCTATTTAATCTTCTAGTTTTGTTCTTTTTCTAAAATTTCTTGGGGATTTAAGTATTCCTCTTCCACCATAGGGGATTTCCCTTTCCTTCTCCAAGATGCTTGTTCATCTTCTGCATGTGATGGTGTTGTAGTCTCACCCATGTCTTGGCAAACTGGTTCCTCAAATATTTCATCCTCTTTTTCCTTTTCTACTTGGCTTGGTCTAGAAGGTGTCATGGCCATGCTACCCAAAATATCAGTAGCTTCAGTTTCTAGCCTTTCTTGTTCTTCTAGCTCCTCTAAACTTTCTTTAGACTTTTTATGACATTTTCTTTCTTGAGGAGCCTCAAAATGTGTAGACATAGGTCTCCTCTTAGAATTTATTTTGGTTTTCACCTTTTGCTCAGGCCTAGGTGAACTATCATTGTTAGAAATAGTATTAGTTCTTCTATAGCTTCAATAGAAGAAGAAATGGCTTGAGAGGGTATAGTAGTGTCTCCAATGTTAACTTTTCTTCCAGATTTTCTTCTTTTTGGTATTTCCTCTTTCCTTAATCTTTTCTTTTCCTTAGCAATGGTATCAGTTTTCAAGTGAACTGAAGGAGTATAAGGAGTTTTTATTGTTCTTGTTTTCTCTAAATTGATAATAAATTCTCTTACCAGTTCATCATTGTATTTGGGAAATTTCCTTAGAAACTCTAGCCATCCTACCTATTGAAAGATATTTGCTACTTCTGAATCTGTAAGGAGTTGGGTATCATTGTCTAGTTTGGACTTCTTTTTAATTCCCATGATTCATTTTTATTTGAATCTTTCATAGGGTAGCTGAAAATTTCTTCTCGTATCAGTGGAATTGATGATTTTGGTTATGGAACTAGCAAATTCGGTTGCTGATTTGGCAAATTTGGTTGTGGAATTACTGTACTCAGCTATGGAACTTCTTAATTTTGGTTGTAGAACTATTATACTCAGCTGTGGAACTAGTAGATACATTGTTTCAATCATAAGAATGATTCTTTATGGTTATCTGCCATCTCATTCCATCATCAATATCCATCTCATGATTTTGCACATAAAACCATGATGTATAATAGATGACTCATCATACTAATCTTTCTAAATCAAGTCTAATCACACATGAAAACTTTCTATTTAACCTTTAACAAGTTAAATACATAATTAGCATCCTTGATGATGTAATCCCTCCATCATGCAGACACATCATCCCTAAAAAATGGTTAGAAAATAACTAGAATTCAAAAAAAAAGTTTTATTTGAATTAGCCATTTATTTGAGAAGATCAACCATCATCACTGATTTTCAATTAATCTCTAATACACACACACACACACACACACACACACACACACACACACACACACACACACATGTATGTGTATATATATATATATGTATATGTATATATATATATGTATGTATATATATATATGTATGTATATATATGTATGTATGTATATGTATATGTATATATATATATATATATATATGTGTGTGTGTGTGTGTGTGTGTGTGTGTGTGTGTGTGTGTGTATACACACACACACACACACACACACACAAGGGGAAGAGAACACCATTCATTGGTTTTCAATCTCCTCTCTTTATTCTGGATCTTTTCATCTGATTATTTGATCATTTTGGAAGAACTGGGTTCTTCCATATGATTAAATTCTTTTTTTGCTTCAATCTACTTCAAGAATTCATCCTTAATAGGAGGCTTCCTATAAAGTTTTAGCCTGTGTCCATTGACTAAGAGTATTCTTCTACTGCCATCAATGGGAAGTAACTAGATAGAACCATTGTCAAATATATGCTTGATCTGATAAGGTCCAAACCATCTGATTCTTAATTTACCTTTGAATTATTTGTATTTAGAATCAAATAGCATTGCCTAGTCTCCTACTTTGAATTGTCTTTCCTTGATATGTGAATCATGCCATTACTTCCTTTGACATTGGATTATCTCTATTTGGTAAAGTGTTTCCATTCTAAATTCATCTAATTCATTGAGTTAAAGGATTCACTCCTTTTGAACTACATCTAATTCAATTCCCACCTTAGCTACTATCCTCAATGTTTGTAGTTCAAACTCAATAGTCAACAAGGGCTTTTTCCCATAGACTAACTCATATGGTGAAAACCCTATTATGGTTTTCCAATTTATATTATAAGCATAGATGGCTTCAGGTAGTCTTTTTACCCAATCCCTTCTTTCAGCTTCAACATGTCTATTTACTTGCAGGTGATAGGAAGATGACTTCCTATGATTGATCTGATAATACATTGTGAAGGCCTAGATCATATTGGATATAAATTGTGGTCCTTGGTCTGAAACTAAGCTTCTTCATGCTCCAAACTTTACCATAATTCTATGCCAAAGGAAATCAACAACTACTTCTTCAATGGCATTTATTAAAGCCTGCACTTCTACCTATTTTGTTACATAATTAGTACACATTAGAATATGCTCTTTTCCTTGTGAAGGAGGATTAAAAGGTCCAACAAAATCCAATCCCAATCTCTCAAATGGTTCAATTACTACTTGTGGTTACAGAGGCATTTCATTGGTGATGGTTGGTTGTCCCATCCTTTGACAAGGATCACACTGCCTGATATATCTCTTCACTTCTTTGGATAGAGATGGCCAATAGTAACTAGTGCCAAGTATCTTGTGAGATATTTTTTTCACTTAATAGTGTCCTCCACTTGTTTCATCATGACATGCCTAGAAGATGTCAAAAATTTCATCCTCTCTTACACACCTGCATAAAACCAAATCAGGACCACATTTAAATAGCATTCCATTTAACCATTTGAACTGTGCACTGGTTTTGATTAATTTTTTAATTTGTTTTTTGGTGAAAGGAGGTAAATTCCTTGTTGCAAGATAATTTTCCATGTCAAAAAACCATGGTATGTTAGCTTAAATAATAAACAATTGTTCATCTAGAAAGTTATCCTTGATTAGATCATGCTCCCCTGTACTGGTCAATCTTGACAAGAAATCAGCCACCACATTAGATTTGCCTAGATTGTCTACAATGGTAATATCAAATTCTTGTAGAAGTAATGACCATCTAATTATTCTACATCCAACCACTAGTTTTTTCATTAAATATTTAATTACTGAGTGATCTATATGTAAAAATATTTTGTAACTTGTAATGTAATGTCTAAATTTATTGATTGCATAGATCACAGCCATAAATTCTTTTTCAGTGGTAGTGTAATTTCTTTCAGTGGGATTAAGATTTTTACTGAGATAATAAATAACATACATCCTTCCTTTATCTCTCTATCCCAAAAATGCACCAATTGAGGTATTTGAGGCATCAATTTGGATGTGAAAAGGTTTCTCCCAATTAGGTCCTTGCAATATTGGAGCAGTTACTAATTTCTCTTTAATTTCTTCAAAAGCATGTTGACACTATTCATCCCAAATAAATTCACAGTCCTTGGTAAGCAATTTAAACATGGGGACAAAATTTTTACTAAAATCCTTGATAAAATGCCTATAGTATCTAGCATGTCCTAAGAATGATTTGATATCTGTGGGAGTTTAAGGAATAGGCATGTCTAAAATAATCCTGATTTTGTTTTGGTCAACCTAAATTCCTCTTTTTGAAATATGGTGCCCTAATACGATCCCTTCATCAACCATCATCAAACATTTCTCATGACTAAGAGACAATTGATGTTGTTCACATCTTGTTAATACTCTATCCAAAAATTTTAAGGCATCATCAAATGTATCTCCATACATAGTAAAGTCATCCATGTATACCTCCACATAGTCATTTGTTAGGTCTACACAAATTGCTAATATAGCTCTTTGAAAGGTTACTAGAGCATTACATAGTCCAAATGGCAATACCATGTAAGCAAAGGTACCCCATGGACAAGTAAATGTAGCTTTTTCCTGATCCTCAGTAGCAATTCTGATTTGATTGTATCCACTAAATCCATCCAAGAAGGAAAAGTACTATTTACCTGAAAGGTCGTCTAAGATTTATCTATGAATGGTAAGGGAAAATAATCTCTTAGGGTGGCTTTTTTTAGTTCCCTATATTCAACAAATTTTTTCCATTTTCCATTATTTTTTGGGGATAATTACAAGAGGAGACACCCACTAGCTATTTGAGATAGGGTAGATAAAACCTACTTGTAATAGTTTTTCAATTCCTTATTTGCCTATATCCATTAAGGGTGGATTAATCCTTCTCTAAGGTTGCCTAATTGGTCTAATATTTTTAGTATAAATGTGATGGGTGTAGATACTTGAATGAATTCCCTTCACATCTCTATATTCCCAAGAAAACACTTTAGTATGATCCTTCAGAACATCAAATAGTTTGACTTCTTCATCATTCTTTAACCAGCTATTAATATTCAAAAAATTTCCTGGTTGAATCTCAACATGTTTGGTTCTAGGATATGATGAATTGATTTATTGAAAGGGTTATATTTAGGTGTTTAGTGGACATGCATGTGGTAACAATATATGATATGTAGCAACATCTTCGAAAGTTCCTAGAGGCAAAATGCTAGACAAATGACAACATGAAGAGCTATGATACTTATCTTGTTGTAGGATGAACTCCTCATTACTACTATTTTCCAAAAATTCTTAACCATCTCCTAATATATATAAAGTTGATGCTACATATCCTTCCTCTCCCCAAGAGAAATTTCATTCCTCTGGAGTGAAGTTATCTTCACTTGCAGAGAATTGGTGTGGTTTTGGAACTAACTCTGATGGTTTTGGAACTAAATATGATAGTTCTAGAACTAATTGTGATGGTTCTATAACTAACTATGATGGTTCTAAAACTAATCTTGACTACTCCAATGAAGATTGTTGTTCATTTAATGAAAGATTAACCATATCATCTATTTCCCATACATGATCCTATAATGTTATCATAGCCAAAGAAGACAGATTTTGCTCATTAATATCAGGATTATTAACCCATAATTTCACTTGATTATCAATAAAAGGTCATACAAATGGATATAATGAAATTTGCTTAGAATTATTACCATTTAAAATAGTCATATCACCTGATCTATAATCAATTAAGGTAGCAACTGTAGCTAACCATGGTCTCCCTAAAATAATGGGATAACCAAGTGTTTTACCTTTTGGCTACAATATAAGGAAGTAAACTAGATATTCCCATGATTCCACCATTAATTCCACATCTTCAATAACTCCTTCTAGTTTTGCTATAGATTGATCTGCCATCTATAATATGGTATTAGTAGGTTGTATGCCTATTAATGGTAATGTTCTCAAAGTATCCAGTATCATTACATTGATAACAATGCCCAAATCAATCAAAATGTTATGTATATCCTTATTCCCTATAGAAATAGAAATAACAAGGCTTCTAAGATCTCCATATTTAGGTAGTAGGAGTTTTCCTGCTAATAAATTAGTAAGTTTCCCATCTACTTGAATAGTCCTGGGGTACTGCTTCTTTCTTCTAGGTTTTTTAAAACATAACAATTTGATTAACTTATTCAACTTTGTAATATCTTTAATTGCTTGTAACAATGGTATTTTAATATTCAATCTTCTTAGTTCTTGCACCAATTTAGATTCCTTAAGTTCTATGGTTTCTTTAAGTCTTTCTGGAAATGGAATCTTACTATAATTTATTTCTGGTTCCTTATCTTTTTCTTTGTCATCTTCCTCAGGTGTAATTGTGCTAAGAGTTTTAGCTTCTTCTGTCATCTCAGTGATTATAATAGGTGGACTAACTATTTTTCCAGATTTGGTTTGAATATTTTCACAATCCATTGTATTTAAATCAACTAATTTTTTTGGTTCTATTTCTTATACAGGAGTTGTTTGTTTGTTTCTTGGATTTACTACTAGTTGTGCTAGCATTTGGGTTTGGACTATGTTTTAAATCTATGGATTTTTTTACTGTAGGTATTATTTAGGCTTGTTGGTTTTTATTTGGATATGTTTTTCCTTGCACATAATTGCTAGGGCTCCATCTAGGTTGTGGCCAAGCATAATGATTTCCTTGACCAGTCCAAGTTTGTTGATGTCCTTGAGTATACCAAGATTGACTTTCCCAATCCTGAGGATGCCATATGGGTTTATGGGCCCAAGGTGGCTATCCCCAACTTTTTGGTACTATTTGAGCTTCCCATGGCATCATCTAGGGATTATGAGCTGGTCTTGGCATAAACTGTCCTTGGTTAGGTTGTCTCTGAATACAATTTAATTCTTCTATGGTAGATGATGTATTAGTTTGTTTCAGCTAATTTTTTATGAGTGGAAGAAGATAATAAGCATGAGTATCATGTTCTTTAGATTCACAAACAAGACATACTTCCATTTTATCCAAAGGACATTCCCTTATTGCATGATTCTTCCTGCATCTAGGATAATACATGGCTAATGGTTCAAGTTGGGCATTTGCTTTAGCTTACAATCCATCCATGGTGGAGGTTAATTGAACTAATATGTCTATTTTAAATTTTTTGCTAATTCATCCATTAATTGGTTCATATTTGGATTCAAAATTTTAACCATTTTCCCTTTTCTAGGTCCACCACTTGGTCTTGAATAGTTTCTACAAATTTATATGATTTTGTCCATTCTTAATTGAGCAATGTTTCCTCCAATTAAATCAAAGGTTTCCCTAGATTCATCATCCAGACCTTTGAGAAAAATGGTTTTATTTAAATCTTCTTGAAGTACAAATCAACATCTTTTACTCACAAAGAGGAATCTATCCAAATAATCTTCCATATTCTCATCTTCTTCCTGTTTGATTTTGAAAAATTCTTCCTTTCAATTTCTTCCTCTACAATAATCTTGATATTTATCTAGGAAGATAGTTTCCATTTATTCCAAATTGGTAATATAATTAGATGTTAATCCCATAACCACCTCATTTCTACATATTTTAGGGTAGATGGAAACAACTTTAGTTTTTGATTATCGGTCTTGTAATCATAAGTCTGACATATTACATTAAACTGAAACAAAAATTGGTCAGGATCCTCAGATGACATTCCTCTAAATGTGGGCAAGTGTGCATGTGAAATGTTTTTCATAGTGGTTTCATCATCCTTGATATGAATGGGATAGGTAAAGGTTCTCTCAGGTTCTCTTCTAGCTTCTTGTTCCATCTCTCTGGTATTTTGTAATCCCTTCTCCCATTCAATATGGTATGTGGTCTATTTTGGGGATGGTGAAAAGTTAGGAGTAGGGGGTTGACTACTCAATTGAGAATCAAAACTTTCCCTTAATGGATCTTGAGAAATAATCCTCCTCCCTAAAGTTTGACTTGGTTCTGGTGATTGATCAAAAAATTCCAAAGATGGCAATTTTCCTTCTTGTCTTGTAGGAGATAATGGTGCCTCCAATTCTTGCTCAATGTCCTTTCTGAAACTAGAGGATGATGGAATTTCTTGTTAAAATATTTTGTGGAGAAATCTACCCTTGGAATCTCGTGGTCTACTCATAAATTAGGAAAAATTTCTTTAATTACTAAATGAATGATTGTTGCTCTTGTTGATACCTAATTAGAAAATTTCAACTAGTGTTCCCTGGCAATGGTGCCAAAAATGTTGGGTGTTGTCTCCCCTTCATTTAATCAACTTTTTGTTGATGTCATATTTAGCTAGGGTTGTGTCTAAAGCTATATGCAACAAGAGGAATCATAGTGATTTAGTAAATGAATGGAGGTATTTGTATTTTTGTTTTTTTGGGGGGTTTTTAATGTCTTAAGGATTTCTTGGTTAAAACCTTATTGGAATCAAACTATGCAAACCTGCTGGAAATAGACACACTTTGCAAAAATGAAATAGATTACTGGAAATAAACACATGTTGTAGAAATGAAATAGATTGTGATGATAACACCTCTTGGAAGTAGGGCTCAGTTATATGTTTAGCAACTTTTAAATGATAACAAAAATCTCTTGTAACAGGGATAAACATATGCTTTGACAAATTGTTTCTTCCATACAAAAAATATCATCTCGAAATTTCCTCATTTTTAGACAGTTTACACATGATGCATAAAGTTTAATAGTCCATAATATCTTAAACAAGACAAATTTTGGACTTAGAGCTATAATGCACTACTCTGGTAGATTCTGTATGTCTTAATTTGGATTGAAATAAATAAACTTCAATTAAGACTCATATACAATCAATTTTGGTGACTCACCTGAGCATAGAATTGTTATTTGGTTTCCACACATTAAGGTGTCCAAAATACCTATGCTTTGAACTGATCAAAACTTGAAACCAAATGGTCCAGCAACAATATATATTTGGTGAATGAAGAAATAGGAATATTGTTTGGGCTCAAATCATTGAGCGCCCAACACCATATCACATGTATTGAAATGGATAGTATTACAAATAAAACATTGTGGCGGCCTAGACAGCATTGAAATGCCCAGTATTATATTAAAAACAATGTATTTAAAATGGTCCAGCAGAATAGCGACGCCCAGCAAGAGACTACGCCCAGTAGAAATAGCAATGCCCCTTTCATAGAATACTACACCCAGTAGAATAGTGATGCCCCTTTCATATATTTAGACTCAAAAAACAAAAACTCCACTCAAAAAAAGGAATCACACACATTTTTTTATTTATTAATATATCAAAACAATATTCACCTGGTGTTGTTCTGCACTTCCAGTCTCCCTCCTATGCCTTGATTTTATTCTACACATACCCCTCCCCTATTTTACACACAAAATCCCCTATATACAACTATATTTCTCAACTTAGATGTTTTATTCTATCCTGGGTGCGACATAACAACCTCCTAGAATGCATAAAACAACTCTCCTAACATAAGAAAAATACAAACCACATAGAATTTCGCCCAACAGACTCGATTTCTTACCCAAAATACTTAACCAAATTTAAAAAAAAATTAAAACTAAACAAAATGGACAGAAAAATAATAAATGCTCCTACATCATTGTTCCAAGGAGCAAAATAAGTATTCTTCACTTGTTGTTTTTCTTCAGCAGTTCTATGCTTGTGCCCAGCTTGAGGATGTCATTAGTAGTCAACCATGTTGCATCTTCAGCTGGTAGATTCTTCCACTTAGTTAGATACTAGAAATATTCTTTCTCCCTTGTCTTTTTAACCATTTTCTTGTCTAAGATACTCTCAATCTCCTTTGGCACTTCCTTTGGCAGTTATTGCTCCCATTGGATAACTTCATCTACCCTTGTTTCAGTTTCTTTGGCTGGTTGTCCTTCATCTTTGTATGGATATAGATCTGCAACATTAAAAATTGGAGAAATTCCAATTCCTTTTGGTAATTCTATTTCATATGCATTATTTGAAAACTTCCTTATTACCTTGCATGGTCCTATTTTCTTTACCTTCAGCTTGTTGCATTCTTTTTTTGGAAACCTCTCTTTCTAAGATGAGAAAGAAAAAAATATCCAACACTGAAACTAACCTCTCTTTCCTTTTGGTCTACCCTTAGCTTGTACTTGATGGTGTTTTCTTCAAGTTTCTTCTTTACTTGTTCATGCAAATTTTGCATGGCATTGGCAAATTCTTCTGCATCAGTACTCCTTATCTCCATGCTACTTAGATTTCTTAACTCGTACACACCTCTTAGATGCATTCCATATAGAATTTGAAATGGGTTCAATCTTGTACTTCTATTAAGAGAATAATTATAGGCAAATTCAGCTTGTGCAAGTGCAAGATCCCATTGTTTTGGATGCATACTTACCAAGCTTCTCAAGATGTTGCCCAAGCTCTTATTGACAACATCTGTTTGGCCATCCATTTGAGGATGATAGGATAAACTAAAACTCAATTGTGTTCCCAATTTCTTCCATAAGGTTCTCCAAAAATGTCCAACAAATTCGGTGTCCCTGTCAGAAACAATGCTTCTAGGCAATCCATGCAATCTAACAACATCTTGAAAGAATATATTATCTATGTGAGTAGCATCACTTGTTTTGGAACATGGAATAAAATGAGCCATCTTTGAAAACCTATCTACCACAACAAATATGGAATCATGACCTTTTTGAGTTCTTGGCAAACCAAGTACAAAATCCATGTTTATTGAATCCCAAGGCCTATTTGGAATGGGTAGTGGCTGGTACAAACCTGTGTTTTGACTACTTCCCTTGGCATATTGGCATGTTTTACATCTTTCAACAAATTTTTTAACATCAATACTCATACCTGGCCAATAGTAGTGAGCACTCGATTGTGCTAATGTCTTGTTCTGCCCAAAATGTCCTGATAAGCTGCCACTATGCTTTTCCTTCAACAAATTCTCTCTCATGCAACTCTTGGGAATGCAAAGTTGGTTGCCTCTAAAAAATAGACCCTCTTGGACCATGAAATCTATCCAAGTACTTCTATCAACCCCCACTGGATTCATGCAAGCTTCATATGGTTCCTTGAACTCTAGATCTTCCTTATATAGCTCTTTCAAATCTTCAAATCCCACAATGCTTACTTGAGACTCCTGCATGATCAGATTTCTCCTGCTTAGAGCATCTGCAACCTTGTTAGATTGTCCTTTCTTGTGCTTAATAGTGAATGTGAATCTTTGTAATAATTCAATCCATTTGACATGCTTTTGATTCAACTTATTCTGATTGCTAATGAACTGTAAAGCATAATTGTCAGTGAACAAAACAAATTCTTTAGGCAAAAGATAATGCCTACATTTCTTCAAAGCTTGTACAAGAGCATAGAATTCTTTATCATAAGCTAAATATTTCTTCTTAGAATCACTTAACTTCTCACTAAAATATGCTATAGGCTTCCCATCTTGACTTAAAATAATGCCTATTGTAGTTCCACTAGCATCACATTCTACTTGAAAAAGCTTATTAAAATCAGGCAAGGTCAAGATTGGTTCTTCAGTTACCTTTTTTTTCAATAATCTAAAACTCTTATTAGCAGCCTCAGTCCAACAAAAACTTCTTTTATCACCCTTGATTGTATCGATCATTGGAGCAACAATTCCACTAAAATTTCTTATGAATTTCCTATAGAAGCTAGCCAAACCGTGAAAGCTTCTTACCTCATATGTGCTCTTGGGTGTAGGCCACTCAAGTATATCCTTAATATTTTCCTTATCCATCTTCAATCCTTCTTTTGAAATCACAAATCCCAAATATATCAACTCTATTTTCAGAAAATTGTACTTTTTGACATTGATTAGCAATTTCTCCTCATGTAGCTTACTCAATACCATCCTCAAATGTTTCAAATGATCTTCCTTAGTTTGAATAAACACCAAAATATCATCCAAATATACTATCACAAACTTACCAGTGAACTCCTTCAGCACTTCATTCATTAGCCTCATGAAGGTGCTTGGTGCATTAGTTAGTCCAAATGGCATAACTAACCATTCATAAAGTCCATCATTAGTCTTGAAGGCTGCTTTCCATTCATCCCCTTATCTTATCCTAATCTGATGGTAACCACTTTTCAAATCTATCTTAGAGAAATATGTAGCTCCACTTAAACAATCAAGTAAATCATCAATTCTAGGTAGTGGAAATCTATACCTGATAGTAATCTTGTTGATTGCTCTGGAGTCTGTACACATCCTCCAACTCCCATCCTTCTTAGGACTCAAAACTATGGGGACAACACAAGGACTTAAATTATCTCTTACCAATCCTTTGTCTAACAATTCTTGAACTTGGTGCTTGATCTCTTCATTTTCGTTTGGTGTCAACCTGTTAGCAGCCTTGTTTGGAAGATTTGCTCCTAGAATCAAGTCTATGTGATGGGTAATGCTTCTCAATGGTGGTAACTCATTAGGTAAACCATCTACCACAATGTCAATGTACTCATTCAACATATCTTGAATCTCTAATGGCAAATCAATCAACTTAGTACTAGTGACTACACTCCTTGGCTTACCAATTACATCAAAGTTTACCTCTTCTTTCTTCATTTGATGTAGAAACTCTTTGCCACTTATTATCAATACTTTAGAATTATATCCAACAACAGCAGCAACCTCTTCTTTCAATGGTGTGAGTGTATGCTTGATCCCATCCTTTTCAAACATATATGTATTCAGCCTTCCATCATGCATAGCCTTCCTGTCAAATTGCCAAGGCCTTCCAAGCAAGATATGACATACATCCATGGGCATGACATCACATAAAATCTGATCCTTATATTTTCCTATCGGAATATCTACTTTGCATTGTTCACTTACCAGAATTTTGTGTCCTTTTTGTAGCCAAGAGACTTGATAAAGTGTAGGATGTACCTCCTTCTTCAAGCCTAGTTTCTCCACCATCTCAGTTGACAGAAGATTGTCAGTACTTCTGCTATCAATGATGACCTTACAGCATTTTCCCTTACTCTTACATGTGGTTCTAAATAAATTTTTCCTTTGAGGTGGTTCTACAACTTCTTTATTTGGCTTTAATAAAATTCTTTTTATCAAAAGAGACTCACCTTTTTTGGGGTATCTTCATAAGCTACTACAACTTTTGCATTTTGTTCTTCACCTTGGGTCACATGTACACCCCTCTCATGGCTGGTAGAATGGTTCTCTGGACACTCATATGCCCTGTGTCCTGCATACTTGTTGCACTTAAAGCATTTGCCCATGAATCTTCCTCTTCCTCTTTGATATCCTTGGTATGGCCTTCTTCCTCTTGGTGTATAGTTGCCTCTTGAACTTTGTGAGCTGCTGGCCTCTTCATGAGATGTTTGCAACTGTCTTCTACCTCCTTGAAATCCTCTACCTCTGATGGACCTGCCCCTTCCTCTTGAGAAGGATGTTTGTTTCCTTGCAATCTTCTCCTTAGCTTTCGAGGCAAATTGATATGCCTCCTCAACTATCTTAGGAATGAGAAGACTAATCTCATCTTGAATAGAAAATTTTAAACCATTGGTGTATCTGGATACCTTCTCTGTGTCATCCTCAATATGACCTGATCCTATAGTTAACCTATAAAACTCTTTAGTATATTCTTTCACAGACATTTCTTTTTGCTTTAAATTTTTTAATTACTTAAAAAGATTTGCTTGATAATCTTTAGGCATAAACTTACCTTTCATTTTTGCTACCATTCTATCCTAGCTTCTAATCTTTGGCTTCCCTTTCCTTCTTCTTTCTTCTTGCACTCCATCCCACCACAGGGATGCATGGCTCTTTAGTCTTGTCATGGCATACTTGACTTTCTTATCATCTTCTTCAATTCCTTCATACTCAAAGTATTTATCTAATGCATTAATCCAATCAATTAATTCTTCCACATTCAAATTACCTTCATACATTAGAACCTCCATTTTTGGCTTTGTATTCACCTTCATAATGGCTTTGATCAACCTCTCTTCAGCTATTTCTTCTTCCACCACCAATTCATCTTCTGGTGGCTCCTCTTCCCTATCACTGACTTCACCCATGTCAGTGCCTCTTCTTTGAGCCATCTCCAGGTCTTGTAGCCTAGCTGTCAGGTTCCTAATCTCTTCTACTAGTGCAACCTATCCTCCAGGTCTCCTTCCTCCAACTCTACCTCTGTTCCTGATTCTCATGGCCATCTTGCTTCTTCTCTTGGATCTTTAGATTCTGCACAATCCCTTGTGCTCTAATACCAAATGATGATAACACCTCTTGGAAGCAGGGCTCAGCTATATGTTTAGCAACTTTTAAATGATAACAAAAATCTCTTATAACAGGGATAAACATATGCTTTGACAAATTGTTTCTTTCGTACACAGAATATCATCTTGAAATTTCCTCCTTTTTAGACACTTTACACATGATGCATAAAGTTTAACAGTCCATAATATCTTGAACAAGACAAATTTTGGACTTAGAGTTGTAATGCGCTATTCTGGTAGATTCTGTATGTCTTAATTCAGATTGAAAGAAATAAAATTCAATTAAGACTCATATACAATCAATTTTGGTGACTCACCTAAGCATATAATTGTTATTTGGTTTCCACACATTGAGGCGTCTAACATACCTATGCTTTGAATTGATCAAAACTTGAAACCAAATGGTCCAACAACATTATATATTTGGTGAATGAAGAAATAGGAATATTTTTTGGGATCATATCATTGAGCACCCAACAATGTATCACATGTATTAAAATGGCTAGTATTACAAATAAAACATTGTGGTGGCCCAGCCAGCATTGAAACGCCCAGTATTATATTAAAAACAATGCATTTAAAATGGTCCAGTAGAATAGCAATGCCCAGCAAGAGACTATGCCCAGCAGAAATAGCAACGCCCCTTTCATAAAAGACTACACCTAACAAAATAGTGACGCCCCTTTCATATATTCAGACTCAGAAAACAAAAACTCCACTCAAAAAAAGGAATCACACACATTTTTTTTATTAATATATCAAAACAATATTCACCTGTTGTTGTTCTGCACTACTAGTCTCCCTCCTACGCCTTGCTTTTCTTCTACACACACCCCTCCCCTATTTTACACACAAAATCCCCTATATCCAACTGTATTTCTCAACTTAGATGTTTTATTCTATCTTGGGCACCACATAACAACCTCCCAGAATGCATAAAATAGCTCTCTTAACATAAGAAAAATACAAACCACATAGAATTTCGCCCAACAGACTCGATTTCTTACCCAAAATACTTAACCAAATTTAATTTTTTTAAAAACTAAACAAAATAGAGGGAAAAATAATAAATGCTCCTACATCAGATTGTTGGAAATAAACATATGTTGTCGAAATGAAATAGATTACTATAAATAAACACACATTGCAAAAATGAAATAGATTGCTAGAAATAAACACATGTTGTAGAAATGAAATAGATTGGTAGAAATAAACACATGTTACAAAAATGAAAATTTAATCTAAAATACCTGTAGGAACAAGTTTACAATAAATCTTAAGTTTAAAGAATTTGAAGCATTTATAAATTTAACAAAGTTACCTATTTACTTTTGTGAATAGAATTATAAATATTGATGAAAATGAAGATCCTAGTTCTTTGGAGGAGTGGGCCCTTGCTCCACCTAGAACAAGATTTAAACAATTTAATCTGCTTTCAAAATAGAAATGGCTATTTCATTGATAAAATGTTATATATTATAAATGTACTACTTTATTTTATTCTTCAATGATTTTTTCTATCTTTTATTATATATCTATCTCTCTTTCTCCTTTTACTAAATTCCTAGGTCTGTATATATAGATGCTTTGATGGCTATAACTATTTCATAGATACGACAGAATTGAATCATAACCATAATAGATATTGAATCAAGATGTGGTTGGATGTCCAGCTGTGTGATCAATGTCTTGATGCTGCAAGTTTGGAAAATTGGGAATTTGTTCTTGATTTAATCGGATAATTGATCCAACATATCACTGACCATTTGGAATAGATCCTTATCAGTTCCATATCTAGCTGCAAAAGTTTCAGAGCTTATCTATAAGAGTATCAGAGCTAAATATA
Organism: Torreya grandis; assembly: GCA_037957365.1. Lineage (NCBI taxonomy): Eukaryota > Viridiplantae > Streptophyta > Pinopsida > Cupressales > Taxaceae > Torreya > Torreya grandis. Next base: position 79,852 of record JARHVA010008814.1, read on the forward strand.
TATTTCTAGAGATAATTCCAAAAATGTGATGACTTGAAATAGTATGGTGGAGTTTTGGAACTAACTGTGATGGTTCTGGAATAGATTCTACAGGTTTCAAAACTAACTGTGATGATTCTAGAATAGCAATGTAGGTTTTATAACTAATCTTAATTGAGTCCAATGCTTCCAAAAGCATGAAATCCACTTCATATTCATTCTTTAGCCTGATGATGACCTGTTTTATTATAAAATGAGAATTTTCCAACACACTTGTTAGGAGTTACATGTCTTTTAAAATGTTAAAATAATAATCAACAAAAGATGAATAATCACATCCTAACTCATCTCAGATCAAAATAAAAGCTACAAAATGCAATCAAACTTAATATAAAGAGAGAGTAAGATGAGGTCATTTATTATACATTTATTGGGCATATCCTGGCCTCATCAAGGATAATGGGGATTTCATTACAAGGTGGTTGATGGGAATGAGGTTGGAAAAAAGTGGGAAGTTGAGAGATGAGATTAGGCTCATCATCATCAAAATCTTAGAGGTTATGAGGTATATTATCAATGAGCTCAAAGTAACCATTGTAACCTTTCGTGGAATTGATCGGAAATTTAAACCATTGAGATTTATTAAATATAATTTTGGGAAAGGATTTAAGGGTAGGAATATTGAACACACCATGGTCTTGGAATTGTTCAAAATTATAAGGATTGGTGTCACCATGAATTCTATATATGGCTCCATTATGAGGAAATTTGATGCATTAAAAAGAATAAGAGGTAACTAATATCATATGATGATTCCATGGCCTACTAATCAAAATGTTATAAGATAAAGGAAAATTTAATATCATCACCTTCACATGAATGGTGATAGGTGGGATGATAATGGGGATCCATAGACAACCTAAAGGAGACATTTGCATTTAGTTATAACCTTGACATTTATTGTGTGTGGACTTAAGATTGCATTTGAAATATATAAGGGTTTTGATAAATTCAAGAGAGGCACCATAAGTATCAAAACCCTCATCAATCAAGGCACATTTGACTTGGATATCACCAATTTGGACACTGATAAATATAGGAGGATCATTCACATGAAGTAGAATATCATCAAGGATCATAGAAATAATGGGAAACTTGAGGGAAAGAGAAGTGTACAATGTCTCCTCAACATGTATGGACATCTCTTCACATTGTTGTAAAATGCTATCTTTTAATCTAGATAAGGTGGATTCACATTTTTCTAGGGAAGAATGAGGGATGCCCATTTCAAACAAAATCTACATAAGATGGTTACGATGATATGGAGAGGTCCACATAAGTTTGAGAAATGGGAATTGAGATTATATATTAGTTATTTTTGTGGTAGGATCCCACTCATAATAACCCATAAGAGGACTATTGGAAAGAGTTGCATAATGTTGAAAGAGGTCCTTAGAAGGAGGAACCTAAGTACATATGAATTTGTGTTGATAATAGGTGGAAGGTTTAATTGGAGGATAAGTTTGTTGATTGTCTTGAGAAGATGGGGTAGCTGATGTAGGTGTGGTTTGAGAAGTTTTGATAAAAATTTGAGTATCATTGGTGATAGGTAAAGAATCTTAATGTATGTTATAAATTGTATGATAAATTTTATCCAATGGGGGTGTTATAATTATCTCATAAAAATATATGAGGTCTTCTTACCCCAACTTGGTTAAGTGAGTTGGAAAGGAGTCTTGGATAACACAAAACGTGTGAGGAAATTGAGGTGTGTGGATGGGTTGAGGATCAATGAAAGTAACCACCCTTCACATATTAGTCATATTGACCATATTCTATTTAGGAGTTAGGTAAATAATACTATCAAAATTATTGGTAAAATAGGTAGGCTTATCTTTTGTATCTTGGTGAATTGTAAGAGGATCTTTATAGATGACCAAATGAGCATTAGCCTAGTTCAAAGATTGAGATTTAGTTTATGATTTTTGGGCTTAGAAAGTAATGTCATAGGCTTGTTGTCATTGGTTAATGGTAGAATCATGGTCAAAATTGGGACCAAGAATAGGGTAAACTATAATTTAGGTTGAACTTCAAGTGAGAAGAGATTATTAATAAGTGAAGAGGAAGTAGGAGGGGTCCCATAGTTTGTAGTGCAAGTGGTTATATGCACATTAATTTTATCTAGGATAGGAACCATAAGCTACTTAAAGGAGAACCTATTAGGGTTGGTGAAACTAATCATATATGTTGAATTCAACTTAGTGTTGTCTTCAAACAAGAATTTCATGATGAAGGAGAGAGATCAAGTCAGGCAAAGTTGATGCAAAATCAAGGAGAGATAAAATGATGATAAGAGTATGTAGTCAACTAGGTTGACCTAGTACTAAAAATAGGGTAAGAAAACTAAGCTAATAAGGATACAATGTTGACCAGGTCAACCTAGTAATATAAATTAGGACTAATGGTAAATTGATAAGGATACAAAGTTGACCAGGTTAGCTTAGTACTATAACTTGATAGAAATAAATGAGTACTGTTTTGAATAAGTCAAATCATTATTATAATTAAGTAAAAAAATAGTCTGTAAGATTCTATGTCGAATAGAATGATAGTGTATTAAAAATAGGGGAAAAATTGCAATGTTATTTTAAAGAAATAAATGGAATTAAACAAACTTTCAATTGGGTTACTGAGAATGATCTAACTGACCCACAACACAAAACCTAACAACAACATTAGCCAATGTAACTTTTTTCAACACAACATATAATGAGTAAATAGAAAGTAGTTAACTAAAAAATAAATGCTAACTAAGTAGTCATCTTGAGTGTTGTTAGATTATTATAACTTTTTATTTTTAGTGTGATAGGGAACTTGGCTAGAAGTAGGGAACTAGAAATTAATCTACAGATGATTTTAGGATGTTTAGGTTGAAAGGGATGTATCCATAATGGTACTAGCTTGGTATTGGGGCCTAGCCCCTCACTTCATAATCTCACAGTGATAAGGGTATCAGGTTCTTTTCTAATATACACCATTAACCATGTGTTTATACTTGGATAGAAAACCAAGTCAGCTTCCCCCTTGGTAATGAAATACAAGTAGGTAGGCCTTAGGAAGACAAATGTTAAATGCATTTTGAAATTATGTGATTTGGTAGTGTGTTCAAGAAAGATAAAAATAGTACAAGTAAATGTTATATTTAAAAACTTCCTAATTAGACTATGTGAGCTACTCTAAGATTCCAAACAATTGAAAGTGAAAGTGTGAGTTAATTACTAGCATATACTTGTTAATTCCCAATTTAATCATAGTATAAAGTTAGTTTAGATGATAGTGTATGTAAACATTATATAATAGAGTCAATAGGGTCTATATTATACTATAGAAGTAAGATTATTTAAGAGCTAAGTCAACTAAGTCAACATAGTCTTTTAGACAGAAGATAAAATATAGAACTAGGTCGACCAGGTCAACCTAGTTTGTTGCATGATTGAAGTTTTGAAGACTAATTTTTTTATAAACTAGAACTATAAGAAATAACTAAATTGAAATAAAGAGAAATAAATGAACCTTGGTGGGTTGTAATATGTTGAGGACTGTGAATTTTTTTTGAAGTGTCTTGAATGTTGCTTTCAAGTTCTACCAACTAAGTTGACTAGGTCAACCTAGTTCTACAACTCCCTATTTGTTGAAGCCTATTTAAGATTACTATACCAGCCTGATCAACCTAGTTTGTTATATAGAATCTGACTATGCTACTAAGTTGACCTGAATGACTTAGTTTTCTATTCTATAGATGAATAAGATACTAAGTCAACCTATTTGGCATAGTCTACTATCTAGAAGTGAATAAGAGTATTATGTTGACCTATTAGATCCAGTAATCTATATTTGATGAAGACCTACAAGGGTTAGATTTAATTTAGGTTCACTAGAATTTATGTAATCAAAAATGCATTAGATCTACAAATCAATCCTAGATCAGAGAAGATAAGTCCTACTTACACTTATGATTGATGATACCTTATATAATTGGGAACATGACCAATATATCTCCACTAGACCCAATTAGGAGATCTCTTACCACCAATAATATCACTAGGGAGGGTGAGAAATCCTCCAATCTAAAAAAACTATGAAATAACCCTAAATAAGTCCTATGTTTTCATATTCACTATACTAATAATAAGTAAAGTAAATAAATCTAATCTAGTGCTCACCAAAGTTTGTAGCATAAGGTGGGGGTAATAAAAAATAAATGTAAACATGCATAGAAGACATATAATCATGTCAATGTATATGGAATCCTAATGCATGGAAGAAAAGTGAAAATGCATATCTATCTACTCTTATAAAGGATGAATAGAGTTAGGAATACTTACCTTTGAAGACAAACCCATCAAGCCTCAATCTCTCTTTTGGCCAAGGTGATCCTCAAGATGTTGTTGTGGTATGTAAGAAAGACAAGGATAAATCATCTCAAGGATAAACAACCTATAATTGAATCCAAAATGCTTCTCTAGAAGAAAATATTTGTATCTCCAAAGAAAGTATGAAACCCTAATCTAGATTCTCAAGTAGAATGGTGGATAAGTAGATGGGAAATAGTTCTTACTTCTTCTCTTCTATAAATATTGGCAAAATGATTATGTATATTGATTTATTATTTTTGGGAATATAGTGTTTAGATCCTAAATAATAAGGGTCTAAAATAATATGACAAATTTAGTTTAATGGGGAAAAATATAGATTTTAAATAGGTAATTTTACAAGAGGAAGAAAAATAAACTTATCTTAAATTGAGCTAAAATGAATGATTCTAAAGCTGGTAATTGAAAAATAGGATTGAGACACTATCAGGAATCTAAACCTATCTTTCATTTTTTTATTAGACATGAGTATCAAAATAGGACACCCTAGTTTTTAGTGTTGTAGTCCCTCCCTAATGTTATTGTCTTCAAGATTTAATCTTTCTAGGTTTTGTTCACCATGTTATTTTCAGCCTATGTACGGAATTTTAGGAGTTGAAACTTAATAGAGATCGTTGTAGTTTTGTTTTAGTCTACAATACCAATATCCATCTACACACATGAAAATAATGAATACATCAAAAAAAAGGAGAAAAAATAGGTTAGGGGGAAAATGATTGCATGATATAGAACCCCTGTTGTCTTGACTATTGCCTACATTAACCCTCAATCTAGGGTCTTAGATAAAATTTAATTCTCCCTTAGGGAATGTGCATAAACAATGCACATGATAGATACAAGAATGACTTTCACCTAGGCCCTTCCTTGATCAAATAGGTAAGTCTATGTGTGATGCAGAGAAGCTGATCTATACTATTGATTGATTTTTATTATGTCTAATGTGTCAAAGTAGTAAGTTCTAGATATAAAATGCCTTGTGTAATCCTTTATTTAGGAGACTCATTATTTTTAATTTAGGAACTTTATTTGCATTTGGCCAACATTGGAAAACTTAGGAATGAAGTAAATAAAAGGGGTAAAACTCATCTTGTAAAACAAACTGACCATTAGAGCCCAATTTGACCTTGGAGAGGAGCTTTATAAACTAGATACCCTAGGTTCCAACATTGTAGTCCAATCCCAATGCTTCTATCTTATAGGATGGGGACCAGAAGCGATAAAACAAGAATGGAAAACCTGACTTGGCTAAGGTGGAATGACCATTTAAAAGGCTTGGGGTGATCAAGAATGTGTAAACATATGACTCAAGCTTAGAACAAGACCCAAATGGATAAAATGGAAGACATGGATAAATGTGTAAAAAGCTCATATTCTCCAATCAGATTCTCCTATAAAAGGACTATAAAAAAGACATGATATGTGTGGTTTCTTGACCAATTTAGGGTATATACATTTTCCCCCCTTTTAATCTTATGATGCAATAAAATGAAGTACTAGAGTAAAAGAAAGAATAAAGATGCATACTTGAACTTACCTATGTGGAGATAAATGTGTTGAAAAAAGGGTCCAAATTCTTAGCCAAGGAAGTGGATGGAGAAGTAGATAGTGCTTGGAAAAAGAAGGAATACCTAAAATTAATCTCCCCTATACTGAATCTAAATAGTGCCTAGAGAAAGAAGGAATCCCTGAAATGGATGCCATTATACTAAATCTAACTAGAAACGAGAAATGCTCAAAGGCTTAAAACCAATGTCTAGCTTCTATCCCACATAAAATCATGTAATTTGTAATGTGTGCATAGAAACTATATGTTGTGAAGAGTAAGATATATCATGCCCCTACTCTGAATAATCTAAAGTAGAACTAAGATGTTCTTAGAGGTCCAAAACTAATGTCTACCTTCTATCCCACATAAACTCCTAGGTCTAGGTGATGCTATGGACCAACTATTATAGATGATCATATGGTCCAACCTAGTGATAACCTAGGTATGCTTGGGTGTAATCTAAAAACTTTGGTAAATGTGTAAGAAGAAAATGGCATTTCTTACCATTCTAATCTATATAATCTTGGCTGATGAACAACATGAACATATGTTTCATTCCCCCAAATGTGGTATGTGAGTGATGCATATATATAGTCTAGTAATCTATATAACCACATGTGAAATGAGCTATCATGATATGTCCCATGTGTAAAACTAGAGATCAATACAATGTGCTCTGCACTATGCCTATAATCTACTATCTAGTTTATACTATGTCATGATGTATGAAATCATATGTGTGAGACATGTAGTGATATACATGCCCCCAAATCTGATATCTAGTATAAATCTATATCAAAGTCAATATGAAACCATATGATCTAAACCATTGTATATCTGAGTAATCTATGTATCTATAAAATAAAGGTATGTCCCTTTGAATGTCCTAAGTAATGTTGAATGACCCATGTAATATGAATCACTATATATATTGACCCATCTAAGTTGAATCTAATAATTCTAACTGTTGGAGGTGTGAAAACCATTACTAAGTGACCCATGCAATCTAAATCATTATATATCTTGACCCATCTAAGCTGAATTTAATGATCTAACTATTGGAGGTGTAATAACCATGGTGTGTACATTTATGAGAGTGGATAGGTGTTCTAGGTACATATAAGAATAAGAATATTAGGAATGACACCCCCCTTTTGGGGAGAGGGATGAAATTTGTAATAGAGGAGGTTGAGTCAAAAGTGATGACTAGTGGCATGATACTAGGAACAAGGTTGGTATAGTTTTAAACTAATTTGAGAAGTTGATTGATTATTTAGACTAAGTTATTTGAAAGTTAAATGAGATTTGATTGGTGAGGACCAAGTTGTATAAAATTTGAACAAGATGTTATTGGTGAGGAAAAATTTGTATGTATCTAGGTACAAAATAGGTATAGAGATGTGTGTGTGTGTGTGTGTGTGTGTGTGTGTGTGTGTGTGTGTGTGTGTGTGTGTGTGTGTGTGTGTGTGTGTGTGTGTGTGTGTGTGTGTGTGTGTGTGTGTGTGTGTGTGTGTGTGTGTGTGTGTGTGTGTGTGTGTGTGTGTGTGTGTGTGATAGTAGGTAAATGATGTAATAAGAGATTGAGTTTTATTGGATATCAAAGGCATTATTATCATGGTTTTGTGGAACAAAATGGTTTGTAAAATAGATCTATGGGGTTCAAGTGATGGGCAAAATGGTATTTTGCTTTGAATGAAACAAAATTTGTTTGATATAGGAAAATTAGATTAATTCTTTATTCATTTGTGCATTGACTAGTTTGAGATTTTGAGCTTTGAAGTAGGAGATATGCTAAGGAGATGAGCACCTATCATGACCTAGTTTGAGTAGTTGGTAGCCTAGATTGAGGTTGGTGGAAAGGTTACCTTGGTGAGTAGCTAAAATTTGTGATTTATGCCTTTTTAGAATCCTATTTTTAATGAATTTGAGCTATTTTGAATCTTTTTAGGAAATTTTTAATAGATCCAATACTCCTATCCCTATTTTAGTAATGTTGTCCATGTTTTAGTGCTATTATCTAGGTTACAGTGCTCCTATCCAATGTTGCTATCCTGGAGGCTAGATTCTTAGGGTTGATGCTTATTTTAGTTGTTATTATTTTTCTTGGTTATTGATTTTACATGGTTAAATGATATATATGTTATTTTCTAGTGTTTTATAGGGCAAGGTATAGATGAGGGAGTTCCATAGAGGTCAAGTGATGGAGACTCTAAGATTGTTATCTTTGTCAATTTATGAGAGGGATACGATGGATAGGGTAGGGTTGGGTCATGTGTGTGATCTAGGCACTATGTAGTGGGATAGGCATTTGATTACTGTCTTGTATGAGAGGTGGAATGTAGACACCTATACTTTCTAGCTTCCTACTATAAAGATGACTATTACTCTAGAGGATGTGTATTGTATTGTTTATTTGTTGGTTAGTGGATGACATGTAACTTTATATGATGATATGGGTGCGGATGCCATTGATCATGAATCCTTATATTATACTAGTGTGCCCTTAAGCATACAAAAGAGAATCAATAATAGTGATGTATTATTTCCAGTTATTGTTCAATCGAGTGTTCCACATTTATGGAAGTGGTTGGTAGTGTTGTCTTCTTTTGTTGTAATGGATGGGAGTGGGGTATCAATTTCATATAAGATGCATATGATTGTACATAGTATAGAGGTATATGGAACTTTGTTCTCATAGGGTAGGACTATGCTTGCCCACTTATATAGAGATCTATATAGGTTTAATCAAGAGGTATTTAGTGGAGGTTTAAGTGTGGATAAATTATTGCTATATTGGGCCTATGAGCACATAGTGGTTGTGTAGCCACTGGGATTATCGAGAGAGAGGTGGGCACCTCTACAAGCATATCAAGAGTGGTAGATGAGTTTATTAGTTATTAGGTCTCTTAGGACAAATCACTATAGATGAGTGTTAGATAGATTGGTGGCTTAGGATATCATATGGAGGCCTTATAGATGATTTTTTGGGTGGTTTATGGATGGAGTGTAGTTACATTATATTAAGGTTAGTTATTGGTTACATGATTGTTGGCCTAGAGTGTATGAGCACTTTCAGTATGAGTGCATGACTAGATAGTTTGGGGTTCCACAAGATGTGCCCTTAGTAACATGGGTGTGGGTGAGGAGTGCATGGGCATTGACAAGAGTAGGAACATGGTAGGCCTACTGAGGCTAAGTTAGCACTACTACCCTTGGATGCATATGATGTAGCTATAGATATTCTTAATGTAGATGTTGTTGGTTTCATAGAGGCATATACCACATGGTGGGTGAGGCATCAGCTGGCCCTATTTTACACTATTGGTAAGGGGATGCCCCTAAGTATGAGGATCCTACTCTAATCTAGATGATGGAAGTAAGATTTTGATTATATTTGAGTTTTTGTATGATTTTGAACTTATTCTAGTTTATTTTGAAAATACATGTCTAACATAGTGTTGTATTTTTTCATGTAGGTAGAGTGAGAGGTGATCAAGATGAAGTACCTATTGAGGGAAGAGGTGGGGATGATGGGTTCTAGGAGACTATTATTGATTTTACACTTTGTGAGCTTACATGAAATTTTCCTGATGATGTAGTGGAGGATATTTTGATAGAGCAAGTTACCATTACTATTGGAATTTATGCTCATTTATTTGGCATGGTTGTTATAGCTATGGATGCATATGTTAGGGTAGTTGGAGAGAGAGATGAGATCATTGAGCTAGATAGGCATAATATGCCTCCACCTAATTATGGATCAGTGAGTACATGGATCATAGATGAGTACACAGATCTTCAGAGACTATATGTAGACTTACATGATGAGTATGGTCAATTACTAGAGCAAGAGAGTCATTTCAAGAGGCATTTGATAGGTCAAGGAGGTGCAGGGCCATCAAGTGCTAGATTGGACTATGGGACTAGTACTAAAGGAGAAAGTGAGATTGAGAGTGAGGGCATGACACCCATTCATGAGTGATTATATTTTGATATGATGTACATGTTTTAAAAATTGATTATGTGTGTGTGTGTGTGTGTGTGTGTGTGTGTGTGTGTGTGTGTGTGTGTGTGTGTGTATGGATATTGGTTTAATTTTGTGTTCCTATATATTGTCTTATGGATTTTGGAATATACTAGTATTTTAATTGTGGGTGGTTAATTTATAAATAGTTGATTTGGTATTGATTTTAAATTTACATATGATTCATAAAAGAGTGCTTGGGATATGTGGTTTGATTATTTTGATATGTTTAGTAAGATAGCATTTAGGATGTGATTCGATTATTCATGATATGTTTAGATGTGTTATTTAGGTTTGCTTTGTGATTATATGTAAGAAAAAATTTATTGGTTTTAATTTGTAAATTTGATTTGGTAGATTGAATTGGTTTGGAATTAGAAAAGGTAGGATATTGGTAAGGTCTAGATTTAGATAAGCTGGTTTGGCTAGGGATGGCTATTTGGAATCAGGAATGTTAGTTATTAGTAGGGGGATATAAGATAGCACTATGTACATATTACCTCCCTAAGAGTGGCTCAAGAATACAAAGGTTAGCTATGTCTTTGGCTCCATCATTGCCCTATGAAGTGAATATTACAAACTAAAACTTATATGATTGTACATTATATTATTTTGTGTTATATTATTATCTGAACCCCATCAGCCAAATGAACAAGTGCCTATACTACTCATGCTATGTAAGAATGTGATTTGTATCTGATACTATTTACTATGTGCTAATTATAGTTATTTGGAAGATTCTACAAAATTTAACTTTATTGGTCATGTAGCTAAAATTGTGTGCTATGAAAAAGGCTCATCTATGTATAACCAAATACCCTATGGCCTCTATTATGATGTATGAGCAATATATCAAGATAGAGTTAAAACATGTGATTAGGGCTCATTTAATCTTAATCATAATGGGTAGTTACATGAGATAAGACTTAGAAAATTTGGTTGTAATGAATATTTCTCATGAGTAGTATTCTATGGTGTGGGGTCATTTTATCTTAACCATAGTGGATTACTACATGAGATAGGACCTAAAAAATCTAGCTATAATGAATATTTCTTATGATCAGTACTCTATGGTGTGGGGTCATTTAATCTTAACTATAGTGGATTTCTATGTGAGATAAGACATATTAAATATTCTTGTAGTGAATATTTCTCATAAGTAGGACCCTAAAATGGTACCTTTGACTTTATTGGATATGTATATGGAACTACACTATGTATTCCTCATACTATGGTGTTATATGTAGGTTGTTCTCACTATACTAGTTTCCAAAGATTTTGAGGTGGGTGAATAGAATATATCATATGAGATTATATCATAAAACCTACATTACAGTCATGATGAGTGACTAATGATTCCTGTAAAGGAATGTCTTAGGATGACTCAATCATGGAGGAATGAGGTCTATGGTTCCATGATGGAGGAGATATTAGTTATCCCTATGTTAATTCTATGATGCCATTATCAACACATCTAGTAATGCAATCCCTAAGTCCATAACAATCATTATATTTGTATCCATAGGTATGATGATAGTTACAAAAGGACCATTATGGTTATCTATGTAAGAGACATGGATCTCATCAATGAGTAGAAGGTAGTGTGGTTAACCTCCTATCTAGTAGTGTTGATAGTATGGTATATGGGCTATCCCACTCTAAATCAAACTGTATTGGTGCCTTATTATTTTTCTTTATAATGCATATTGTAGTTTGTGCTCTAGAAACTAGCTCTTTGTTCTTGATTGGTTGATTTTCTAGTTGTGGTCTCCTATCTTGTTTAGGACATGGTGGATGTTGAGTGTTAGGATCTATAGCTAATGATGTTGTGAAATATAGAGTGATCCAATCAATTGAATTTTCCTCAATCAATCCTAATTTCTTTTCCAAAGATAATATTGTATAACACAAGTGTCTGAAAGAAGACTCTATCTGATATAGTAGATGCTTGAGGAGAGGTTGGTGAAACCCCTTAATAAAGATATACTAAATCTCTAGATCTATTAGTTTGTATATCAATCTTAACATGTTATACTTGAATCTTAAGATCTACTCACTAACAAGCTCTAAAGAATTTTGATGTAGTGTGGCAAGTTTTCCATATGTAACATGAGGACCCATGTTTATGATGTAATATCTAAGAAATGCCTCCTTTAAGTCATCATATGTGGGTAATGAACCAATAGGGAGTAGATTAAAGAACCAATTATGTGCTTCCCCCACTAATGTATGCTAGAATAACTTGAGTAGAATCAACGAGCTCACATGAGATGGTAAAGCCTTCCAAAAGTCTTGAATTTGTATAAATGGATCTCCAATTCCATCAAAGTGGGGTAATAATGGTATCTATAAATGCTTAATAAATGAATATTTTATGAATGTCTTATAAATAGGGTTACCATGTAGATCATTGGAATCCATCCAAGACTTGTAACCTTTGTTTTCCAAGGTAAGGAGATGTACCTAGTGTTGTAATTCACCAACTACATACATCAAAGAGATGATATCCTAGGATGGTACATTAGTATCTTGAAGTGGTTTATTTAATCATTGAATTTGATTTCTAATTTTAACCATGGGAATGCTACATTTATAAATTAGATCATAAGGAGAGGGTATGCTCACTTGAACCTTGGGAGTAATGATAACTTGGATCTTACTGGAGGGATGTGGGCTACCATTATCTTTAGGTGAAGAGTGAAAACTAGGTTCTAATGTAGTTAGGGGTAGCTTGGGAGATTCATTGGTATCATTATGTTTTAGTGAATCACATTATAATTGAGTATAAGATGTGATATTAGCATTAACATGTGCATTATTTGAAATATAATCATTCATAGAAGTAGAAACAACATTTGGAAGTGCATTATGTTTGATAGGAGGAGTGAGAGAAGATTTAGAAACATGAGATGCATATTATTCTTCACTATGCACATAATTGTCATCATCATTATCATATACGTAATATTTTTCATAATCACTCTCATTTTCATATTCATTAGCATGCTCACTATCATATTCATTATCACTTCCATCATTTGTAGGGAGAGGAGTAATAATTCTTTTCGAATATGCAATAAATTATCATTTGAAATTGGAATATCATGTGCATATATGTTATCCATGGATGAAAGACGTGAATTATTTTTATGTGAAATAAGAGAAGTAAGAGAAAGAGATTTTTCATTTGAATATTCTTTTGATAAAGTAGAGTTAAGAACATGAGATGTATCATTTGAATTTTGCATTGGTAATTTTATTCTATTGTGTTTATATTGTTGTAATTTGAACATTGAAGTGACAAAAGAGAGAGATAGAGATTAATTATCACTCATAAGAGGTTAATTTGGAATTGCATGACTAATTTGTTCATTTGGTGCATTGTGTATAAGAGAATGAGGTGAGAAGTATCTTTCCCATTTATCAAAATTATTTTATTTAGAAGAAGGAATAAAAGAAATGGGTTTTAGAGAAAAAGATTAATCTATTTGTGCTTCAACATCTTCATTATGTATATCATCATATCATTGATTACAAAAATAGTCATTATCTTCACTATAAATGAAATCATTTTCTACATTTTAAGCTAATGTGCAATTTTGCAAATTTGTCCAATCATTGTTATAATTATAATAAAATTTTATAAATTCATCTATGGGATGAGGAGTAATTTCCTTTGTGGCCATTTTATTTCTTTCACCAAAGAGAATTTTGAAAAATACTATGAAGCAAATACATGCACAAAGAACTGCTATCATCAAAAATTTGAAATTACTTTTGATAATCCAAATAAATTGCAAAAAAAATAAATTATTTTTCTAAAAATTGTAAGGGAGGAAAACTTGAGGTTTGAGGACCTAGTTTGGAAATCTAGGGTTTTTAGCTAGGGTTTTAAAATTTTGGAAAATTATGCAATAATTTTAAATTCTAAAAATAATTTTGAATAGGAATAATGCACAAAAATTTATTAAAAAAATAGAATTTGAAAATTAAATTTTTTCATAAGAAAAATACTAATTTTGAAATTATTTTTGACAAAGTAATCAATTTGAAATAATTCCAAAATGGTTTTCTAAAATTTACAAGGAAGGAAGGTTTGAGATTTAAGGACCTAGTTTTGAAATTTGGGGTCTTTAGCTAGGGTTTTAGAATTTTTGAAAATTATGCAATAATTTTAAACAAAAAAAATAAATTTTGGATAGGAATAATGTAAAAAAATTTATAAAAAAATTAGAATTTTGAGATTAATTTTTTTCACAAAAATATGAAGGAAAAATCTTAAGTGTAGCTAGGGTTTTAGGTTTCTTCGAAGTAAGTTGGGTTCACCAAATGATTTATTATTTTTGGGAATCTAGTGTTTAGATCCTAAATAATAAAGGTCTAGAATAATAGGAAAAATATAGTTTAATAGGGGAAATTATTGATTTTAAATAGGTAATTGTACAAGAGAAAGAATAATAAACTTATCTTAAATTGAGCTAAAATGAATGATTCCAGATCTGGTAATTGAAAAGAAGGATTGAGACACTATCAGGAATCTGAACCTAGATTTTATTTTCTTATTGGAATGGAGCATCAGAATATGACACCCTAGTGTTTGATTCTATATTCCCTCCCTAAATCTATTGTCCTCAGGATCTAAAATTTTTGGGTTTGTTCACCAGGTTAGTGTGATACTGTGTACCATATTTTAGGGATTATAAAGTAACAAATCTCATTTTAGGTTCATTTTAGTGTTCAATACCTATATTCATCTACACACATGCAAAAAATGAATACATCAAAAGCAAAAGGGGGGAAAAGTAGGTTACAGGAAGAATGATCACATGATCTAGAACCCCTACTATCCTAACTACTACCTACATTAACCCTCAAGCTAGGGTCTCAGATCAAATGTAGTTCTCCCTTAGGGAATGTGCATAATAAATTCACATGATAGATTCAAGACTGAATTTCACCTAGGCACTTTTTTGATCAATTGTGCAAGTCTATGTGTGATTCAGAGAAGCTAAGCTTTATTATTGACCAATTTTTATTATGTCTAATGTGCCAAAGTAATAAGTTCTAGATATAAAATGCCTTGTGTAGTCCTTTATAGAGGAGACTCATTATTTTGAATTTGGAAGATTTATTTGCATTTGGTTGATATTGTAAAACTTATGAATGAAGCAAAGAAAAGGGGTAAGACTCATCTTGTAGAAGAATCTGATCATTAGATCTCAATTTGACTTTGGATAGGAGCAATAGAAATTAGACACCATGGATTCTAGTGCTATAGTCTAATTCTAACACTCCTATCCTATAGCATAGGGACCGGGGGGATAGAATAAGTACGGAAAACCTAGTCTAGCTTAGGTGTAATGACCATTTGAAAGGCTTAGGGTGACCGAGAATGGGTAAAAATATGACTCAATCTTAGAACAAGACCCAAATGGATGAAATGAAAGACATGGCTAAATGTGTAAAAAGCTCATATTCCCTAATTAGAGTCTCCTATGAAAGGACTATGAAAAGACATGATATGTGTGGTTTGTTGACCAATTTATGGTGTATACATATATATAGGTGGATTCAACCCTAGACCCTTCTAAAATTTTTAGCTGACAAGGTCAACCTAGTTGACCTAGTATCATTATTGACTAAAACTCACTAGGTCACATGTTAGGTCAGCCAAGAACTAACCTAGATCCTAAATAAGTTTTGAAAATAAGAGTTCAAGGTTGAACCAATTGACCTAGTCATTTAATCTATAAAAATAGGTTTTGGGTTAGGAAAAGGGGTATTGAAGGTGGTAAAAGACTAGAGGAGTGTAAAAAAGAGAAGAACAAGCTTAGGGGAATGGTTTTTAAGATACAAGTGTGTAGATAATAAGTGGAAAAAGGGACAAAAATCCTATGAAGCACCAATTTTATACCCACCCCTTTCTTGGTGTACCCCTAAGGGCATGCACTTAGAGAGATTGAGACTTGATGGGTTCTTGTAAGATAAAGAGCATCAATAATTGATAAAAGTTTGAAAATATTATGTGTAAATAGAGAACTTATAGTTGCCTTTGTATTTTTTATTTCATCTTCTATTTAAATTTTCACTTGTTTGGTTACCTCTATTTCAATCATAACATTCCAAAAAATACTATCTATAGGTGACTATTGTATTGAATGATGTAGATGTTGTTTTACTATTTTACTAGGGTATATGACCTGTATATATCTAACTTTCCAAGATATTATGTATTTTAAGGGTTACATGGTATGTATAGGCCTATTTACATTTTTTAGGATTGGTTAAAAATGTGGATGGGTGGATGAGGATTATTTTGGAGTTATATGGGGCTTGGAAAATGAAAGATAGGGCTAAAACATAGTGTAATGGTAGTGAAAACCACATGAATGGTAGGGGACAAAACACAGCATGAAATAAATCCTAAGAACCATTATAAGACAAATCACAATCACCTTAAAGACCCTACCACTTATACTTATGCAAACATACCACTTTGGAGGTAGAATAAGGGGCACACATAATCAAAAAGTGAAATTAGGAATCTTGAGAAACCTTAATATTGGCTAAGAACCTTAACTTTTGCTAAGACTAGTTGTATGAGGTTTGGAGGCAATGAGGGTAGTTGTTAGGTCTATGAGACTATCATAGAAGTTAAGAGACCTATTCCCAAGTATATGATGATGGCATATCATGATTACAAGACCTCATTCCATACTTTTGGATGTGTTTGAAGGATTTGATGACACCATTGGATAACACACAGTGTTACTACATAGTGAACTTCAAATGCATATGAGCTCTTTATTTGAAGATACCATTTGAAATGATAAGAGGATACTATGGACACCAACCTTAAGCAAAGAGGTATGGGGAATCTTGGATCACAACCAATCCTTCAACACTATCAATTCCTTCTAGAGAAAACACTTAACACTATGTTGGTTATCCAAATATGCTTGTAAACTACATTTTGTGCTAGTTTGGAGGTTTTTTGATTCCATAAGCTCAAAAATGTGATTCAAACACTAAAAATTCCATGAGGGGTTATTCAAGACCTAAGGAAGCAAAATTTGGTTTAATTGATTAGGCTAAAAACCCATCAAATCCATCTTGTTTTGTTTGGCCCATACAGACATGGATGATGCTCAGATCACTTAAGTTATTAAGGAATGTTCATAAATTCCATGGGACAAATCTATTAAAAAAATTCCATGATTGAAAGCTGACCAAGTCTACTTCCTCTAGTTAAGAGTTGGGGTCTTCAATCTCTCTTCTTTGTATGATCTGAGTATAAACCTAAAGGGATGTCTTGGTTTACAAAGAAGGTAGATGAATTAAGAGGATTATTTTTGAGTTTATATTATATCCTTATAGCATGAAAACTATCTAAGACATTGGATGTGAACCACACTAAAATCCTCTAACTTCCTCTCTAGAGATCAATTTATACAAGTCTATACACTTGCATAAAACACTTAAAAATCTCTATTTTTATACATTTTCTCCTTGTTTCAAGCCTTGAATAAATGTTAAAGGATATAGGGAAGGAAAACATGACTCAAATAGCATTTAAAATATTATGATGGGTAAGTTGTAAAGGCACAACCTTTGGCACATGGGGCCCATTTAACAAGTAGAAGCTGTGGAAATCAGTCTTAAAAGAGAATTTTAAGGATATGAAACATATAGTGGTGACAATATGACATTAATAAGACATTTTTAATACCCTCTTTAATGCAATTTCAATTAAAACACTTCTCCTTATTCTAGGTCATATAAATTATAAAGGAATATATGAGGTGATTAGTGGCTTAAAGGGTGTTTAGAGGTGCTAATTAAGATTGAAAGAGTATATGATGGACAATGAACTTAAAAACACCAAAAATATTCATATCATAGCTATAAAAAGGTCATTAATCCTTAATATTACCTCAAAAAGGCCCCCTCACAATAAAATGGCTTGAAAAGGCCTATATATCATGAGAATTAATGACCTTAAACCTTTCAAGTTACCTTAACTTTACCAAAAGATCTTTAAATTCCTCAAACAAGGATAAAACCACTCATTTGGAATTTTAAAGACTTTTACACTTCCTCTCTCACTCTCAAGATCACAATGACCATTGTCACCTCAGCAAAAGACTTAATAAATCCATAACACAATGGATTTAAACATGTCTTATGACACACTGTGGCACTCTTAACAAGGTTAAAATAATCTCAATAGGACAAATGATCACATTACCATGTAGGATATCACTATAATTAGAATATTATGGTTATAACCAAAAATTTATAACATTAGGGGTATACATTTGGCTTATGAAGCTAAAAATGTCAACATTTTTGATGACTCTAAGGGGTGACCACCTTGATGGTTAAGATAACCTAGCCACTCTCATGGAAAGGATGACCCAAAAATGATAGGATGGTCTTGATAACTACCTTTTTTTACAATAATATCAACCAAAAAAAAAAGAACCATGAAAGCAACAACACCTAACACCTAAGAAAAACAAAGCAAGACACTAAAGTATTATACAACTATCTAAAAAATTGTGTATAACATACTTATTGAACCATGACAATAAACTAATAAAAAACTTAACTAAAACACACCTCATTTCTCCTCCAAGGTAAAAATGAAAATTCCTTTGATCAAATTTGTTATATGAGGTCAAATGGTTATGTGTTGATTGGGACCCCCACTTGTAATTGGAAGCATTATCATGTTCATGGTCTCTTAGGAGAGTAGTTGGAAATTTTGGATCCATATCAAGGTGAATGGGTTTACTATGTGAGTCAATCACACAATAATTCTCTTCCCATATCCATCTATCTTTCATAATCAATGTGATTTATGCTTTAGTCATGAGCTACACCAGTTCTACCCATGAGACACAAAATAATTAGCTAACATAGTGCCCTTTATAAGATCTTCCTCAAGCTCTTCATGGTGTAGAGATGTATTATCTAGACTCAAGAAAAAGTTTTCCAATATTCCCAAAAAGACATCTCATCATAATCAATTGAAAAAACATGGTGTTAACTTTCATTCTTACCTTTTTCTTGTAAAACATCAACTTGACCACTTGTAGATAGAGTCATATCAAATTTATTGATCTGATGCAGCTTGATCATCTTAATATTCAATGGATGAAGGTAGTTATTCAATCCAATTAAGTTATTATTCATCTTGCCTTGGTACTTATGAGTTTGAATTGCTTTTTTTTACTTGAAACTTTAGCTTACTTTCCAACTCTACCATCCAAATCTGCCATACTGAGTTGTTTAATTTCACCGAAGAGATCAAGATATAATTTCTTCCAATGATATTATAATTAAATTGAGCTTCTCTTGGACTCAATAATGGGCTCATATTAGTTGTATCCATGATTGTCTTCCATGAGGGAAGTTGTTTGAGTTGTGTTTTCATTGATTTTATCATCATGACATTGTGACTATTTCACATCATCCAATTTTATCTCATGTTAAACTTATGATCTACAGGGATGTAATGGGATTCCAATAATGACTTACTCTTTATATGTGCTTGATTTTTCCTCTTTAATGTGTCCTTGAAACTTTACTATAATTTCCACATGTCAAGTTCTTGAAGGATTGTCACTCCACTAATTAGCCTTGATAGATTGTCTATCATATTTGTATGTTCAATTTATGATATTAATTCACTTGGTTCCTCTTCAAGAGAGGAGTGGGTGGGTGGTAAATGTACCCAATTATCCCTATTGATATCTATTAGGGTTTTTTCTAGCTATTAGGGTTTTTCTAGCTTAGGACCTTAATAGTGTCAAACTTAAAGACTACACTCTTGTTCCTGAAATCTTTAATTACCTTGTCAAATTCTATTATGATTGGATGTTCATGAGTGGCTAAAGCATGGAGAACTAATGGTACACTTGGAAACCTTAAAACCTCCTAAAAAACACTTCATACATATGTCCTCATCTTGAATTTCTCTTTCAAGGGTAAAAATCACATAGTTAGGTGTTTTAGCCCATGAAGGCCTCCATTCTAAAATTATTACATACTCTTGAGAAGGCATCGTATCTTGAAGGGATGCTTGAATACACATATGATGAATTGGAGTGGTAGGATGAAGACAATCATCACTTAAGGTGGTTTGTGTGTACAACTGGGTATGAAAATTAGAGAGTGATCTAGACCTAATTTTGAACCCTATACCATACCCAAGTTTGTAGACCATATAAGACAAGCCACTAGAGAATTACCCCCTAATCTTGGTCATAAAATAACTACATAAACATAGGGAAAACCAAGGTTAAAAGCATACAAAAATGATTTCTTATGTAATTTAAATATTGGGGTAGGCATGAAGGGTGAGTTGAAGGTTTTTGAGAATGATAAAAGTACTCATAGGAGATCCATTCCAATGTAATTCAAGGTTAGAGTTAGGCTTATACATCAAATTTATATTATCTTCCACTAGCTTAGGAAAAATTGAAATGCTTGCCTTGTCATCAAATAAGAAGTTGTGAACTAAGAAGTCTCTAATGACCACAAAGGTGAGAAAAGTATATGGATTGCTTGCCTTAGTAGATTATTCTTAGTTTTTAGGGGTACATTTTTTATGGACAACAGCTTGGAATTCAATTTCCTTATGCTGCCTAAGACATTCTTGCAACTTGTCTCTCTCCTCCCTTAACTTATCAATCTCTAAGTGTAGATTATCATTGTTTAGTACATGATGACTATAAGGAAAAATATGTTGGTAACATGATTGGTCATGAGGGTAAAATGGTTGATAAGGGGGTGTAGGAGGTTCATAATAAGGTGGATAGTCTTGTTAGTAAGGAGATACATTGTAATGTTGATAAGGGTCAATGTAAGGTTCATAGGGGTTATGGTAAGGATAATAGGGAGGTGAATGATAGAAATTTTACCCATAAGCTAACATAAATCCTCACATAACATATGTAAAAAAATATGAATATGACCAATAATCCTTCTTACCTATGCAAAAATGATGTTATGATGTCTTTGAGCTTAAAAATTGACTACAAATACTTTTCAAATATGCTTGAAGCTCTCTAAGATGACTGCAAGACTGCAAGAATATGCTCTAATGATTTATTCTTGTCCCATTGGGCATGTTGTAACTATTATCTACCTAATTTATACCCTCTTTAAGAGGACTATTCAGACCCTCCTCAAAATTGGACTAACATAAGATTGACTTATAAGATATGGGTTACCTATTGTTTAGGCCAAACCTCTAGCTCAAGGGGATAGCTCCCCTGATTTATAACATGAATTATCTCTCTAAGACCTAACTCTATTGGGATGAAAAAGGTAGATATATTGAATAAATGAAACCTACTATAAGGGGTGATGATGCATATAAATAATTCATCCACTCAATCAACTTGAACTCTTAACAACACTAATGGACTAACAAACAACTAAAAAATCATACTCATGAGTTACTATGAAAAAATGTTTCATGTGGAGGCTATAATAGGTGACTATAATTCAAAGGCCATCACAAAAATTCTTGATAGGAGACTCTTACTAGTCATGTCACACTTCAAACCCCATCACCCACACTTCTACACTCCATGTAACTTACATAAGACACCTTTTTGACATCTAGGTGAATAAGGACATGTAAGGGAGGGAAATCCATCACATTTTCATATAAAAAAAAGTAAAACCACTATATATACCACCATGAAAGAACTATATAAGTTTATTGATTAGTCCAAGTAGGTGTACAAATACAAACATGTAAAATTTCCTCATACCCAGAAGAGGGATAAAAAATAAATCCATAACACCTAAATATATATAAGGATGGGAGAGTGAAAAAAAAGAGTGTTACATGGGAAAATGGAGAAGGGGTTATAACTGATCCTCCTCCACTCCACCATAATTTACAAGTCTCAAGATTTTCTCCATATTCCCTTCATATGTTGTACTTATGGTTAAATAGGTGCCTTGAAAGATATACTTGGAGTGTTGATGCCTATTATTAGTAAAGTTTGATTCATCAAGAATCCATGCACACCACCCTTTTTCCATTTATTTTCCTTTCATCAATTACTAATGTTAAAAGAGGTCTAGTAAAAGCCTTCTGCATGAAGTATTTAGTGATGTAACTCCCCCTTGTATACCAATGAGTCTTGATATCTACCTCACTTTATAATTTACATGAAGTGTGCATAATTTTACCTTCAAGGATCAATTACTAGGTGTTACATCTCTCCTTTAACTCCCTCAGAAGTCTCCCTATGCACACTTTAACTCTCTTGGTTGATTAAGTAGGGTGAATAGTCCAATGAGGCCTATTATCCTAAATTTTTACATATAGAAGCAATGAAAATTGCAAGAAACCTAAAGAGACTATTAATGGGTGATTTTAAGGCTTGAAACAACTCTTTTAATCATAAAATAACCCCTTTGATCAAGAAATACCTACAATTATGTCAAACTAGTTGGCTATGTCACCATGTCTTTCATTTCTATAGATTGGATCTTTAGAAGAAACCCATAGTATTTGTAGACCTATTTTTTATAATTTGATGGCTTGAGAAGATATAATAAGTGTTAAACCTTCCCTTCTAATGATTGCCATCTCTCAAACCAACTATGTACCTCTCAACTAACATTTTCCTATAAAAGTAGAATTTTTTGACACTTTCATATAGATTTCATATGATTAGGTATCATGAACAGGTCATCCTTTGATTTTTATTTATGTTACAAGTTTTTTTTAGACCGTTATAGGGTGATAGGATTCTAAAATAACAAGTTTTCTAGAACTAGGTCTGCCTAGGATTGTAGAGAGGTTTTTGTGTCTAGGACTCTTAAAAATGATTCATAAAGTATAGACCCCTAAAGAAAAAAAAATCATGGATTTTAGGTACATTTAACCCTCCAAATTATCTGATAATCTTGAGTTTCCATGTAAGATATGCATCAATATATGTACGTAGAGAAGTGGGCTTGTATTCTTCTATAGGTAGTTTGAATAGGTTAGCAGTCTTAACCTTTGTTCATAAAGGTGGGAACCTAAAAAAAATTAAATCCTCCATTTATTTCAAGAAAATAGGGGTCTTAAATTCCCACTAAGATCATTTTCTTTGAATCCCTTGGTGATGAAATATATGACCATCTAAATAAGGCACTCAAACTTATTGTGTACATTACGGAGTTCAAACTAGCCTTTAAGGTTGAAAATGAATTTTCCCATGTTTTAATATATTTTAAAAAAATATAATAAGACATAAAACCAAATAATATATCTTATCATGGCTTTGGATGTGCCTAAAATATATGCTTATGCTTTCATGGTGGTGTGAGGTTTGAAGCCTAGTTATGGCCTTTAGGCCAAACATGGCTAAATTGAGTATTAGATGTTTAAGGTACCTATAAGTGACACAGGGGATTAAAAATAATCACAAAATTTTTTTTACACAAATATCCAACCTTATTTAAGTCTCTTTAATCATAAAATTTTGACCCTGCTCTTATATGTACTCTCAACTTGGCCTAGGGTTTATATATAGGCAAGATTAGGACACCCTGAGGTTTAAGTTTTAGTGTCTTCTATCTCACCCAAGGTTATTCTTACCATTAAATTTTCCTATACCTCTCTCATTTATCTTACCTTCATATTAGGTACTTTGATATTTTCAAACAATAGTCAAAACATGTGGATGACATCATTTACTAATGCACATGCATATCTTCTTAGCTAGTCCTCAAGGCTTTTTAATTTGAAATATGATTGTCATAAATATAAAAAAGTAAATGAGGAATTACCATCATATTTAATTTTCTTAAAAATCCTTCATGAATCTAAATCTCCCTATTTAGTTCTCAAATCTCCAATTTGCTCACTTGCCCTCTTCTAGACTATTAACAGATTAGGGTCTATTTGAGACAAAACAATGAATATCCCCACTATTGATATAAAATTTAGGATAGCATGAGAATCTTGATTAATCTAGTTAAAATGACTAATTTTACCAAGTTTTAACATATGATTACACTTTTAGAAGCCTCAATACTACAAACTCTTACAAAACTAGCTTTTAAGCATTATCTGTGAGTGTTGATTGTATCTTTTAGGTCTATTAGCTTGTCATGAACATTTTGAATCCTCTTAATAATTAGAATATATTACATATTTAATAAAAATTCAAACATATTCACTTACCTTTTTTTTATTTAGTTGTGAGCATGATTGACCCTCTATGCAGGACTGTAGGCTGCCTATTAGGGTCATATGACTATGTTTAAGCATTTAGAATTTTCCTTCTATGCCAATGGCCTTTGAATATTTATTGGAGCTAAAACTAATATCTTATAAGTTCCCAACATATATGAATTTTAATTAGGATTATACTCCCAATCTATTCCTTTTAGGCCACTTTAGCTTAGTTTGTATGCTCATTTGATGATGGTTTGATCCAAATAGGGACCGCTAGGCTGGGGCCTATAGGTCACTTTTGACTATGTAGGCTACAAACCACTTTATAAGGCCTTTGAATATACTGACACTATCAACCATGATATTTTTATTGTAATTATTTGATGAATCATTAGTCATATATCAAGCATAGGGTCACCTTGAATTCTCCTATCTCAATTAACATTATAGCAATCATATGACTGTAGGTCTCTCTCTTAGGATCTTTACTTTAGATCAGCTTAATGATCTTGATGAGAAGATATTGAATCAACCCTAGTGATAATCAGGGGTTTTCAATGATCCATATTTCAATATATTCACTAATTTATAATTTTTATTGTATTACACTTGGTTCATCTCTTCTTAGCATGGTTATAGGTAATAATGAGACACTTATGTACAAACTGAGTACCCTATGGAGTGAAGACCTTGAATGAGCATAGAGATCTCATAGTTTCCTTTGGATTTTTGATTTCATATTATATTTGAATTTTAACCTATTTTTTCACCTATATTTCAATCATAAAATTCCAAAAAAGACTATCTATAGGTGACTTTTGTATTCAATGGTGTAGGTGTTCTTTTGCTACTTTAATAGGGTATATGACCTGTATAGTATAACCTTCTATGATATTATGGACTTTAAGGATTAAAAGGTGTGTATAGGCATGTTTACATAGTTTAGGATTAGAGGGAAAGGTGTATGGGTGGATGAGGATGATTTTAAAGTGATATGGGGCCTAGAAAATGAAAGATAGGGCTAAAGCATAGTGTAATGGTAATGAAAACCACATGAATGGTAGGGGACAAAACACTACATGAAATGAATCCTAAGAAACATTACAAGACATATCACATGAACATTAAATACCCTAACATATATAATAATGAAAACACACCACTTTGGATGAAAAATAAGGGGCACACATAATCAAAAAGTGAAACCTAGGAATCTTTGAGAAACCTTAATATTGGCTAGGAACCTTAACTTTTGCTATGAGTGACTACATGAGATTTGGAGGCAAGGAGGATAGTTTTAAGGCCTATGAGTCTTTTATAGAGGTTAATATACCTAATTACAATGATATTATGATGGAATATCATGACTCTAACACCTCATTACATACGTTTTATTGTGTTTTAAGGCTCTGATGGTACCATTGGACAACATACAATGTTACTACATATTGAACCTAAGATGTTTATGATATATTTTGAAGGATATAACTAGTTTAAAAGGTTTTTGAGCATGTAATTACATTAATGAGATAGAATACAAGGTCATAACCTAACAAAAAATTTCATAAATTAAAAAATGGAGTCTTATGGAGCTAAATTTCCCAAAATACAACAAAAGTGCATTAGATGACTTTAAGAGACTTCAAAGAGAATTTTTAAGTGAAATTTGGTATTTTTGAATAATTAAAATTGGTTTTGTTTTATTAAACCTAATTTTTGTGAATTTAACCCCTTTAAACATGTTTGATACCATTTATAATCATTTGGAGTGGAGCAGAGATGTTTGAGTGAAGAAGGATGGAATTTTGGCCTTCTTAAAGGCATGTTGAATAGGTTATTATGAGTTTTATCATTAAAACATATTGGTTTTATTTTTAAATCATATAAGGTGTATTTAATGGCATCCAAAAGGCCTATTCAATTAGTTTTAGGTGTGAATATCATCATGAATACAAATTTAGGCCCTTAGCCTATGATGCCTAAGCCTAAAAGAGGACCTTTAATGAGGCTTTTACCTAGTTCCACTCCCATGCATGAATATGGGAGGTTTTTATTGTTTTTAAAGTCCCATAAATCATCACACACCTTCCCCAAGAGTTTATAATCCATTATAAAAGGTTGTCTAGTTTATCACCCTCTTAGGCTTATGTATTTGCCATGCCTAGTGTCTGAGCATTTCTTGGTTTCCACATGAGAAAAAAAGACTCAAACCTTAAAATTTTGAATGTGGAATAATAATAACACCCCAAAAGTTAATCAAGAACTTTCATGAGGTTTCCCATGTATGGGAGCTCAAAAAGGCCAAAATTCAATCATGGAGCTCACAAGCCTAAAAGAGGCCTAACTAAAAAGACAAAAGGGTGGACTAAACATGTTTACCTTGGGTTTTCAATGATGAAATAGTGAAAATATCAAAATTATAAAAACTAGGTACTCAAAACTATGTTTGGTTTGTTGAGATCACCTCTAGATTGCTCCCAACAAGGAGCTTTGCATGTTTTTAGGATTATAAAGAGACAAGAGCTTGTGTGAGCCTCAAGCATAAAATAAGGTGATAAAGACCAATTTACATCCAAATGAGAGTTTTAAAAAGTATAATTATGAAAAATAAACCTTTGAAATAATGGATTTGATGTACATGAAATTCCAAGCAAGTTTTGAAGGTTTTTGAGTAAAGTTGCCATTCTCCATTAATATCAACCAATTAGTTACATGTCTAAATTACTTGTTTAATTTCATATTTATTCACTTCAATAATTATTAATAATTTATATATGTAACCTTTCTACATTATCACAAATATTAGAAGACCTACACAGAGCCTAAGGTGCCTAAACTAGCTTAAGACACCCATTCACACCACGAAGCCAAAAGTTGTAGGTCTACCAAAGCTATTTAAAATAAAAAAATAGTGGATAAAAAGTTTTAAATGGGTCTAAAATGATCCAGTGATATTATTAAAAAATTATTTATCATTAAAATATGCCATTGGAGGCCTCAATCAATTGTAGAGGAAGCAAACCTATCTCAAGCCTTAAGAAGCCTATCACCACCTACATGTGGTCTAAGAGGTTTTGACCATGAGTGAGGATATAAAACCATGGAGTGAGATATTATAGGAATTATAAGGGTGTTTAAAATATTTAACAAGGTTTTCAAGACCTTTTAAAAACGAATTTTGGCTTTGGCTCAAAATTGCACTCTCTTAGCCAAGCATGGAAATACAAATTTGAAGTGAGTTTTCAATTGCTCAGTACATGAAGCACAAGTTGAATTGGAGGCTGATATTTTTCATGAATTTATATGAGGTTTTCCTTAATCCATTTAATCCATTTATAAAAATATATACTCCTACAACTTTATGAACAATCACTAAGGAGTAAAACCCTTGTTAAACCCTCACAACTCAGTTTTGGGAGGTGAACTGCATTTTTTGAGTTATTTTTACAAAAAAATTTGGTGGGAGATATTATGGGTAATATATTAACTTTATAAACCTTCATAAATCAAAATTTTTTGGAAAAATATGGATAAATTAAAATTTTCAAGTTTTAGGGTTTTAACATGCAAGTGGAGACAATTAGAAAAGGTGTTTTTGAGAGTTTTAAAGGATTGAATTATAAAAAAAAATTATAATAATTATGGGTCCTTAAATGTATCAATTAAAAAATAATTATGTATTTATATCTCATAAATCTCAATATATGCCCAATTCTTGCTTCCTAGGTTTATTGGTTCTCACTTTTTGAGTTTGTTACATGTCTAAATTGGTGATTATGTATGGTTTTTATGGTTGAAAATGGAAAAAAAATGATTTTAATAGTTTTTATTGTCCCTCATGGTCATAATTAAAATAAAATAAATTATTTATACCTCATAAAACTCAATAAAATGGTAAAAATTAGAGCTACACATGTTCAAAAATGAGACAAGGCAAGTTGAGGCAACCCCAAAAGATACATATTTTGAGTTATACTCAATAAAATGTATTGAAATTTTAAATGGAGGTATTTTTTGATTTAATTAAATTTTAAATTTTATTTAATTCCCATAATATACTTTTGGAGAGATAAAATTTAAAATTATAGGTCTACGAAAGAAGCATTTCAAGGATTCTCACTTGCTTGCTCACAAATGGAGTTGGAATTGAGTGTTATAGTTATTTCCAAAGGAAAAAATTGATTTAATTATGTTTATAAATAAATTAAAGGTATTAATAAATCATAATATAATTAAAAATAATCCAAAATTGGCTTCATGAAAATAAACTCACTTCTAAGCAACCGTATTGGCTTAGAGAGCTCAAGAGAGCACAAAGTTTGCATTTTTAAGAGTTATGCTTGGAATTAAGAGATGAAATTTTGTGTGGTGGTATGTGACATTATTTATGATAAAATAAAATAATATTTTAACCCATTCCATGTTAAAATAATGAATATACACCAAGTTACAATCTCTCATGGTGTTTTTTAGACTCAAAATGGCCTAGAAAAATTCATAGTTGCAAGTCTTTGAATGAGTAAGTTGTCTAATGGCATGGATGAGGTATATTTATACCTAAATGATTGTTATATGCCACTATTTTACCTTATTAAGGGTTTATAGGGTGATTTTTTGATCTAAAGGGTGAAGAACCCAAGGTTTCTAATGAGTTTGTGAGATTTGCATGTCTAATGGAGGTTTCCACCATTTTTGCAGGTCTTTAAGAAGTCCTAAAACTTAATTTTCATCCTTATATTCATGGTATGTAGGTATGTAAGTCTTTTATAGGCCCCAAAATGGCTCTTGTGGTGTAAAAATGACCTTGAATATGAGTTCTATAGTAACCAATGAAGAAAGGTTTGAGCATAAAGACCTTCATTAATGGAGTCTCAAAAAATTTAGGTTTGGGAATGCTTCAAATGGTCTTGTAAATACCAAGTAAAAAATTTAATATGTATATGTAGGTCCTTTAAAACTCTTATCAATCCCAAATAATAAATAAATGATGGTAATTAGCCCTTAAGAAGCCTTTCTAGGATAGGTTATGAGCAAAGCTTCAAGTTGTAAGTCTAATGGACTTAAAAATGGTTTTAGAAGTGTATTTCAGTTCTTTATCATAAATTTACATTGTATTAGTTAGTAAAAGGGAATATCAAAGTACATAAGCATTAAATTCTAAAGTGATAAGCATTCACAAAGTGTCTAGAGGCTTGTAGAAGACCAAGTGGAGGTGTGGAATAAAAGGCAAGTGGGAAAGTTGAGGGAATTGAAGGGATTGTCAATAAAAGTGGGTTATTCAAGAATATTATAGAATTTGAAGACTTTATCCATGTAGTGGATGATGAAATCACTTAATTCATCAAGGTTTTAGACCTTAAGAGCCTTTTCTAGGCCAATGAGAGAAAAAATAAGCCTTTTATGGTCAAAAGGAGATTAAAGTACAATAAAGGGTGAGTCTCAAGGAGAAAAAGACAAAAAATAATGCCTAAATCTCTCGCTTATATGTATCATAGGCCTACAAGTGCATTTATTGAAGATTAAAAGTTTTTCCTCCTCTTTCTCTTCCCTTATTCTATATAGCTCTCATTTTATTCTCATTTTAAGAGATAATTTCATTTGATAAGGAAAAACCTTGTCAAAATTTGTAATAAATAGCCTTTGAAGTAATAATGTTATCTATTTTACCTATCACTTTGACTGCACTTTGTCTTCTAGATAGTTTATGCATAATTGGCTTGTGAAGAGATCTTCTTCCTCGATGTGTGTCCTCTCTTTCTTACCATTTTGAATTGGTTTAAGGTGTTTTTAGGCTTGATTTTGTGTTATTTTAGTCATATGTGGGGTTATAGTGTGTATTTTACCATTCCTATATATTTTACCCTTATCTAGGATTCCTTGCTTGGAATCATTTATACAAAACCAATTAGTGTAAGATATTGTTTGAGTGAGAGATCTTTGAGCTAACCTTGTGTTTTTTTTAGAGAAATAAGAGTGTCTCTTAGTTTGGTGCATAACCATTTTCGTGATTTTAGTCATTTTATGCAGATATTATACCCATTTCCCAAGAAAAAACAATATTTTACATGATCTAATAAGAGGAACCAACCTTATTTGGAGGTTCAACCCCATCATAGGATACCCATAACGTAGGGTTGATCCCATTATGTGGCTAGGAGTGAGAGAGCTTAAAGAACCCTCTCACAAGGTGAAATTCTATGCCACAATATTTTTTGGCATGCTTTTTAGGACACATTTTATGAATATTGGCCAAGATTTATGCTGGTATTTATCAATTTGTAGTAGTTGTAGCATCCACACTCTCAAAATCTAGTGACTCCAAAGAACACTCAACTTTTTGGTAGAAATGTAGTGCCCATTTTTCATGTTAAACATGACTACAAGATCAGATTCTATAGGTATTCCTTTTAAAAAAATTTAATTAACTTTTAACTTACCAATAGGATTTAGGTTTGCTAACACTCATCCATACTTGAGAAGCTTCCCTCCTAAGCCAATTTGCAAGTCTACCTCTGATAGAAGATGCTTGTTAGCTCATTTTATTACCATGGCTTCCCCTAGAACCTTAAATTTAATGGTAAAATTAATGTGTATCTTAAAAAATATGATATTATATAAGTTTTATCCCTTAAGGGTGTGCCTTGCTCCTCAGGTGATAGCTCTACAATGCTTTCTGAACACATCAGAGACATAGCTAATTTTTGTAACATTTAGAACATCAATAAAGAGAATGTAGCTATCAGGTTATTTGCCATATATTTCAAGGTAAAGTACATACATTTTTATAGGAACATAAATCCTAATTCCATCATAACATGGGACTAATTAGGGTGTACTTTATGTAAGAGGTTTGAAGATAAGAGTGATAACTTGTCACTAGCAGAGCAATTCACAATAATCAAGAGAGATCCTTAAGAGGTCATATAAGACTTTAATAATAGGTTTTAAAAATCATGGGATATGATTAAAATCCTTGATAATATTACTCCTAATTATTATTTCTTATATTATCTAAGGGTACTCAACAATGACATTATAGCTATGATATAGTCAATGTGGGGAAGCACATTATTTGATGCTTATGAGGTAGTAATTAGGTCAGAAAATAGCCTAATACAAGATGGAAATCTCATGCCTATTCCTATTATGCCATTTTTATCTAATAATAAAACACCTCATGATGTTTTTACTCCTCTTTCTACCATTCCTCCTTTTCCAACACTTGTTTCCATACTTGCACTGAACCAAGACAAAGCTTAAACTAGCTAGTATAGTGAACTCTAAGAACTTAATAACATGTTCCAAACATTTTGAAATGAGTTAGTGAATGTTAAGAGGTATAAATATTAATTTAATATACCATACTAGCCCCCATATTATCCTCAACAACCCTATTAAGCTAATATCTTGCCCTTCAAGGATAATTCTCAAGGGCAAGGTTAGCTCATGTATACTAAACCAAGAAACAACTACAATCCTAATGCTACGAGTACATATAGGACCTTGGTCCATGTTCAAAACAAAATTTCACAAGAAGGTGAGTTTTTTATACCTTGGAATCAATATTACACTTAGGATATCACCCCAAAAGCAAATTTCAACCAAGGTTTCAATGAGAAATGGCAATAGGGTGTTAGTTATGGGTTTAACCAAGCTTTAATGGAAAAAAATGCAGAAGTGACTTATATGAATAAACCAAAAGAGAATCAAAAAGGTAAAGGGGATAATTAGGGATAAAATTAATTAGATTTTACATTAGTGAACTACCAACTGGAGGAGTGTTATGCTTTTAATCAACAAGCCAGTACTAGCCAAGAAAACATTCCTATAGTAGCCAACACAAGGTTCAAGAGAAGGAATATAGAGGGAAGAAAATAAGTAGTTAATGGGTCTTATACTCATCCTCTATTGTTTTCAAATCTAAATGATCCTAATACAACTCCAAAATCTCAATCAGCTTAAAAATATCAGAACCAAGGAGGTACTTTTATACCTCAAAGATCACAATTAAAAAGCACTGTTATGGCTCCCAAAGCATAAGAAAATGTTAGTGGTACACACATCAACATTGTTGAGAAAATGGAGATGTAAAATGTGAGTTTACCTATGTGATAAGTTTTCTATATACTTGTTCAAATGGATCTTCTTCAAGAAGGTTTGTCAAAATTCAATTTTTTAGAGAAGCCACCAAGCAAGGAGAACGTGGTCCTCACTAATACAATAAAAACCAATGAAGGGCAGATAAAAAAGGTAATAAAACATCATAAATTATAAATTTATTTTATCATTGATAACTCTTTGGTACATAACTACATGGTGGATAGTGGGGTAAGCACTTCAGTGATGCCTAGATCAATAGCATGATCAACTTGGTTTGAAATATGAACCCCTCTTTAAAGGGGTATTACAACTTGATGAATCTTATACTAAACCTTATAGTGTTATAAAATGTCTAAATTTAACCCTCCATGCTTGTCCTATTGTTTCAATGTCCCAAGATGTGGTTATTATAGAGGTACCACCCCATTTTACTCTATGCCTATCTAGAGACTTCACCAAAAACTTTAGGGGTTACTTAGCAGTGGATTGGTATTATATGGAATTTAGGACAAGGTATAGAGCCAAGGTGTACATTAAGGCTGAACCAATTTCAAATTTTCACATTGAGCCTTACAGACCAAGAAACCCAAATATCAATTGTATAATCTTGGATGAGGAAGACCACCTTATTGGTTAAGAGCTAGATGTTCATGTTGAGGTGATACATGATGTCTTCTTAAATGAGTTATGGAATGAGAATTAAAAAATTTACCCTTTGGGAGGCATTAAAGAAACAAATATTGGAGTCTAATTATTTCATGAAGAGAATGATTTTATACCATTCCTTACTAGGCCACAAGAAGAGACTAATAAAATCTAGAAAATGTTCTTTAATGGATCAAGGAGCAAACATTTAATGGAGGTAGGTGTTATGTTTGTCTCTACCTCTAATGACAACTAACATTTAGATTATATGTTTCAATTCACTTTTTATTTTAAGGAAAATTAATATGAAGGCCTTCTTCATGGCCTCCAATGGGATATAAAGAGGAAAATTAGGCAATTATAGGTATATGGAGATAGTGAACTTATTATCAATTAGGTAAGAATCCAAAATAAAACCAAAAACCCCTTGATGAAGTTTTAAAATCATATGGTGTGGGATTTATTAAAGGATTTTGAAGCCTTCACAATCTAAAGTGTGCCTAGATAGAGCAAAAAGCATGTAGATAGATTAGCATCACTTGGGCCCCAATTTTATATACTAGTTGAGTTGATTAAATTATAAAATCAGTCACATGTTAAGTTTGTTGCAAGACCATCAATTCTTGAAAATGAAGTCAATTGGTAGGTTTTTAACAATGATAAGTATATTGACTACTTCTTGAAACAGGAGGTTGAATTTTCATCATCAAATTAGAACAAGTTAAAAAATTAGTATGGATATTATATTATCCAATTGAGATAAAATAAACTCCCTAAGGGGCTAGTCACCCTTTAGAGCATCTTCCATGAGGGATATTTCATGAGCAAGGACAAGGTAGGCTTGTTTGCTAGTGAAGATAACCATTAAATAGTTCTCACCTTCCAGGAAAAAATTTTTAGGCTTGGGAAGGTCAATATTAAGGATAAGAAAGTTTCTTTTTTTGCACTTTATAGGGAGTTTTTAGATGTGTTTACTTGGGAGTACACTAATCTAAGGGGTTTTGACCCTCAACTTGCTTAGCACACCATTTAATTAGATGAAAATATAAAGTATATAAGGCAAAAATAGAAGCCTATAAATCCTAAGGTATAAGTTCTCATTAGAGGAGAGTTGACCAAGTTTATTGAGTCAAACATTAAATTTATAATTAAACACTCTTCATGGGTGACCAACCTAGTACCTATAAGGAAGAAAAGTGGTGATATTTGGTTGTGTGTTAAATTCAAGGATTTAAACAAGGTATATTTGAAGGATCACTATATTTTTCCATCCATGGAGTAGCTCCTCCAAATGGTGGCTAATTCAAAATGTTTCTCTCTTTTGGATGGGTATTCAAGTTACAACTAGGTGTTAATCAAGGACGAAAACCAATACAAGACATCCTTCACCTCTAATTGAGAGACTTATGATTACAATAAAATGCCTTTTGGTATCTCCAATACTGGTGCCATATTCTAAGGAGCCATGGACATGTCTTTCTAGGGTCTCCTTAATTATATGGTGCTTGTGTACTTGGATGATATCAAAAT
This sequence comes from Torreya grandis, assembly GCA_037957365.1. Lineage (NCBI taxonomy): Eukaryota > Viridiplantae > Streptophyta > Pinopsida > Cupressales > Taxaceae > Torreya > Torreya grandis. The sequence goes on from JARHVA010008814.1 coordinate 114,309, forward strand.
TTTCTCCATGAAGGCAAGTGATCACTTAAACCATTTGATACTCATATTTGAGAGGTGTATGGAGTTTGGGATCTCCTTGATTGATAAAAAGTGTGTTTTTATTAGTCATGAAGGTAAACCACTGGGGCATGTTATCTCAAAAATAAGACCAACCATTGAAGCAAAGAGGATAAGTGTCATCTTGGCCTTACATTTACTTCAACATAATAAAGGACTTCAAGATTCCTCAGGAAGATAAATTCAATGAGAATATTCATACTTGATTTTGCACATTTATTCAAGCCTACAACAATAATTTTGAATAAGGATCAAGTGCTCTCTTGGTCAAAATAAGGAAAGTCAATTTTTGAGGCTATCAAGTTATCCATTACATAAGCACCAACTCTATTGAATCTTGATTTTTCAAGAGATTTATACCTATATGACTTGGCTAATTTGGATAACATATTAGCTATGCTCATGCAATAGAATAAGGAAGGTCTTGATCATCCAATAGCTTTTTTCAGTCAAGGACTTGAAGGCTATGAAGATATGTATACTTTTGTTGAAAATCAAGTGTTATATGTTGTGAGATCATTGAAAAAATTCAAGCCTATGGTGTCAAACAATACAATTTATCTCATGGTCTACCATATAGGTGTGATATATTTACTCTTGAATAGAGATCTAAATGAGAAAAGGGATAGTTGGATCACTATATTCATGGGGTATGGCATTGATATAAAGGTTTCTAAGTTATTTATAGGTAATGGTTAGTGTGAACACTCGGTTGCTGACCTTTAGGAAGGAAAATAGGTTATCTAGTGATTCTATATGGCCTAAAAGTAAATGCACCTCTACCCTCCACTAATTGGATGTAACAAATTATTAGATTTTTAATGATAAGTGAGTGTCATCAAGGTATGGATAGGACTAAAATAAGATACTTTAGAATTCAGTGCATACCTTATGCCTTAGTTGATGGGCTACTATTTAGGAAAGACCTCAATGGAGTGTTACTTAGGTGTATAGAGGTTGATTAGTTAAACAAAATCTTCGATCAATTCCATGATGAACTTGTAGGAGGTCACTTTAGTCTAAGGAAAAAATCAACAAAAACCATGAGGGCTAGTTACTATTGGCCCAATATTTTCAAAGATGCCTACACATGGGTTAGGAAGTGCTAAAAGTGTACTCTTTTCAATGGTAAACAAAGACTAGTAACCCCATTTAGGTAGAGCATACCTTCATATGGTAGGGCCTTGAATTATTAGGTATGATAAATAAACCTTATATTGGAGGCTACTAATGGGCACTCATTGCCACTGACTACTTCACTAGGTGCATAGAGGCTATTGCTCTAAAAGAGGCTAATGAGATAATAGTGTTGAATTTAAATGATAGAATTATGACAAGGTTTGGGGTACCAGCCATTATCATCCCAAATAATGCATTAGAATATGTTGTCATGAAAATAATTGAATGGGATATTCATTTGGGTATGTACCTTATCACATTATCCAACTACTACCCCCAGGGTAATGGGCTTGCTAAATCAACAAACAAGAACTTGATTAGGATAATCAAGAGGACCATGGAGGAGAATTAGAGAGTATGGTAAACTATGATAAAAAAAACATTGTGGGATGATAGGTTGCCTCCCAAGAGTACCATTTCCAACTCACCATTTGTCCTTATGTATAGAAGAGAGGCAATCTACCCATCTCTCTTGAACTACCAGATTTGGAACTAGCTCATCAACTTGAGTTGATGGAAAGTGAACCCATGGGTGTGAGAATGGAAGAAATCATGGAGATTGAAGAAACAAGAGACCTTTCAATGAAGACAATGGAATAACATAAATTTCAAGTTAAGAATGATTTTGACAAGAGAGACATTTCAAGGGACTTCAAAGAAGGTGATCTAGTCTTGAAATGGGATGTTAATAGGGCCAAACCAAGAAACCATACAAAGTTTGATAGTTTGTAGAGTGGACCCTACCTGATTCATAGATAGAAGAAACATAATTCCTTTTAGCTTTCCAAACTATATGGAGAGGTATTACCCATCCCAGTCAATGGGATTCATCTAAATCCTTATTATTAGAAGTAGTTTGCAGGCATTGTGTATATTAGATTAGATGTTATTTTCCTCTAAGTGCTTCATGCACATCTTCCTTCTATCATGTGTTTCCCTTACCTAAGTGTTTTGAGTACATGTATTTTTTTTCTTATTATTATTTATATTTTTAAAGGTTTGTTCAGAGCTTAACAACCTTATTCTCAGTTGAAAATTAGTTTGAGGGAAATTTTTGTGACTCCATAAGCCTAATGTACAAACTAAAGCAACTAGTCTTTTGGATAGACATACATACAGTCCCAAGATGTTGCCAAAAATGTTGGAAAAAATAGGCCTACATAATTTTTTTTTCTTAAGTGCACTTTACCATTCTCCCAATCTATTTAGTAACTCTTTTTGCCTTGATGACTAGTTTCTTTCTAGTCATGACTTGATGATGTAGTGCACTATCATGGACATTCTTAACATGGTGTTGTGAACTATCTCAGGATCCTATTGTATTAGGTGATTAAATGATGGATATATAAGAAAATTTTATTGGCATACATCAGTGTCTTTGCACTCTTTTGAAACACTTTAGTAAGGTTTAAGGTAAATGCCTAGAAATGGGTTTTGGGCTCTAAGTGAAGGATTTATCTATTTTCCAAGGTGTTTGAGCATATATTTCCATGAATGAGAGATAATACAAGGTTATAACCAAATAAAAACTTTCATAAAGTTAAAAATGGAGCATTATGGAGCCAAATTAACCAAAATACACCAAAAGTGCATTAGATGACTTTAAGAGCCTTCAAATAGAAAATTTTTAAGTGAATGTTATGATTTTTGAATAATTCAAATGAGTTTTGACTTAATTCACCTATTATTATCTAATTTAAATCATTAAAACATTTTTGAGACCATTTAAATTCATTTGGAGTGGAGGAGAGATGTTTGAGTGAAGAAGGATGTAATTTTAGTCTTCTTAGAAGCATGGTTGAATAGGTTATTATGGGGTTTCTTAATAAAATAGCTTAGTTGAATTTTTAAAACATGTAAAGTGTATCTAATGGCATACCCAATGACTATATGATCAGTCTCAAGTGTGAATATCATCAAAAATACAAATTCATGCCCTTAGCCTATGATGACCAAGCCTAAAAGAGGGCCTTCAGTGAGGTTTCTACCTAGTTCCACTCCCCTGTATGTATATGGTAGGTTTATATGGTTTTTTTAAGCCCCATAAATCATAAAACACATTCCCCAAAATTTTTTAAGCCATTATAATATATTCTCTAGTTCATCACCCTCTTAGGCCTACGCATTTACCATGCCTAGTGTCTAAGCATTTCTTGGATTACACATGAGAAAAAAAAAATGAAACCTAAATTTTTTCATGTAAAATCATAATAACCCTCTGAAATTTGATAAAATTCTTTTATGAGGTTTACCATGTGTGTGAGATCAAGAAGGTCAAAATTTAGTCTTGGAGCTCACAAGCCTAAAAAAGGCCTAATTGGAGAGAGAGAAGAGTGGAACAAACATTTTTACCTTGGGTTTTCAATAATAAAACAATTAAAATAGTAATAATATACAAATAGACACTCAAAAATATGTTTGGTTTGTTGAGATCACCTTTAGATTGCTCCCAACAAGGAGCTTTGCATATTTTAAGGGCTACAAGGAGATGAGCTTATATGAGCCTCAAGCATGAAATTATGTGATAGAGATTAATTAATGTGCCAATTATAGTTTTAAAAATTTAAATTATTAAAAATAAAAATTTGAAATAAGGAATTCTATGTACATGAAGGTCCAAGCAAGTTTTGAATGTTTTTGAGTAAAGTTGTCATTCTCCATTAATAACAACCAATTAGTTACATATCTTAATTAATTATTTAAGTTCACTAAAATTGTCTTGATTAAATTGAATAATTATTATTAATGGATATAGGTAACATTTATATATGATCACACATATTAGAAGAGCCACAAAGAGCCTAAGGTGCCTAAACTAGCCTAAGATAACCATGCACACTGCCAAGCCAAATGTTGTAGGTCTACCAAAGCTAATTCCAAGAATAAATGGTGGATATATAGGTTTAAGTGGGTCTAAAATGATCCAAGAACATTATTAATGGATTATTTATAATTAAAATAAGCCATTTTAGGACTAAAACAATTGTAGAGGAACCAAACCTATTCAAGCATTAAGAAGCCTATCATCACCTATAGGTGGTCTAAGAGGGTATGACCATGATTAAGGATAGAAAAAAATGGAGTGAGATATTATAAGAATTATAAGTGTGTTTAAAACATTGAAATTTTTTAAAAAAAACTTTTCAAATTGAATTGGCTTTGGCTCAAAATTGCACTCTCTTGGCCAAACATGTAACTACAAATTCAAAGTGAGTTATCATTTGCTCAGTATATGAAGCACATGTTGAATGGGATACTGATATTTTTGATGATATTTTATGAGGTTTTAATATATATATCTAATTCATTAAGAAAAATATATATTCCTTAAACTTTATGAACAATCGCTAAGGAGTAAAACCCTTCTTAAACCCTCACAACTTAGTTTTTGGAGATGAATTGCACTTTTTGAGTTCTTTTATACAAAAAAAAGATGATGTGAGATATTATGGGTAATATAAAACATTTATAAACATTTATCAATCAAAATTTTAGGCAAAAATTAGATAATTTCAAAATTTCAAGTTTCATGATTTTAGCATGCAAGTGGAGACAATCAAAAAAGGTGTTTTTGAGAGTTTTAAAAGATTGGATTATACAAAAAAATTATTAGAGAATTAGTATGTGTAATTAAATTTATAAATTAAAAAATAACTAGGTTTTGATAACTCATAAATATCAATATATTCCTAATTCTTTCTTCCTAGGTTTATTGGTTCTCACTTTCTAAGTGTGTTACAGGTATAAATTGGTGATTTTAGATAGTTTTTATGGTTTACAATGGAAAAAAAAATGATTTTAATAGTTGTGTGTGTCCATATTTTTCCTAATTAAATAATTAATGAAGTTTTTGGACCTCATAAAACTCAATAAGGTGGTAAAACCTAGAGCTATACATGTTCAAAAATGAGATAAAGCAAGTTGGGCAACTCCAAAAGATGCATATTTTGAGTTATACTCAATGAAATGACTTTAAATTTGACATGGAGGTAGTTTTTGATGTCCTTAAAGTTTTAAAATTGAAAATTATAGGTCTACTAAAGAAGCATTTCAAGGATTCTCACTTGCTCACACATGGAGTTGGAATCAAGTGTTCCAAGTCTTTCTAAAGGTAAAAATTGATTTTATTATGTGTATAAATCATGTAATGGTTTTAATAAATCATTATCCAACTAAAACCAATCCAAAATTATCTTCATGAAAAAATATCAATGTTGTCAATCAGAACTGTACCCTTGTGAAGGTAGTTTTAGGCCTTCATAGTCTACTAAAACATAGAAACAATCCTAGGTTGTGGGTGACCTAATTAGTGGATTGAGTCTATATATTCTAAGGTATAATTACCTTTGATGTATCAATTATGATATTAATACTCTACACTAAAAACTACTTGGGAAAAGGGAGAAAGAAACTTGAAAGAAAATCCTAGTTAATGATGGTGATTCACCTAAATGATTGGTTGATTCACTCAATTAGAGCTCTTAAAACATTGATTCAGAAAAGTAAAAGGTTTAAATTCAACTTCAATTGATCAATATGCATAATTATTTCATGAAAAGGTTCTACCTAACGATATAAGCTTGAGGGAAATGGTAAAATATGTCTGATTGAAGGCACTAACAGCCACTAACATCCACTATAAACTTAGCCAAAAGACATTATAAACACAAAACATGACTTGCATAATATGGCCAACTAGTAACTAGGTAAGGGTCAATATTTGACAAGGAATAAATATTCTATCATGTGTGTAAATCAATGATAAAGATACACTAAACTAGTTGCTGAAAATTGAAAATAGTCCTCTTCTTATTAATTCTAAAAAAGGTTGCATCACAATCTTTGGCAGAAGTTATCTTGCCAAAAGAGGGATACATTTCAAATATAAAAATCCAAATTATATAGAAAATAATACTTCATCGAAGAGGTGGCATTGAAAATAGAAGAGGAAGATCAACTCTTACATTAAACAAGTTCAACTCTTGTCATGCCAAGATAACAAAGCCTTCTAAATTTGTATTTTCTTGTCCTTTATCTTGCATTGAAAACCTCTTGCATTGAAAATAAATAGTGGGATCAATCTTGGACTAATATTTCACATACATAAAATCCAAAATTATTCCAAATTTAGAATTTCATTTGAACTGTTTGAATGTTTGAAAGCTTTGGATTAAATGAACACCAAGGAGAAGATTGATTCTAGTCAAATAGTCCACAAAAGCTTTGACCAATTCACTAAAAATAGCACATGCTTACATGGATAAGGCTCTTGATAAATGAGTGATGTATTCAAATTGAATCTATTTCCCAGTTTTCTATTCTTGGTTTCTTTGATCCTATGCATGCATGTCTCTTGGCTTAATTTGTTCATGGATTTTTTGGCTCTATTTGCTCCTTGATTTACTTAGACAAAAAATCTATGAATTTCTATGTCTATTCTCTTGGTGATCTTCCTATGGAATTTTATTTTGTATTTCAATATGAATTTAGGTGTTTAATGGGCATTTTTTCATAGTCAATTTCCCATAAACCAATTGTCTGCAAGAATTATCTAAGACTTGTTTCTATTTATTTTTATCAGGTCTTTTCCCTATAGGAATTGCATCTCCCTTGGAATTTTCTTGAGATTATTCCATTGATTTGTTTATATTTGGATCTTACTATATTTTTCTCAGAATTTTATATTTTCCACTTTCCCACAGACAAAAATTCCATAGGAATAATCTAAGATGCTCCCTTGTCTTATCTTTTCTAAAAGAATTCCTTTGGAAAAATTGTCCAAAGGAATTCCTTTAGAAGTTTTGTTTGAACCATTTTCTTATTCATTTCCTCTTCCTTTTGGCTTGTTCTTTCTATAAAATTGTGGATTAAATTTCTTGAATGGTACATACCCTTTGGGAATGTTGTAAATGTACCTTCCTAAAGGGCACATGACCTTTAGGCTTTTATAAAAGTCCTTAGACTTATGAGATGAACCTTCTCGAAGGGCACATGCCCTTTGGGTTTCTTACAAATTTCCCTTATAATCTTCAAGTGAGCCTTCTCAAAGGGTAGGTGCCCTTTGGATTTTTGAAAGTGTAATTTCTTAAAGGGCACATGCCCTTTGGATTTTCTAAAAGTGTACTTCCCTAAAGGGCACATACCCTTCAAAAAAATTATAATGAACCATTTCTTTGAAAATAAACCCCTCAATTTTTTTTTACTTGGCCAATCTACCTTTTAGGAAAAATGAAGTGTCCTTTGAACCTTTGAAGTGACCCTCCAAATTTGTCTTTTAAACTTTTGAAGTGACCCTCTAGACTTGTCCTTTGAACTTTCCCAAAGGGCACCTACCCTTTGAGATTTATATATTTGTCCCTTCAAATATTTTGGAAGAGACCCTTTTGGATTATGAAAAATTGCCTTCCATTGCTTGAAAAATTCCTTCAATATTTTGACCAGGTAAGACTTCAGATTTTTGAATGCAAGCCACTAAATAGCAAAACCCTGAAGTAGAAAATGTGAACTAGTAATGAGGCAAAAGAAACCCAAAAAGGTCTTGGGTAGTTTTATTCAGACTTTCAAGAGGTAAATACTTTAGGTTCATAATATTGGAAGATGTTGGGTGCCAAAAACCCAAAGTAATGAGATGTTGAAAACCTCAAATGCACTAAAAAGAGTAAATTAGGATTGGGAACTTGCATTACTTCTACTAATGAAACTTCATAAGTAAAGTGATTTGGAGAACCTAATTTGCACTAAGAGGAGTAAATTAGTGTTTTGGGCTTGACTTGCTTTTGCTTGTTGAAATTTTATAAGTAAAGTCAGTTGAGAAACTTGATTTGCACTAAGTTTGTAAAGTACTTCCCAAAACCTAATTTACACTAACCAAGTAAGGCACTTCAAACATTCAGCTTCTTCTACCTTGACATTACTTTGAACACCCTATAAAAACTATTTATATCCTTCCACTATAATGACATAAAAATATTAAAATAGTAGGGATGATAATTTGACTTGTAGGTCAAAATTATCAACATTTTGGTGATTATGCTAGGAAGCATGCCTGCTATGTTTGAGGACCAATCCATATATATGATATTTAAACTCATAAAAAAATGACAAATCTAGTCTATGACTAAAAAATATCTTTCATCCTACTGTAAGATAATCTTCATCCTTCAAAATAAGAAGGGAAACATAGAAAAATAGAAAAAATAACTAATCAAAGCAAATGTACAAATAAGCATTTATGGGAACAAAATTGAAAGAAACTACTATGCTTGAACAACACTTGGAGGAAAGCAAAACAAAATATGTACATAGATATTTTCTCTTTAATAATAATGTTTCAAATGTATCCCATTGACTAGGATTGGAAGCTCTTGGCCATCCATTTTTTAAGTTGGAAGGCATTGTGGGATTTATAGTTAGAGATCATGTATAGGCCACTCCAAAGGGAATCAAACTTTGTGTGCCTTCCTGGTTTAGCTCCATCCTCATCCCACTTGAGGACCAAATCTCCTTCTTTGAAACTTTGTGAGGAATCTCCCTTGTCAAAGGTTCTCTTTACCTATGCTTGGTGAATTCCATGGCTAGCATGGACTGATTTCTTATCTCTTCTAGCTTCATAAGCTTAGCATAGATGATTTCCATAGGCTTATTCTCCAACAATTCAAGTTGATGTATTATTTCTAAAGCTATAAATTCAAGAAAAATAGGTAACATTGTTTCCTTACCTTATACCAACTTGTAAGGGGAGTTGGCTATTGACCTCTTGTAGGTGATCTTATCAGCCCATAGAGATGAATTTAATTTGAGATTCCATGACCTATGATTGTCTTCAATATTCCTCCTTATGATCTTCAAAAGGTTCTTGTTCGTAGATTCAACAAGGCCATTACCTTATGGATAATAGTTCGATGAAGCGCTAAGATAAACTCCATGTTGGAAAGCCCATTGGCTGATCCTAGATCCCACAAAATCCATTGTATTGTCAGAAATGATAGTTGAAGGAACTCCAAACCTAGTAAGTAAACCTTCATAAAAATCAAGAACATTAGTTTCATTTGCTTCTTTCAATGCTACTACTTCTATCCAACATGTGAAGTAATCTGTATCCATTAGAATCCATTTATGACTTGAACTTGAAGGAGGATTAATGAGACCAATAAAGTCTAATACCCATTAAATAAAGGGTTTACCTACTATAATTGGCTAAAGAGGTAAGGCTACAAGCTTCACTTTTCCTACAAACATAGCACACTATTTTCACTTTCTAACCCATGCATGGTAATCACCAAATATACTATGCCAATAGTACCCACCTCTCATGATCTTAAGTTTTGTAGTTCTTGAAAAAAATTGTCTTTCACCATGTCCATCATGGAATTATTTAAGCAATTTTTGAGTTTGGCTTGGCTCTACATATCTTATCAACATTCTATTGATGTCTTTCTTGACCAAAACACCATCAAAAATCAAAAATGGAATTGATTACAATATGAAATATCTTATCTTTGAATTAATTAGATGAGAATCATAAATACCATATTGGAGATAGCTTACCAAGTCATAAAACTAGCTAGAAGGTGAGGTATGAATAACTTTAACCTCTTCATAATTTGACACCAAAACAAGCTCATTATCCTCTTGAAAGTCTTGTGCTAGATGCTCCAACAATCCTTTGCCCCTAACCAGCTTTATGACCTTAATTTCCATGTCATATTCCATTACCTTGGTTATCCAATGAACTCTCTTCTCATTTATATCCTTATTCAAAAGAAACTCTTTGATGCTTGGATGGGCAACCATTAGATGTATCTTATAAATAGACAAGTGTCTAAATTTTTTAATAGATATTATAACTAAAAGTACATGCTTTTTAATAAAACAATGCCTTATTTCATACTCTTTCAAGACTTGTCTATATAAATCTATTGGCTACTCCAAGGACTCATGATTTTACTGCATAAGAATTCCTGAAATGGTGTCCATGTTAGCATAAGTGTACACAATGAAATATTTCATGAAATTTGGATTTAGAAGCATAGGATAACTAGCTATGTCCTTCTTAATATCTTTGAAACTCTTTAGTCCTTCTTTGGACCAGCTGAAGTTCTAATTTTTCTTAAGCATGGTTGTAAGTGGCTTAGCTAAAATGGTAAAATCTGAAATATATCTCCTTATAAAATTGATTTTCCCAAAGAAACTTTGCAAATCCACTCTATGCTTAGGCAAAGAAATTGCAAGAATATATTTTACCCTTTTAAGATCTATGCTTAAAACATACCTTGAAATATGATGTCTAATAAGCTTACCTTCATGAACCAAGAAAACACACCTTTTGGGATTTAGTGATACCCCAAATTTCCTTCACCTCTTGAACACTTGCTTAAGATGAACCATATGATCTTCTAAATTCTTTGAAAAAAATTTTATATCATTTAAATAAATTAGTATAAACCTATTAAGAAGGCCTTGGAATGACATATCCATGGCTCTCTTAAAGGTTTCTCCAACATTAGTCAAACTAAATGGCATCATTTTTTATGAAAATGTCCCCCACTTGGTTGTGAAGGATATCTTAAATTGGTCTTATTCCTTGACCAAAATATGATTGTAGCCACTATATCCATCTAACAAAGAAAACCTTTCGAAACCTACAACAAGCTATATAATTTGTTCCATTTATGGCAATAGATAGTAATATTTAAGTGAAGACCTATTCAAATCATAGAATTCAACACACAAACAAATCTCACCATTATTATTATGTACTAGAATGAGATTGGCCACCCAAGTTGAGTTCTTGATTGGAAATATAATAGTTAACTCTATGAGCTTGTGAATCTTAGCTCTCATCAAAGGCTCAAGCTTTGAATTGATGGGTCTTTGTCTTTATCTCACTAGTTTTGTTTTTATCTTTTAACTCAATGGTGTATTGAGCCAAACTTGGATCAAAACCTTTGAGATCACTATACTTACATGAAAATATATTAGCAAAACTTGTGCATAAATCAATGAAATATTTATTTTGTGAAGGAGTGCATACCTTACCCAACTTTAAAATCTTACTAGTTGCAATATCTACAATGGCATAGTGTTCTTTCTTTGTTGACAAGGATGACTTCTCTTTTTTTAGCTCATCATCCCCACTGAAAATTTTATCAAGTGTGACCAATCCTTTGAGTATCTTATTCATTTTTAGTTTCACAATCTGATCACTATACTGCTACAAGTGTTTTGATTGGTTTCTTGAAGAAAACTTAGCCTCTTCCTACAAAAATCTCACAATTTGATTTCCATCTTCGAATACCTATCAATTCTCATGATTATGTAGAATAGAAGGCCTTAAAACCACCTTTATATGTGACTAATTTTTTAGATTTTTTACATCAGCTATAATACTAAATTGTGCCCCAATAACAACCAACCTATCATCATGTTTATTCTTATCTCTTGATATTGTATGAATGTTAAAATCCTAAAAATCTTCAAGTAAATCCAAAATTATATGATTTTAATATTTAAGCAACAATTTTTTTCATACATTAAAACCTATTATTTTTTGGACTACAAGTTCACTATCATCAAACACTTTCAAAGAATTTAATTTCATCTTCCTATCCCATTGTAAATTGTAAACTAGTGCCTTATACTCAGCAACATTGTTTGAATAGCCAAGATAAAAATTAATAGAGGATAAATACCTTTGTTGTGTTGGATAAAAAAACATCATTCCAGCTCTAGTTTCAAGCTTATTTCTTGATCCATCAAAGTACAATTTCCACAAACCTTCATTAGACTCATCTTCTTTGACCATGGTTGGAATTAGTACATCATTCTCATGAAGGTAATACACACCAAGACCTTCTTATTCAATAATTTTATAAGGATAATTATCATGCAAGGTAGAAGTCTACTCATTAAGAGAAATTTTTTTAACTCCATCTAAAGGTGATTCCTTTTCTACATCACTAATTTATAGCACATCATCTAAGATGATATAGTTAGTATTCACAACACTTGGTGTATATGGCTCCATATGAAAACATGCAATAAGCTTAGAGTGAATTATTAACTTGGTACCATAACTTGTTTTAAACAATAAATATGTCCAATTAGTTGATAAATATCACCTAATATTTTAGGTGAAATCCCTTGAAAGGCATATAGCAAAGTAGGGAAGCAAATCTACCACAACAACATCCTACTAAATAGTAACATTAGGACATACATGTAAAGTCAATTTCAGATCCTTGATGATGCCTACAATCTTCATTGGTGGCCCATCCAATTTCAATACTCCTTTATTATTTGGTTCATAAATAATCCGAAGCTTATCTATAATCTATTTAGGCATGACTGTATTATTAGCTTCACTATCCACCATACAATTATGAACCAAAGTATCACCTAATATAAAAGAAAGGTAGAAAAGAGTTTTATTTAATTTTACCTCAATTTTGTCAACCTTTTCCATATTATTTTTTTGTTTTCCTTGTTTCTTAGTTGGTTTATCTAAATTAGCCAAGACAACCCCTTCTTTTTCAACTAGTTTTATAGACAATTCAAGAACTAAAAGCTCTTGGATAAGCTTATCCTTTTTTCCTAGAATTAAAAGAGAAACCCAAATGATAATTTTGATATTATACTTATTAATTTGATCTATTGTACTAAAATTATATCCACTAACCTTTTGCTATACCTTCTAAAGCATAGGCTATTCACGAACTAGAGGTGCTTGATGGACTTTACTAACCTATGTAATCTGATTTTTCTAAGTTGTAAGGACAAGTTTTTATTTTGAATTTTTATAAAAAAACATGAGGAGTACATGAAGTATTTATCACCCCTTGAGCCTATTCAATGGCTCTCCTTTTAGTTCTATTTATAGCTACAACTTGACCACTTAAATTGTTAGTTTCAACACTTTAAGAAAAAGTAACATGATCATCTACTTACCAATTAAAATTAATAGCATTAGGCTGCCCTTGTTGAGTCTCTACCTATGATGCCAAACATATATATTGTTATTGACATCCTTTAAAATAAAACTCTTCTTATGTCATCTTTGGCATGGTGATGTTCTATGAGAACAAGGCTTGATATTGAGCATCATTGAGATTTGACGGCTACCAACCTGAATCTTGCACCAAGTTATTTTGAGGTGGGGTGGGAATAATATCCTTCCAATATGAAGAAACATTAGGATCAAGGGAAACATATGGCTTAGCTTGAGTTATGGATCCATGTGCTTGATATGGTGGCCTATTTTCTCTAAAACCCTGATAAGGAGGCCTTTGATATTTAAAGGACTGAAGGGTGTTTTGATTTTGATATTGATAAGGATTATTAGACTAATATTTCTACCTTTTGAGATGTAATATTTCATTCCCAAAATATTATAATAAACTTTTTAACTCTACTATCTCACTAACTAGACTTGTAAGGGCTAAATTTTGATCTTGAGGCACTGGAATAGGAGATAAGGATGGAATTTGAGGAACTTGAGTGGATGGTATAGAACATATTTATAAAAATATAGGTATTAGAAGTCTTGGAGAAATCTTACCAATTTGTATCAAACTATTTTTTTCCCTTATTACAATCTCATAAGCATCTAGCAACATATTACCACCCATTGACTATATCATCACACTAATGTTAGAATTAAGAGCTTTCAAATAGTAAAAAAATGCATATTAAGAGGATGACATAATCAACATAGGTATCTTAGTCCATGTTTTCTAGAATATGAGGTTAAAATCAGACATTAACTCATGAGGAGCCCTTTTTATGGTAGTCAATTGCCAAAGAGAGATGATCAGATTTGTCCTCAAATTAATTGACCAACACTATGCCCAATTCATCCTAGGTGGAAATGGAATTAAGTGGCATATTTCTATACCATTTTAATGCTTTTCCTTTGAATGAGGTAGTTAATAATCTAATAGCAACATTATTTTCAACAACATTATGGACTGAACAGAGATTAACAACATCTTGGATATGCTTAATAGGGGTTTTTAGATTTTTTCCTAAGAAAATTGAGATGATATTGAGGGAAGACACTAGAATATCATCAAACTAGGCTAAATTTAGTGGGCTGCCTCTATTGAATGGAGCAAACACTTGATTTTTGATGGCCATTTGGGTAGTGGAGATTAGAGTGCTTAGAAAAATAGGCTAAGCAGGAGGAAAATTTTGCTTTTAAGGATATGGTTTTACCCTCTTAAATCTTTATCTCTTATATGATAAAAATTCAAAAGGAGTACCTTTAGTTGCTGACCTTATGGTAACCTTTGGAATGAAAGAGCTGTCTAAATGGTGCTATGAGCTCTACAAATGGATGATATCTTCTTTTGCTATAAAATTTCTTTAGATATGCCAAGAATTTCTTCATGGTCCTACTAAGGATGCCAAAAAATGTTTTCAATTAGACCTGCACCCTTGTGAAGGTAGTTTTAGGCCTTTAAAGTCTACTAAAACATGGAAATAATCCTAGGTTGTGGGTGACCTAATTAGTAGATTGAGTCTCTAGATTCTAAGGGTTAGCTCCCTTTGATGTATTAATTAGGATATTACTACTTGATGGTAAAAACTACCTGAGAAAAGGGAGAAAGAAACATGAAATAAAATTATACTTAATGATGGTGATACCCCTAAATGATTAGTTGATCCACTCAATTAGAGCTCTTAAAACACTAATTTAGATAAGGAAAAGGTTGAACTTTAACTCCAATTGATCAATATGCATAAGTATTTCATGAAAAGGTTCTATTTAATGATCTAAGTTTGAGGGAAATGGTAAAATAAGCTTGATTAAAATCACTAAAAACCACTAACATCCACTATAAACTCAGCCAAAAGATGTTTTAAACACAAAACATGACCTGCATAAGATTACTAGCTAGTAATTAGGTAAGGGTCAAGATTTGACAAGGAAGAAATATTCTATCATGTGTGTAAATAAATGACAGAGATAAACTAAACCAATTGTTGGAAATTGAAAATAGTCCTATTTTTATTAATTTTGAAAAAGGTTACAAGATAATATTTGGCAGAAGTTGTCTTGCCAAAAGAGGGATATATTTAAAAGTTGAAAAGTTAACTTATATAGAAAAGAATACTTCAGCCAAGAGGTGGCATTAAAAAATGAAGAGGAAGATAAAATTTTACATTAAACAAGTCTAACTCTTATCATGCCAAGATAACAAAGACTTCTAAAATTGTATTTTCTTATCCTTTGTCTTGAATTGAAAAAATCTTGCATTGAAAATAGACGGTGGGCTCAAGCTTGGACTAATATTTCACATGCATGAAATCTAGTCTAATTCCAGATTTAGAATTTCATTTGAATACAAAGCATTCTTCATATCATTACTCAGAGGATTTCATGATGGCTTTTTTGGCATCTCTCATGATTTGCTTCATTGAATTCTTGTTTGATAATTTTTAGCTCACACTATTCATAAGATGATCCTCCATTTTGGCAAGATGGTCTTCATTGTCCATAATCATCACATCTAATCATCCTGATGATGGGTCACGCAGAGTGATCCAAATTGTTGAAGTCTTCCTCCAAAGGGTGATTGAATCAACCTCCATCACACGCTTTCCAACCTGGTTAGTAGTGGAACAAGGCCTTGAGTGGGACTAAAGGCATCTATTTGATAGATATGGACACCTAAATGGTTGTAGATAAATTCCCATGTTATTCTCACCAAACCAAATAGCCAAATTTTTTTCTCTCAAAATTTTCAATTACTTAGATAAATCTGAATTATTTCATGTGCATCCAAGTGCTATATATATATATATATATATATATATATATATATATATATATATATATATATATATATATATACATATACATACATATTCAATCAAAAATCAAAGTGTTGGTATCTTTTATTCTTGAAAGAGGTAAAAATATACAACAATAATTCCATTTAGGTATTGGTAGCAAAGATTTAAAAGCCAAAAAGGTATAACTAGTGTTACCAAAAAGGTAAGAATTAATAGAATCCCAAATGGAACAAGTATTAGATACTACATGCTCAGTGTCTGAGGCATTTTAATATTTATACACACTAATATGTTTCATTAATGGAGCACACCTGCATAGAAACTCTATTTCGCAATTATAACATGCACCACTACTGGGACCTTTCCTATATCACAATTCTTAAAGTTATAATTCATATGGAGCTTTCAAAATGTGATATAGAATACCAAGAGGGCATGGGAGATTTTGGAGACAACCTATCAAGGTACTACAAAGGTGGAAGTAGCTAATCTACAATCTCTTAGAAGAAATTTTAAAAATTTACAAATGAGTGAATTAGAGTCTGGAGACCCATTTATGAGTCAGGCCATGAATGTTGTAAACCAAATTAGATCTAATGGAGAAGAATTAACAGACCAGAAGATTATAGAAAAGATTCTCAAGGGTTTTCCTAGTAAATTTGATGCTATAGTAGTAGAAATTGAGAAATTCAAAGATTTGAAACAGTTATCTATAGATGAATTAATGGGATCCTTATTAACACAAGTCTAGAATGAATATAAATAACACTTCTTTTGAGAATGTTTTCAAGTCTCAGGAATCATCTCGCAGAGAGCTTCAGAGGAAGAGGCAGATGCAGAGTTGGTAGAAGTGATTCAAATCAAGGTGAAAGGAATAATCAGAACTACAACAATAGAGGATGTGGAAACAATCATTCCCAATAGCATTCATAGAGGTTTGATAAATCTACCATTCAGTGTTATTATTGCAAAAAATATGGACATTATGCATATTTATTCCATCTTAAGCAAAATTTATTAACTATAAAATATCATCATTAATTTTGTGGATGGTTCTTTTAACTTCTTCTTTAAAACTATCTGTAGCTACTTTAAAAAGTCTCAAAATTGGGCATGTTTAATAGTTGCCTCATATAGGTTATCACCTTTGTGAACCTTATATCTCTTAGGATTTATAAGGTCTCATTCTCTTTCCTTTAAAAATTCCCTATAAAAACCTTAATTTTTTGGTGACAGTTGTTTTCTATTTGATGAGAGATTCAGGCCTCCTGATTTATATTGTAGACTGGTTTATAGCTCCAATTAAAATTGATTCTTGATCTATAACTTTTATTTAAAAATATTTATCCTATCAAATAAAAAACTTTAATTTTTTTATTGATTTTCATTATAAATGATCATATATTCTATATTTTCTTCTAATTTTTTATTTTCTAAACCCACAACTGCATATACACATTTCATCTAGTCATTAAGTGCATGGAGTATGACATTGAATACAAGGTCACAAATCTAGTCTGAGGTAAAGTATTATGTGACCATCTTGCAGATGATGTGAGAGAAGAAAAAGAGACAATTCTGGTAATCCAAGACACTCAACATGAACATGAAAATCTTCATTGTACATACTAGACATAGAATATTACTACATTTATTCAAATAGGAGAGTGTCCAATAGGTTTTAATGCATCATAAAGAAGACACTTTAAGATAAAATTAGTGCCATACATTATGATTAATTGGAGTGTTGTTTAAAAAGGGCATTGGAGGTATGCTTTTAAGATGTGTTGAAACTAGCCAACTTGATAAGCTTCTCAAGCAATTTCATGATAGTCCTTCTGGAGGCCATTTTGTAACCAAGACCACAGCTACAAAAAAAATTAAATCTAGTTATTTTTTACACAATTTATTTAGAGATGCACATACATGGGTTAGGAAGTGTGCAAAGTGTGCAATGTTTATATGGAAACAGGCATTAGCTACTATGCCACTGAAGCCTATTCAGGTTGAATATCCTTTCATGCAATGGGGTTTAGAATTCATGGGACTATGATCCTACATAAACAAAGCATTGTAATCCAACATATTTCTCACCTTATTTGTAGTATGCTAAGAAGTGTTCTTTAGGCTTAGGCTAAATGCATGCTTTATGAAGTCCATTGGATGATTCCCCAACATATCATCTAGAAAATTAAAAGTGCAATGAAAATGTAAATGGCATTATCTTGGACATATGATAATGCAAGATATAAAAAACATGGATATAAATCATAAAAACTTAGAATCAGATCACTATAATGATGATCAAGCTATTTTCATAATTAAAATATTACAATCACCATCAATATCTAATGCAAATTTGATTTCCCTTTCCATCTTAGCCACTACGCATAGTTATGTAACTCCAGAGTGGTTCTCTGATATCTATAACTTTATAAACAAATATATTACACTAGACACCTTCTCACAAAGTAAAAAGTGTGTATGTGTGTGTGTGTGTGTGTACATACATGCATATGTATGTATGTATGTATGCACACACACACACACACACACACACACACACACACACACACACATACATATATACATACATACATACTTGTATGTATGTATGTATGTATGTGTGTGTATATATATATACATATGTATGTATGTATGTGTATATATATATACACACACACACACACACACACACACACACACACACACACACACACACACACACACATTAAAATATTTGGTATTATTATGGCCTTTAAACTAGCATTGTTCTTAGTAGGGTAAATTTTGAGGATAAAAAGGTTATATATAGATAGATATTACAAAAAATTGAAAATAAAATCTCTATTTTTTTTTACTTTTTGGTTTTTTGTCTGATGATAAGTCCTTTGAGAGTCTATTGAGACTCTATCAATAGTTTGCAAATTATGGGTTCTATCAAATATATGTCTATAAGTCCTTTGACAGTTTGTAGATACTCTACTAATTGAATATTTTGAGTTTGATGAAAATGTTCTAAAACTGATAAAAATGGGCCCCAAGATTCAATAGCTGCTTAAGGGTTTTAAATTTTTCACTCTAGCCACCAATTTTATCTAGGTGAGTACCACTTTCCAAAAAGTTTTTGGCCATAGATTTATCTCTTCATGATAGTTCTTGTTTTTTGTCACAGATAGGAACTACTCAATCAAGAAGGGGCCATTGTCCATTTCACTGGTAGGTCCTTTGAATGGGTTAGCTACTTTGGGGTTCATATGGTACTCATAATGAGTTTTAGGGCTTTCACCAAAGCACTTCCCATAGCTATACAATCAGGTTTTACCCTAATCTAAAAAATATTATTGTGATATAGAATAGAGTTATTTAATAGAATAGATTTACTAATTTTTGAAAATAAATATAAATAAATTATGTAGAAAAAAATTGTGTCCCTAGAAAGTGGTCTAATACTAGATGAGAGGATCCTCCTACAACAATTAAAAAAAATGCAAAAATAATAGGAATTAACATCATGAATTAAATTTGAACAACACTTAAAAAACTTGAATTGATTGTAGAACACTTTGAAAGCTTTGGATTGCATGAACACCAGGGAGAAGAATGATTTCGATCAGATAGCTGATAGAAGCTTTGACTAGTCCACTAAAAATAACACATGATTGCATGGATAAAGATCTTGATAAATGAGAGATGTATTCAAATTGAATCTATTTCTCAATTTTATATTATTGGTTTCTTTGATATTATGCATGCATGTCTCTTGTCTTAATCTCTTCATGGATTTTTTGGCTCTATTTACTCCTTGATTTACTCAGACAAAAAGTCTCTGACTTTCTATGTCTATTCCCTTGGTGATATTCCTATTGATTTTTCCTATGTATTTCAATATGAAGTCAGGTGTTTAATGGGCATTTTTTCACAGTGAATTTCCCATGGACAAATTGTCTATGGGAATTATATAAGACTTATTTCTATTTATTTTTATTGTTTCTTTTCCCCAAAAGAATTGTATCTCCCTTGTACTTTTATTAGGATTATTACCTTGATTTGTTCATCTCTTCAGACCTTACCATCTTTTCCTGAGACTTTTATATTTTCCACTTTCCCATGGATAAAAAGTCCATGGGAATTATCTAAGACTCTCCCTTCTCTTACCTTTTATGAAGGAATTCCTTCAAACAAATTGTCTAAAGGAATTCCTTTAGACTTTTTGTTTGAACCATTTGCTTGTTCATTTCCTCTTCCTTCCATCTTGTTTTTTCAACAAAATTGTAGAGTAACTTTCCCAAAGGGTACATACCCTTAGATAATGTTGTAAATGTACCTTCTCAAAGGGAACATGCCCTTTGATCTTTTGTAAAAGTCCTTAGACTTATGAGATGAACCTTATTGAAGGGAACATGCCATTTGGGTTTCTTGCAAATGTCCCTTTCAATATTGAAGTGAGCCTTTCTAGAGGGCAGGTGCCCTTCAAGATTATTTGCATTAACCCTTCTTAAGGGTACATGCCCTTTAAATTTTTTGAAAGTGTACTTTCTTGAAGGGCACATACCCTTCAAAAAAATTGTAATGGACCATTCCTTTGAAAAGAATCCCCTCAAATGTTTTGACTTGGCCTTTCTAGCTTTCAATAAAAATGGAAGTGTCCTTTGAACCTTCAAAGTTACCCTCCAAACTTGTCCTTTGAAATTTTGAAGTGACCCTCCAGACTTATCCTTTGAACTTTCATGAAGGACACCTACCCTTTGAGATTTCTATATTTTTTCCTTCAAATTTTTTGGAAGAGACCCTTTAGGATTATGAAAAATGTCCTTCCATTACTTGAAAAATTCCTTCAAGCTTTTGACTAGGTTAAACTTTAGATTTTTGGATGCAAGCAACTAAATAGAGAAACCTAAACCAATAATGAGGCAAGATAAACTTGAAAAGGTCTTGGGTAGTGTTATTCAAACTTTCAAGAGGTAAAGACTCTAGATTATTCATAGTGGAAGACTTTGGGTGCTAAAAACTTGAAGTAAGTAATGAGATGTTGAAAACCCAAAATGCTGAGAAGAGTAAATCATGATTGGGAATTTGCATCACTTCTACTGATGAAACTTCATAATAAAAGTGACTTGGAGAACTTGATTTTCATTAAGAGGAGTAAACCAGTGTTTTGGGCATGACTTGATTTCACTTATTGAAATTTTAAAAGTTAGTTGAGAAACCTGATTTGCACTAAGCCAGTAAAGCACTTCCCAAAACTTGATTTGCACTAAGCAAGTAAAGCACTTCAAACATTTAGTTTATTCTACCTTGAAATTGTTATAAACACCTTATAAAAATTGTTTTTATCCTTCCACTATGATGAAATAAAAATATTTGAATAGTAGGGGTGATAATTTGACCTGTAGGGTCAAAATTGTCAACAATCACTTCTAGGCAACTGTATTGGCTTGGAGAGCTCAAGAGAGCACAAAGATTGTATTTTAAAGAGTTATGATTTGAATTAATAACTAAGATTTTTTGTGAACATAAGTGACATAATTTATGATATTTTAAAATACTCTTTTTACCATTAAATGTTCAAATCATGAATATCCACCACGTTACAAGATATCATGGTGCTTTTTAAGCTCAAAATGGCCTAGAAAAGCTCATAGTTGTAAGTATTTAAATGAGGAAGTTATCTAATGGCATCGATGAGGTATATTGAGACCTAAATAATTTTTATATGGAACTAATTTCCCTTCCCAAGGGTTTATAGGGTGATTTTCTAAGCTAAAGGGTGAATAACCCAAGGTTTCTAATGAGTTTATGATGTTTACATGTCTAATAAAGGTTTCCACCATTATTTCAAGTCTTAAAGGAGAACTAAAACTTCATTTTAATCCTTATATGCATGGTATGGAGGTATGTAATTATTATACAGGTCCCAAAATAGATACCATGTTGTAAAAATGACCTTAAATGAGAGATCTATAACAACCAATGAAGAAAGGTTTGAGCATAAAGACCTCCATTAATGGAGTCTCAAAAATTTCATGTTTGGGAATGCCTAAAATGATCTTGGAAATAATAAGGAACACCTTGAAGATACATATTTAGGTCCTCTAAACTTATTATTAATATTAAACAAGAAATAAATGGTGGTTATTGGCCCTCAAAAAGCCTTTCTAGGATATGCTATGAGCAAAGCTTCAAGTTGTAGGTCTAATGGACTTAGAAATGGTTTTAGAAGTGTATTTTAGGGCTTTATTATCAATGGAAATTGAATAAGGTAATCAAAGGGACCCTAAAATTCCACAAGCATTAAATTTTAAAGTGATAAGCCTTCATAAAGTGTTTAGAGGCTTCTAGAAGACCAAGTGGAGATGTGGCATAGAAGGCAAGTGGAAAATTTGAGGGAGTTGAAGGTATTGTCAAATAAAGTGGGATATTAAATGATATTATAAAATTTAAAGACTTTTTCCACGTAGTGGATGTTCACATCACTCAAGTCATCAAGGTTTTAGACCTTAAGATCCTTTTTTAGGCCAATGGGAGAAAAAATAAGACTTTGAGGTCAAAAGAAGCTTAAAATATAAGCAATGGTGAGTTTCAAGGAAAAAAGACAAAAAGGAAGGCCTAAACCTATCCATTATACATATCATGGTCTTAAAAGTGCATTTGCTTAAGATTGAAAGTTTTTTACTCCTCTTTTCTCTTCCCTTATTCTATATATCTCTCATTTTCTTCTCATTGTAAGAGATAATATCATTTGAAAAGGGAAAACCTTGTCAAAAATTTTAATAAATAGAATTTTAAGAAATAATATAATCTATTTTACCTATCTCTTTGACTGCACTTTGTGTTTTATATAGTGTATGCATAACTACCTTGTGAAGATATCTTCTTCCTTGGTGTTTGTCCTCTCTTTCTTACCTTGTTGAAGGTGGTTTAAGGTGTTTATAGGTCTGATTTTGTGTTATTTTAGTCATAGGTTGGGTTATAGTGTGATTTTTATCATTCCTCTATGTTCTACCCTTGTCTAGGATGCCTTTCTTGAAATCATTTATGCAAAACCAACTAGTGTAAGAGATTATGCGAGTGAGATATCTTTGAGCTAACCTAGTGTTTATTTTAGAGAAATAAGAGTGTCTCTTACTTTGGTGAATCACCCTTTGTATGATTTTAGTAATTTTATGAACTTATTATACCCTTTTATCAATCAAAATATATATTTTAAATGATCTAACAAGAACCAACCTTCTCTAGAGGTTCAACCCCATCATAGGATACCCACAGCCTAGGGTTGATCCCATTACGTGTCCAAGAGTGAGAGAGCCTAAAAAAACCTCTCACATAGTGAAATTATATGTCATAATAGTTTATGCCATTCTTGGTGGACACATTTTAATAAAATTGGTCAATATTGATGTTGGTCTTTATCTATTTGTAGTAGTTGTAACATCCACACTCTCAGAATCTAGTGACTCCAATGAACACTCAACTTTTTGGTGGCAAAATAGTGCCTATTTTTATGAAAATTTTTATTACAAGGTTAGATTTTAGAGGTATTAATTTTTAATTTGTTGAATTAACTTTTAACTCAGTAATAATATTAAGGTTTTCTAACACTCATCCATACTTGAGAAACTCCCCTCTTAAGCCTATTTTTAGGTCTACCTCTCATAGAATATCCTTGTGAGCTCTTTTCATTACCATGGATTCCCCTAGAGGCCTACCTTATATGGATTTAAATGGTAAAATTACATTTTATATTAACTAATATGATATTATCCTAGTGATAGACCTTTAGATTGTGCCTTAATACTCAGACAATAAATCTACAATGCCTTTTAAACACATCAGAGATAGCTAATTTTTGTAACATCCATAACATCACTGAAGATAATGTAGCTATTAGGTTATTGACCATATATTTCAAGGTCAAGGCATTTTATTGGTATATGAATATAACTCCTAATTCCATCACAACATGGGACTATTTAGGGGATGCTTTATTTAAGAGATTTGAAGACAAGAGTGACAACTTGTCACTAGTAAAACAATTGACAATAATCAAGAGAGCTCCTTAAAAGGTCATGCAATACTTTAATAATAGGTTCTATAAATAATGGGATAAGATTCCAATCCCACTATTAATTATTCTTCCCTTTATTATCTAAGGTCACTTAACAGTGACATTACAATTATGATACATTCATTGGGGGAAATCACATTACTTGATGCATACATGATAGCAATCAAGTTAGAGAATATCCTATTAAAAGATGGTAAGCTCACACCTAAGCCTTATATGACATTGATCCCCAAGATTAAACCACATCCTATTATTTTTCCTCCACTTTATACCATTTCTCCTTTGCCAACACTTTCTACCATACCAACACTAAGACAAGGAAAAGCTTCAACTAGTTAGTATAGTGAACTCCAAGAACTCAATAACATGTTCCAAACATTTATAAATGAGTTAGTGAATTTTAAGAGGTATAAATATTAGCTTAATATACCATACCATCCCCCATATCAGACTTAAATAACTTATAAATCCATAGGCCACCCTTCAAGGCTAATTCTCAAGGGCAAGGGCATCTCACATATACTAAACTAAGTAACAACTACAATCCTAATGTTGAAAATACTTATAGGACCCTGGTCTATGTTAAAAAAACCTTGAAAAATAAGTTGAGTATTATCTACCTTGGAATTAGTCTTAAAATTAGGATATCACCCCAAATATAGAGTTCAAGCAAGGCTTTAATGAGCAATGCCAATAGGGTGCTAGTTATAGGTTCAACAAAGCTTTAATGGAAAAAAATGTAGAAGTGTCTATGATGAATAAACCAAAATATCCTAAAATATTACAATTGGAGAATGATGGATAAAATCATTTGGATGCTACATTGGTGAACTACCAATGGGAGGAGTGTTATGCTTTTAATCAATAATCTAGTACTAGCCATGCAAACATTCCTATAATAGCCAACACAAGGTTTAAGAGAAGGAATACATAGGGAAAAAAATAATTAGTTAATATGTATTATAATAATCCTCCATTATTTTCAAATCCAAATGATCCCAAAACATCTCCAAAATGTCAAATAACTTAGAAAAACTAGAACCAAGGAGGTACTTTTATACCTCAAAGCTCACAAGTAAAAAGCACTATTATGGCTCCTAAAGCACAAGAGAAGGTTGGTGTTGCACACATAAACATTTTTGAGCATATTAAGAAGTAAAATGTTAGTGTCCTTATGTGAGGAATTTTTTCTATACATGGTCAAATGGATCTTCTTTAAGAAGGCTTGTAAAAAATCAATGTTTTAGAGAAGCCACCAAGCAAGGAGAACATGGTCCTCACTAATGAAATAAAAACCAAAATGGAAATAAAACAAGGTAGTCAAACCTCTTCCCTTCTAAATTTTTTTTATCACTAGTAACTCCTTGGTATATAACTACATGGTGGATAGTGGGATAAATACATCAGTGATGCCTAAATCAATCACATATCAACTTGGTTTGAAATATGAACCCCTCTCTAAAGGGGTAGTATAGATTGATGGATCTTGTACTAAACCTTATGGTTTTATCAAAGGTATGAATTTAACCCTCCATTCTTGTCTTAATGTTTTATTTTCCCAATATGTCATTGTTATAGAGGTAGTACCCTATTTTTCTCTATGCCTATCTAGAGACTTCAACGATAAAATTAGGGGTTACATAGCAACATATTGATCCTATATGTAATTTAGGACAAGGTATGGAACCAAGATGTCTATTAAGGCTGAACTAATTGAAAATTTTCACATTGATCCTTATGAACCAAGTAACCCAAATATCAATTACACAATCATGGATGAGGAAGACCACCCTATTGGTTAAGAACTAGACACTCATGTTGAGGTGATACCTAATGTATTCTTAGATGAGTTATGGAATGAGAATCAATAACTTGACCCTTTTGGAGGAATTGAATAAACATATATGGGAGTCTACTAATTACACAAAGAGAACGAGTTTATACCATTCCTTACTAGGCCATAAGAGGAGACTAATAGAATCTATAAAATGTTCTTTGATGAATCAAGGAGTAAACATGTAATGGGGGTAGGTGTTATGTTGGTCCCTCCCTCTAATTACAAGTACCATTCAACTTATATGTATTAGTTTAGCTTTTTTTGTAAGGCACCTGAATATGAAGGCCTTATTCATGTCCTTTAATGGGATATAAAGAGGAAAACCAAGCAATTACATGTATATGGAGATAGTGAACTCATTTTTAATTAGGTAAGAATCCAAAATACAACAAATAACACTTTGATGAAGTATTACAAGCATAGGGTGTGGGATCTATTAGAGGATTTTGAAGCCTTCTACATCGAAAGTGTGCCTAGAGAGAGAAACAAGCATGTAGATAGATTAACATTAGTGGGGGTGAAGTTTTATATAATATATAAGTTGATTAAATTAGAAAATTAGTTGCATGTTAATATGGTTTCAAGACCATCCATTATTCATAATGAGGCCAATTGGTAGGTTTTTGACAATGACAAGTAGATTGCCTGATTCTTGTAATAAGAGGCTAAATTTTCATCTTCAAATTAGAATAAGTTACAAAATTAGTATGGAGATTAGATTCTCCAATTTAAATAAAATAAACTCCCTAAGGGGATAGTCACCCTTCAGAGCATCTTCCATGATGGAGATTTCATGAGGAAGGATAAGGTAGGATTGCCCACTAGTGAAGAGAACCATCAAAGAGTTCTCATCTTTCAGGATAAACTTTTAAAGCTTAGGAAGGTCAGTACTAAGGTTGAGAAATTTGTATTCATTACACTTTGTAGGGAGTTTCCATATGTGTTTGATTGGGAGTACACTAATCTTAGGGGTTTTGACCCTCAGTTTATTTAACACACATTTAATTAGATGAAAATGTAAAGCCTATCATGAAAAAGTAGAGGCTTATCAATCCTAAGGTATAGGTGATCATGAGAGGAGAGTTTACCAAGCTTATTGAGTTAAACATTATCTTTCTAATTAAACACTCTTCATGGTTGGCCAACCTGGTACATGTAAAGAATAAATTTTTTGATATTTGGTTATGTGTTAAATTCAAAGATTTGAACAAGGTCTCTTTTAAGGATCCCTATCTTTTTCTATCCATGGATTATATCCTCAAAATGGTAGCTAGTTCAAAATATTTCTCTCTCTTGGATGGGTATTCAGGTTACAACCAAATGCTAGTCAAGGATGAAGATCGGTACAAGACAACCTTCACCACTAATTAGGGGAATTATGATTATAACAAATGCATTTTTGTCTCTCTAATGATAGTTACACATTATAAAGAGCCATGGACATGGCTTTACAGGGTCTACTTAATTGGATGGTGCTTGTTTACCTGGATGATATTACAATTTTCTCTATGGAGGAAAGTGACCACTTAAAAGAAATTAAGACTCATTTTTTAGAGGTTTAGAGAGTTTTGGATCTCCTTGAACCCCAAAAAGTGTGTTTACTATTCATGAAGGTAAACTATTAGGGCATGTTGTCTCCAAAATAAGACTAGTCATTCACCCTAAGAGGATAAGTGACATCTTGGACTTGTCTTTGCCTCAACACAAGAAATGACTTCAAATATTCCCTAAGAAGACAAATTTTTTGAGAAGATTCATACCTGATTTTTCACATTTGGTCAAGCCCATAACAATAATTTTGAAGAAGGATGAAGTCTTCTCTTGGTCAAAATAAGGCAAGTTAGGTTTTGAGTCTATCAAGTTAGCCATTACACAAGCACCAACTCTCTTGAATCTTAATTTTTAATGATATTTCTACCTATATGTCTTTGCTAATGTGAAAAAATATCATCTATGTTCATTTAATATAATAAGGAAGTTATTGAGAAGCCAATAGCTTTCTTCAATCAAGTGCTAGATGGTGTGAGATCATTGAAAAAAATATAGGCCAATGGTGTCAAATAATAAGATTCATCACATGGTTTCCCATACAGGTGTGATAGATTTCCTATTAAATATAGATATAAATTAGGAGAGGGATAGTTGGATCATTAGAGTCATAGAGTATGACATTGAGATAAAGGTTGCTAAGTTAGTGAGAGGTAAAGGTTTATGTGAAAACTTGGTTGCTCACCTATTGGAAGGAAAAGAGGTTTATCTAGTGATTCCAAATGGCTTGTAAGAAGTTTCACCTCTACCCTCCACTAATTAGATGAAAGACATGATTAGATTATTAATGATAGGTGAGTATCCTCAAGGTATGGATAGTACTAAAATAATATACTTTAGACTTCAGTCCATACCTTATGCCTTAATTGATGGCATAATATTCAAGAAAGACCTCAATGGAATGTTTCTCAAGTATACAGAGGTTTATCAAGTAAACAAACTCTTTTATTAGTTCTATGATGGACTTATAAGAGGTCAGTTTGCTCTAAGTAAAACATAAAAAGAATAATCAGGGTCAATTACTATTGAACCAATATTTTCAAAGATGCCTACACATGGGTTAGGAAGTGACAAAAGTATACTCTTTTTAGTGGTAAACAAAGACTAGAATCCCTTCCTCATAACCCCATTTAGGTAGAGCATTCCTTAATGTATTACTGATTTAGATTCATAAGTGTGATAAATCCACTTTATAGTGGAAGGCACAAGTGGGTACTCACTACCATTGACTACTTCACTAGGTGGGTGGAGGCTATTGCTCTAAAATAAGATAACGAGATAATAGTATTGGATTTATATGATATAATTATGACAAGGTTTGGATTAACAACCACTATCATCTTAATTAATACCTTGGAATTTTTTGGCATGAAAATAAGTGAATGGGATCTTTAGCTGGGTATCTACCTTATCACATCATTTAACTACTACCCCCAAAGTAATAGGCTTACGAAATCAACAAATAATAACTTTATTAGGATAATCAAGAGGACCATGGATGAGAACCATAGAGTATGGCACACCAAGCTGAGAAAATCCTTATTGGATACTAGGATGAATCATAAGAGTTCCATTTCCAACTCACCATTTGTCCTTGTGTATGGAAGATAGTCCAAGATACCCATGTCTCTTAAACTACCAAATTTGGAACTAGCTCATCAACTTGAGTTGATGTAAAATGAACCCATGTGTGCGAGAATGACAAAACTCATGGATATTGAAGAAACAAGAGACCTTGAAATGAATAAAATGGAATCACATAAAGTTCAAGTTAAGAATTATTTTGACAAGAGACCCATTAAAAGACACTTTAAGGAATGTGATATTGTCTTAAAGTGGGATGCTAATAAGGCCAAACTAGGAAACCATACAAAGGCTGATAGTTTGTGGAGTGGACCCTACTTGATTTATGGTTGAAAAAAACACAATGCCTTTAAGATTTATAAAATAGATGGATATGTATTACCCATCCCAGTCAATGGGATTCATTTAAAGCCTTATTATTAGAAGTAGTTTGCAGCCATTGTATATATTAGATTAGGTGTTGTTTTCCTCTAAGTGCTTCATGCATATCTTCTTTATATCATGTGTTTCCCTTCCATAAGCGATTTGATCACATGTTTTATTTTGTTTCTTTTTATTCTTTCTATTTTGAGAGGTTAGTTCTAAGGTTGGTAGCCTTATTATCAATTGAAAATTAGTTTGAGGGAGATTTTTGTGACTCCATAAGCTTAATGTATAGACTAAAGAAACTAGTCTTTTGCATAGACATGTAAGTAATCTCATGAATTTGCCATAAATGTTGGAAAAAAATTTCCTAAATACAAAAAAAATTCCTAAGTGGACTCTACCTTTCTCCCAAGCCATCTAGTGACTAATTTTACCTTGATGACTAGTCTTTTTCTATTCATGATTTGATGATGCAGTACACTATCTTAGAGGATCTTGGCATTGTGTTGTGAACTATCCGAGGATCCTATTATAGTGGGTTATCAAATTACATATATATATATATATAATAAAATTTTCTTGGCATACATCAGTATCCTTGCACTCTTTTGAGACACTTTAGCAAGGTTTAAGGTAAAATTTGAAAATTTAAGGTAAATACTTAGAAATGGGTTTTGGGATATAAGTGAAGGATATAACAAGTTTCAAAGGTGTTTGAGAATATAATTTCATGAATGAGATATAATATAAGTTGATAACCCAATTAGAGCTTTTATAAAGTCAAAAATGGAGTCTTATGGAACCAAATTGCCCAAAATACACTAAAAGTGCATTAGATGACTTTAAGATTCTTTAAATAAAAAAAATTAAGTGAAATTTGGATTTTTTGAGAAATAAAATGGTTTTTAAATTACTCCACATAATTTTGGATAATTTAACCCCTTCAAACATGTTTGAGACCATTTCAAGTCATTTGGAGTGGAGGAGAGATGTTTGAGTGAAGAAGGATGTAGCTTTGGCCTTCTTGCAGTCATGGTTGAATAGGTTTTTATGGGTTTTACTTAGTAAAATATATTGTTTGTATTTATAAATAATATAAGGTATATATAATGGCCTCATAAATTCCTCTACAATTATTTAAGTGTGAAGATCATCATAAATACAAATTTAGGCCCTTCACCTATGATGCCCAAGCCTAAAAGAGGTCCTTCTATGAGGTTTCTACCAAATTCCACTAAAATAAAATTATATTATAAGTTTTTAAAGTTTTTTAAAGTCCCATAAATCATCACACACCTTCCCCAAAAGTCTCCAAGACATTATCATAGGTGATCTAGTTTATCACCCTCTCAAGCCTATGCATTTGCCATGCCTAGCGTCTAAGCATTTTATTGGTTTGCACATGAGCACAAAGAATAATACCCTTAAATTTATAATTTGGAATAAAAATAAAACCAAAAAAGTTAATAAAACACTTTCAATAGGTTTACCATGTGTGGGATCTCAAAAAGGCCAAAATTCAATCTTAGAGCTCACAAGCCTAAAAGATGCCTAATTGTAGAGAGAGAGAAGGGTGGTATAAACATGTTTACCTTGGATTTTTAATGATTAAAAAATTAAAACAATAGTAAGGGATAGATATTTTCTCAAAACTATTTTTGGTTTGTTGAGATCACCTCTATATTGCTCCCAACAAGGAGCTTTGCATGTTTTTAGGGCTACAAGGAGACAAGATCTTGTAGGAGCCTCAATCATGAAATGAGGTGTTAGATATAAATTAAGGTTATAATTATATTTATAAAAAGTACAATTATGACAAGTAAACCTTTTAAATAATTTATTTTGTGTACATTATAGTTTCATCAAGTTTTGAAGGTTTTTGAGTAAAGTTACCATTCTCTATTAATGATGGCCAATTAGTTACATGTCTAAATTACTTATTTAAGTTAAATAAAAGTGTATTTATTAAATATAATAACTATTATTAATGACTATAAGTAAAATTTATAAATTATAACAAATATTATAAGAGTCACAAAGAGTCTAAGGTGCCTAAACTAGCCTAAGACACCCATGCACACCACCAAGAAAAAATTTATAGGTCTACCAAATATAATTACAAGAATAAATGGTAGATAAAAATGTTTAAAAGGGTATAAAATGATCCAATAACATTATTAAAGGATTCATAAGAAATAAAATAGTCCATTTGAGGCCTTAAGTAATTGTAGAGGAGCCAAACCTATCTCAAGCCTTAATAGGCCTATCACCACCTACATGTGTTCTAAGAGGTTTTAACCCTGAGTGAGGATAGATAACCATGGAGTGAGATATTGAAAGAATTATAAGGGTGTTTAAAATATTTTAAAATGTTTTCAAGACCTTTGCAAACCGAATTTTGGCTTTGGCTCAAAATTGCACACTCTTAGCCAAGCCTACAACTTCAAATTCAAAGTGAATATTCACTTGCTCATTATATCAAGAAAACGTTTAATGTGAGGATTAGTTTTTTTGTTAATTTTTATTGGGTTTTAATAAATCCATTTCATTCATTTATCAAAATATATATGCCTGTAAATTTATGAACAATCATTAGGGAGTAAAACCCTTTTTAAACCCACAACTCAATTTTGGGAGATGAATTGCATTTTTTGAGTTATTTTACGAAAAAAATGTGTTTTGAAATATTATGTGGAAAATATGACATTTATAAACCTTCATAAATCAAAAAATTTAGTCAAAAATTGGAAATTTTCAGTTATGCAAGTTCTAGGGTTTTAGCATATAAGTGGAGATAGTTAGAAAAAGTGTTTTTTAGAGTTTTAAAAGATTGGATTATACAAAAAATTATTGGATAAGTTTTATAATTAATTAAATTTACTAATTAAAAAATAATGATGTGTTTATACCTCATAAATCTCAATATATTCCCAATTATTGATTCCTAGGTTTTTTGGTTCTCACATTCCAAGTGTGTTGCAAGTCTAAATTGGTGATTCTAGATGGTATTATGGTTTAAAATGTCCAAAAAATGATTGTAATAGTTTTTTGGGTATATAATTTTCCTAATAAAAAAATAATTAATACTTTTTTCCTCATAAAACTTAAGAAAATAGTAAAACTCAGATCTACACATGTTAGAAATGAGACAAGGCAAGTTGAGGCAACCCCAAAAGATGAATATTTTGAGTTATAATAAATGAAATGACTTGAAATTTTACATGTATTTATTTATTAATTTACATAAATTTTTAAAAGTTTTTTAATTCCCATAATATACTTGAGGAGAGAAAAAATGTCAAATTATAGGTCTGTTGAAGAAGCATTTCAAGGATTCTCACTTGCTTGCTCACACATGGAGTTAGAATAAAGTGTTAAAAGTATTTAAAAAGGAAAAATAATATTTTATTGTGTTTTTAAATCATTTACATTTCTTAATAAATAATAATATAATGAAAACCAATCCAAAATTGGCTTCATGAAAAGAAAATCACTTCTAAGCAATCATATTGGCTTGGAGAGCTCAAGAGAGCACAAAGATTTCATTTTTAAGAGTTATGTTTGGAATAAAGAGATGTAATATTTTATGTAGCTTAGTTAAATAATTTATTATATTTTAAAATAATCTTTTGAATTATTACATGTTGAAATCATTAATATCCACCAAGTTATAATCTCTCATGGTGCTTTTTAGGCTCAAAATGGCCTAGAAAAGCTCGTAGTTGTAAGTCTTTGAATGAGGAAATTTTCAAATGACATTTAAGAGGTATAGTGATACCTAAATAATTTTTATATGTAACTATGTTCCATTCCTAATAGTTTATAGGGTTATTTTCTACACTAAATGGTGAATAACCCAAGGTTTCTAATGAGTTTATGATGTTTGCATGTCTAATGAAGGTTTCCACCATTGTTACAGGTATTGAAGGAGATATAAAACTCCATTTTCATATTTATATGCATGGTATGTAGGTATTTAAGTCTTATAAAGGTCCCAAAATGGCTACCATGGTGTTAAAATGACCTTTAATGGGAGTTCTATAGCAATAAATGAATAAAGGTTTAAGCAAGAAGACCTCCATTAATGGAGTCTTAGAAATTTTAGGTTTTGGAATGCCACAAATGATATTTTAAATACCAAGGAACACATAAATATGCATATTAAGGTCTTGTAAACCTCTTAGAAATCCCAAAATAGATAAAAATGATAGTTATCGGCCCTCAAGAAGCCTTTCTAGGCTATGTTGTGAGAAAAACTTTAAGTTGCAAGTCTAATAGAGTTAGAAATGGTTGTATAACTGTATTATAGGTATTTATCATAAATAAATGTTGAACAAGGTAATAAAAGGCACCCTAAAAGTCCACAAGCATTAAATGATATAGTAACAAGCCTTCACAAAGTGTCTTTAGGCTTTTATAAGACCAAGTGGAGATGTGGCATAGAAGGAAAGTGTGAAAGTTGAGGGAGTTCAAGGGATTGTGAAGGAAAGTAGGTAATTCAAGGATTTTATAGAATTTTAAGACTTTCTCCATGTAGTGGATGATGACATCACTCAAGTCATCAAGGTTTTAGACCTTAAGAGCATTTTCTAGGCCAATGGGAGAAAAATATGCCTTTTGAGGTCAAAAGGAGCTTAAAGTACAATAAAGGGTGAGTTTTAAGGATCAAAAGATAGTAACAAAGGAAACAACCTCTATTTTATATGTAGCATTGGAATAAGAGTGCATTTATTGAAGATCCAAATATTTTTCCTCTTATTTCTCCTCCCTTCTTATGTATATCTCTCATTTTATACTAGTTTTAAGGGATAATATCATTTTAAAAGGAAAACATTTGTCAAATTTTGTAATAAACAACCTTTGAAGGAATAACATCATCTATTTTACCTATCTCATTGATTACACTTTGTGTTTTAGATAGTTTGCATATAACTACCTTGTAAATAGGTCTTCTTAGTGTTTGTCTTATATTCTTGCCTTTTTATAGGTGGTTTAAGGTTTTTATAGGTATAATTTTGTGATATGTCATTTAAAGGTGGGGTTATAGTGTGATTTTTACCATTATTCTATGCTTTACCTTTATCTAAAATGCCTTAATTATAATCATTTATGCAAAACTAGATGGTGTAAGGGATTGTGTGCATTAGAGATATTTGAGCTACCCTTGTGTTTGTTTTGGAACAATAAGAGTGTCTCTTAGTTTGGTAAATCACCCTTTTTATTATTTTAGTCATTTTATGTAGCTCTTCTACCCCTTTCCCAAGAAAAATCAATATTTTAGGTGATGTATCAAGAGGAGCCAATCTTCTCTAGAGGTTTAACCCCATCAAAGGATACCCACAACTTGGGGTTGATCCCATTGTGTAGATAGGAGTGAGAGAACCTAAATAAACCTATAAAAGTGTGTAATTATATTCCATAATGAGACTTTAATGAACACCACATTGCCATGACCAAGCATTTCATATACTATTAAGTCCATTTTCATAAGTCAACACCTCTAATTACCACTAAAAGGGTGTCACACATGTGGAAACATATATCCTCAAATACCAAAGACACACCATGAATTTTTAGACATTATTTGACCCATATTTTCCATCCTCCTACCTTTCAATGATGATCTATGGTTTGAAACATGAGAAAACATAGGAAATTTGCAAGTTTTAAGATTTTTTTGAGTGGTATAGATCCATATAGTATGGATTTTCTTATGTGGATTCAAGGGTGTGCAATCGGAGTTAATTATAGGAATATTTTGAATAAATCAAAGTGATTTAGAACCAAAAGAGTAAAAAATTAGTGCACTTCCTCCATCGATCTCTTTGGTAAACATGGAGAGTACTTTAAGTTTGGGTTCAATCCTTATAAGGGAGAGAGAGGGTCCAATATCTAAGAAAAATAAAGTGGAATTGATGACCTTCCAATAATGAACATTGGTTTTATGTTTAGTATTTTGATCTCTATGAAACAATTCTAAGAATTTGGGTAACTTGGTCACCATCTTCATCTCCACATGGCAAAAGAAGGGGAATAGTTTCAATGAGTTTTTGGTTTGTTTAGTCAAATTGGTGATTGTTCATGGTTCCTCTAGTGCTATAGATACATTTCATGGAATAATCAACATTTTGTTTTCATGTTTGGGTATATAGGAGTGATAAATTTATAAGCTAACATCGTTTTTAGGCTACAAGCAATTTTTCATTTGTTGGAAAGAGTGTTAAGTGTATACACCTAAGGGTGAACAGTGTTACAATGTTCAATAATGGTGTCTTGAAGTTATTCATGATTCCTTGGTTTAGGTTGAATGCTATATACCTCCAAATATATCAAATGGTGTCTCTAAGTGAAGACTTCCTACATGTTTGGGTTCCTTTGCAAGGAAAGATAGTGTGCTTATAGAGAATGGCTATTGGATGCCATCAAGATGTCATAGAAGTGGAAAGTGAATATTGTACCATAATGATAATCCCATTATTTTAATCTAAAAAAACCTTTATCATATCCCTTATATGCCAACAAACCACCATTCACCTCTCAAACACCTTCACAGTCTTTTTTATTAGATGTTAAGGTTATTTAGCAGAGGTTAAGGTTTTTTTGGAAAGTCCTAGGTTTCCATTTTATATTTTGTATGCCTCATTATTGCTCTACAAGTGTTATATTATATTATATATATGCATGGCGATGTCTAACATGCTTCTAGGTCATTTTAGGTATAATTTCATATTTCCAACCAATTACTCAAAGAGCCTATACCAATTGAAAACCTTGGCACTATCAATTCACCTTAATTATAAACATTGTCTCTAAGTTTCAATCTATATTTATCTTTACTAGTCATCACTCACAAGTCTGGATCCTTTACTCAATCCCAAGATATATAATCGAGGCATAACTACTCCATATGTTTGTGAATCATAATCAAGGCTATGATAAATGAGACCATACATCTATATCTCTATTGAGAAAGTAAATCATCACTTTAAAAAAATGACCTAAATCCACCTTGGTGAAGTCCTTCAAAGTTATCATATACAGATCAACCCTGATCATAAGAATTGGATATGAATAAGAATATACCTATATTATAGATATATATATTTTAAAATAATTATGCCATGGGAATCTCAAATATAATTAATAAGACACTCTCCTCACTCATAAAATTGTTCTATAGACCCCTTACCAGTTAATATACATGATCCAATACTCACAATACTATTGATGGTTTATACCCTCAACCTTGAACATGAGGTAGTATATGAATATAAGGAGGGAACTTAAACTAATAAGGTAGTCAAGGTATTAATATCATATTACCAAGGATTGATAAGAGGGTCTGAGTAGGAAAATCAAATAGAATGGTGTAAGCATACACAGTGAACTAGCCTTACTCAGTCAATTTGGAATACATGACTAAAATGAATGGCCATACCTAAAATTTATGAAAATAGAGTCTCACAGGGATGAATATGTATCCAAAATCCTTAAGGTATTACTTGAGGGCACCCTTGAGCCATGAAGTTATCTGGTATAAATTATAGACCTAGAAGCATACAAATTATGGTATGATTATACATACAATTGTGTTAGCAAGGTTAGAGGAGATGAACCTTAAGGATATGATAAATATTGAAACATGATGTTTGGAATATTATCACACCCATATACAGAGATAAAGGATAATTTTCAAGTTGACAATTTTATCTGCTTTAAGCCTATATACTAATTAATGATGCTTAACTTAGGCTACAAGAGAGATTAGGGCTGGTGAAGGGTCTAAGTAAATATGATCATATATAAAAGATGGAGATTAAATTGGGAAATATGTTATGAAAACCTTATATCTATATATACACCTATATGTATGTGGGGATTATAACACTTAGTCTAAGTACTCTAAGGCCTAAGGGCCCATTTAGTTCTAAATACCCCATATTTGCTTCAAAGGAAAATCCATATCTCAAAAGAGACTAAATGAAATGAGGTATATGGAGGTGTTTCAGACCTTGGAGAAAGTATATAAGGTAGAGTAATTAAATAAGATAGTTCTTTTTGGTTTTAGATCCCTCTCAAGCTCCATTACTTTAGCAAATAGGTCAAGTTGACCTTTCAAACACTCATATATCTCATCATAAAGGGAATTAGAACTAGAACTATTAGGGAATCTTGAGCACCCATATGGAATAAAAATTCATAAAGGAATGAGTGGGATTGAAGGGCCTAGTTTTATGAATGAACATTACAAAGATAACCTATAAAGATTGCCTAATAGGGATCTTGAGACACACCATCCTCTATTCATATCTCCACACACACTTTGCATGGGACCCTAAGATGTTTAGGAGAGATGAAGGGGTTAGTGGAATATATTATCATGAAAAGAAGTTTTGGTTTGGAGGTTAATACTATATGAACCATCATTAATATGGTAGACCTAAAAAACCCTTCTTAAACCTTGGTTTATACCCGATGATAGAATCATGCCCCAAAATGCATTAAAATGGAGTAACTGAGTTATGAAATTGTCCGAATAGTCTTCCTAGGTCGTATAATTACTTATATGACCTATTATTTGGCACATGAAAGGGATATACTATACATATCAGGCCTAAAAAATCTATTTTAAGACTATAAGTAAGGATTTGGGAAAGATTTGCATACACCATAAGTTTTTGAGGAGAAAGATGGTCCCAAAGTTCCCAAATAATCTCACATTAGCCACCCTCATGGGAATACATTGGTAACTCTTACATATAGGCCTAGGTTCCCAAGTGAGGGATTATATGCATGTTGTGAAAGACTAGGGGTGGTTTACTAAAATAAAGTGCAAGCATGGTATACTCTCTTTATGCTCAACATTTAAATGACATCAATCCACATAAGACACATGCCTTATGAACTCACCTAAAGCATAAATGAGAATGAATTAGGGCTTGTGTTGGGATAGTTGTGCCATGGTATGATTCTTCACTAAGGGGGATTAAACATTATACCAAAAACATAACTCAGGTAGATCCATAGGTGTAATCCTTTTTCAAATTAAGCCTAGGATCATATAGGCACTTAATGGGTCATAAGACTACTTTGGTTTAATTTAATCCCCATACTAAATAGGTGCACATTAAGCTACGATTTGGTTTACTGGTGTAAACCTATACTCATCCTCCATGTCAAATGATGATGACATCATGAAAATTATAGAGACTTAATTAAATTATAAAAATAAAAAAAACATATGAGAACTAATTCACATAACTAATCAAAAGTGTGAAATCAAAAATATTCACAACACATTAGAAATACTACAAGATATGCAAAATAGACACAATTCATTTTAATGCAACATTATTTTTCATTATTCAAGGTCAATAGCAAGAGTTTATAATAAAATCATAATACTAACAACCCAAAGGATCATAGATGATCTTGGGCACATACAATTAGAGCCATAATGGCCTCCATTCTACTTCTAAGCCTTAATGGTTGCTAGAGTAATGTTTACAAAGCATGAATTTGATTCATTCCACTAGAGCTTCACTATAATTATCTATCTATTTTCATCTTTTATCTTGAGATCCTTATTTAAGCCTTCAAGAGGATTTTTTCTAAGGTGGAAATTACATGTTGAGTGTTGAGCTAGAATTCCATCATCATAAATGTTGGCTCCATGACTATGTGATCCACATTCTATCCTTTCCACATTTGTAAAAATATTTTTTGATGCCCTAAATATCCAGGAGATGGTTAGTCATCTTTCTATTGGTACAATATTTATGTTTCATCCTCTAGTTGGCTAAAAAAATCATTAGGCTAACGCTTTGAAAAACTATCTAGATGCATCGAGGTGGATGTCAAGTTAGTGCAAATACTCTATAAATGGGTTAGGGGACCAACATTACCCCATACAAAAAATACTTAGTCTACCCTTGAAATAATCCATCAAACTTTTAAGAGAATATAAATCAAGTTCATTCTCTTAGAGTTCTACATTGAAGTCATCAAATCCATTTATGGATAGCTTGATTTCTTTTATGATGCTTTCAATCTTGGATGATGCAATAGTGAGATCAAGTGTATATATTTTATCTAGATATTTATGGAAGGATTCTACATTGGATTTCACTTTTTCCATAATTTTGTCTAAGATCTGCCTTTGCTCATAGTCCTTAGTCTATAGAGTGGAAAAGAGTTCTTCCAATGTTCTTTCTTGGTCTTTGATCTGGTTTCTCAATGTGTTGGCACTACTCATAATATCTAACCTTTCTACCTTGCTTATGGAGTACACATTACCCATTATCTACTCCTCATCCTTTTATTTCTTTAATCATGCATCTATCACTATAGATTAGTTAGAGAAATTAAATAAAATGGCATCTATTATTTCCACACCATATTTCAACTTTATGAATAAATCCTCTATCTATTGGAGCTTGTTTGATTGATCCTTATTTAGTGTGATGTTTGGGTCTTCCTTTTCTTCTTCTTATTATGCCAATTTAAGTTGTAGTATTGGGATCA
This sequence comes from Torreya grandis, assembly GCA_037957365.1. Lineage (NCBI taxonomy): Eukaryota > Viridiplantae > Streptophyta > Pinopsida > Cupressales > Taxaceae > Torreya > Torreya grandis. The sequence continues at coordinate 154,268 of JARHVA010008814.1, forward strand.
TTTTGATCTACCAATAAAAAAATAAAGTGTTGATGCTGAATAGAAGAGATGGCTTGGCCACCTCTACATGATCACAAAGTAATTATAACTTGAACATGTTAGCTTGTACTTCATCCTTAGATTCCTTAAGGAGCTTCTTTAATTTCCTCACCTTTTTGTCATTTATGACATTATAATACATTACTTCCATAGATATTTTTATTAATGCATTCCTAAATTAGATTGGTTTCATGGTGCATGGGTCAACAATAAGAGATTATTACCCTTCCTTAGAATATTATAGGCTCAAAGTATCCACCCTTAACACCTCAAACTGGGGCTCATCCATATAATGGTCTAGCATAAATGAGAGATGCTTGCACATCCTTGTCATGGAAGTTTTGGGAGGAAAATTTTATACAAGTATAGATCTTCAGCTCCTCAATTCTTCTGTACCATCTCCCTAATGTTAAGCTCTATGTCTTCCCTATCAATGATAGCCTTATATATGTGTAATTATTCCCCTTCACTATCACCACCACTCTCTTTAATGTGCTCCTCCAAGGAGTCACTTGTTTTGTCATTGGGGGTTGATTCATCAGACTTCTCCCCCTTATCCATTTCTTCATCCCAGGGCTTCTTAATATTTACCTCAATAGTTATTCCTTCAGTTCTAAGGTTACCTTGTTTTTTTTGGTGCTCAATTGTATTTGTTTGTTTCTTTGAGGTGTTAGTATCACATTATTTTTTCCAAACACCCCTTCACTACTTGGACATGCCTTCGTAGCTTCCTTTACTTATCTGGTGGGGTCTCTTAGTGCATGTTTGACTACTTCTATAGATAGTCCTACACCTGAGGGAACCTTTAGATCCCTTTTCTCTCTCCAACTTGGCCTTATTTTGTTCTCTATCAAATTTTCACTTTTATTCAAGCACCAAATCCTAGTTTATATCTTCATCACTGATTCCATTCTTCTTCTAGGCCACTCTTTTCTCCTTGATAGTTTGATAGGCTACTGAGGAGGCCTTATCCCTAGATGTCAACATTGGTTTCAAAGGTTGGATCATTCATGAGGTGGTAATGGATGTAAGGTTTTTTTAGTTCCTTTATTATTTTTAGTGTGGTAGTCATTCCACTTTTTAAGGCCTCTTGAACATTTCCAACACTAAGATCCTCTTCACCTTCCCCTATTTGCAAGATCTAAGTCCTATATCTATCTTCTTCTATCTCTTATTACATAATCGGTGCTAGGGTTACCTCTCTTTCCATATCCAAAAGGGTCTTGGTAGGGAGTTCTATAAGTGCCTTAGTCTTTTTTCTTGAATGCTTACTAGAAGAACCACCCTTTTGCATGAATGTCACACATTTCTTTTAGGTAGGTCACATAATTTGTTCCTTAGAGGATATTTTAATATATATGCACTCTACAATCTCTTTTAATTTCTAACTCTACTTCCTCTAGAGATACTTTGTCTGAATCTTTGATGCATCATTTCCTTCATTGCTAGCTATGAGGGGGTGATCATCATCCTTGATAGGGTCTTCACCCTTCTTGTGTAGCTTCATCTCATAGTATAGGTTAAAAATTCTTCCATTGATTTTACCCTTTGGAGGATATGGATGTCAAGCCTATTTATATCATCCTCTCCATCCCTAGTTGCCTTAGCTCTAGGGTACACAAATTAGTGCCTCATCATCCTCTATCATGATCCATTATCTTTGCCTAAATATCAATGTGTTACACATTTAGGATTATCTTCAGTGCTGCCATGAAGTATTTGGCTAAGAAAGCATAAGGTAATTAGATCCAACCTAATATATTTCCATCTATGAGTTTTAGGTGTACCACATAGAAGTGTTTCATCATGGTGAATGTCATCATTCCCATGAGTTATTGAGGGAGTTATTTTGGGATGCACCACTCCTTTTCAAAGGCCTTCACATAATTTTAAAACCACCCTTGACTTTAGTTTTATATTTATGTGAGAAGCTAGGGGGTAGATGAAGTACTATTAATTCATTACTAGGAACTCATGGATTGGTGGAAACATCCATGGGTAGTTGTAATCACCATATAGGACACCTATTACCTTCATCACCATTAGGAGAAACATGTATCCACATCAATAAGTATTGTGCACTCAATGGAATTATTTTACATTCTTTATGATCTCCTCTATGATTAACTTGGAGATGTTAAACATTAATCCCTAAGCCATGTGGTGGGAAATTCAAAGGAAGGTTTTACTTATATCTAACCACTAGCCCTAGGGTAAAGTTTGGTGCTTACCAGGTGTACTATTGCCTTTGTGCTAAGGTCATGTATGTCTTTTATAGGGAATGAAAGTCCTAACTTGTACTATACTGGTAGATTTTTAACCCTCTCTAACTCTACATCATCCTCCATCATCTCTCATATATCTACTCTTATACTAGGTATCCCTATTATTCTACTTATGTGGATTTCATAAATCATCATGCACCATCCAAAAAAATAAAACCAGTTGCCATGCACTAGTGAGAGAAAGAAATGTACCAAGTATTGTTAATTAATGAAGCTTGGTAGCTCAAAAAGTTGTGTGGCACCCATGGTTTTAATGTCTCTAATAGATACATTATAAATTATGTTTCCTACCTTGTTCTTATTATATGTGTCTACTATTCAGTCTTTATTCAATCCATACACATTTTTGCCAGTCCTATGGTTATAGTCTTTTAGCTTGCATACATGGGAAAAGGATACCCAATTTTACTCCACCATTAATTATGGTGGGCACTCCATCTCTCTATACACAAACTTGGTTCTCATAGTTGGATCAATCTTTATGATGCTCACTCCCTCCACCATTTTCTTCTCTAATTTTATGGTACTTGTTTCCCTCACTGATTTTAATTTTTTTGCATCCCTATGCACTTGTGGTGGACCTATGTATAGTCATTTATTACCCATATTGAACTTGATACTATTGAAGTGTGGCTAACTAATCTTATTAAAGCCTACAATTTTGTTTAGTCTACTTTACAGTTAAGAGAAATATGACTGTGCATTCAAATATTGAGCTTTTTGCCTTGTTAATGGAAAACTAGTTATCCTATCAAAATATGGCTCTCATATTTTCCCAAAATTTTTTTTTACTTGCCTCCTTTTCTCCTTAGGGTGAAATTCAATCTTCTACTTTCTCTTTTTTTCTTGTTTAGGGGGGGTTATGGGTAACTTGTTTCCTTTTTGTAAGTGTTTTGTCATTTAGTAGCTTCATCTCTTTGCTATATTATGATCTCTTGAAAATGACAATAAACCTCTTACATCTACCATATCCATATTTATACATTTTTACCATCTAAAAATTTTATGGTTGACATCATTTAGATTCTTGAAATATGATAAAACCTATGAAATTCGCTAAAATCCACTGCCATATGCTCACTAATGTGTATTTTTTTTCAACCACTGTAGCATTAACTCTACTAGTAGTTTCTTTAGGGAAGTGATAGGTAATTCAAATAGTCACTTCTCACTAATTTTTAGGTGGGTGTCATATATCACAATGGTCACTATCTTGAGCTTTGTTCATCTTGGCATGACCTTTGCCATCCTTATGGTTACCTAGGTAAAATACTTCACATGCACATGATTCAACCTCGTAGGTTCCATCTCTTCTTGGTGTTGCACTTACTTTAAAGCACACATCTATTTATTGGTTGATTTATATATGATTTATTGTCTCTTTATTTGGCATCCCCTACCCCATATAAATCCTTACACTAGTATTCTAATGCCTCATTATCTCCTCTTGGTCTCTTATGCACAAACACCTTATGCACTTTTCCTTGTCAATTTGTATTTAGAGTTGACTGAGCCTAGAATAATTCACATGCTCTAAAAAACTAAGGTGTTTAGCCTCAGGTTCTTAAAAATGACCAAACTTGACTCACATAATTGGATTTATGTAGGTGTAAGTGCCTAAAATGTTCTATTGTGGTCCTGAAAGTGCCATGTTTATTCAAACAACATTAAATAAATAGAACATAAGGAAAAGATTTTTCTGGCACCAATTTTATTATAGTCACCAAACAAAGTGACCAAATTTTTACCAAAAATCTAGTGTTAGATGATTCAAACACCATCTTAGTGATGGTATAATTTTAATCTATTTCCATTAAAATATCTAGGGAGCATTTCACCAGTCAATGTACATAACTTGCATGCTCCAAACTCCAAGATGTTATGGATGACATAAGGTCCCATCTAATTGATATATAACTTACCTAGGTGGTTTAGGTACTTATAATAATATAACAAGACTAGTGCACCTTATGTAAACACCTTTTACTTTATATGCTTATCATGCCATATATTTTGGTGGGCCTTATTTACATGATATATTTATTATGCTTGAGTGTGTGTCTCATCTAGCATCTCTAAATATTTTAGGTGCGCATTTAAAGATTATTAGTCATCTAATTGACCAAAATGCATGATGTGAAATGAGGGAACTAGGAAATCTATAGGTAAAATGTCCTTTATGCCAAACACTAGTTAAAATGGTATGGCCTTGTTCAAGTGCTTATATATTATGGGATAGGCCCATAACATCACTGACACATGGTTATCCCAATCCTTATAACCAACATCACATATTATTAAAGTCATATCCATAATATTTTATTGAATGATTTTATTATGCCATTATATTGGGGGTGATAGGGTGTTGTTTTATGGTGCACTACCATATATTTAGATAATAGGATATGATCTATTTCATTAATGAAATATGTGCCATGGTTACTATTTAACCTAAGTGGGCATCCATACCTACTAATAATGTTTTCCCAAATGAATTTTGATATTATGGTGGCTGTACAGTCTTTGTTTGGTGATTCATTAACCCATTTGGTGAAGTAATCTATAGTAGCCATAATGTACCTTGCACCTGTTATGCAGACTAATTACCTAGTGATTTCTAGATTCTTGAGTCTGATTAACATTAATTGTCAACCTAGGGTGTGTATGCTTTTCAAGGATGTTAGAAATATATATGCATCATTGATTCAAAAATAAACTTGCTTTTCTAGTTGTAGTACAATGAACTTATGTTGAACTCACCAAATAGTCATATTATGAAACTATTATGATAGAATTAAAGAACTACTTCATACTTATGAATCACACATGAATCATACCTATATAATCAAACTAATAATAAAATAAACTTACACAACACACTAAAACTAAAGAGGGTCAGTATCTTCACTGCATCTCCTTTTGAGGGGGCCCTTCCTCATTTAGAACTGAGCTCCAATCCTACTCTGAGAAAATTCATAAACTTCTTACAAAATAAACTTTCTCATTACTCAATTATATAGAAATTAAAGATTGTTATAGAAAATTACAATATTTTGAATGAAATTGATATAGTTCTAATACTTATACTATTATCTACACAACTAAATCTTAATCTGATCTAGGTTATACCATTAAATACAAAAGGCATTTTATTAAATTTTAACCAAAGATACCAAACTAGGAATAATACAAATAATTTAGAAACTACCCCAATCAACCTTTATGTGGTTGGTAACTAAATTTAATTGTTTTAGGTTTGACTGGGTTAAGGACAAGGTATAATATTTTATTGTTTTATTTATTTTTGTCTCTTTTACATTGTCCTTGTCTTTCTCATCTTTGGAAACACATCTAAATTTCCTTGTATGTAGGGAGTCTATCCAAAAAATATGATCCTTTTCAATCATCCATTTGTTTCCCAAGACAACTAGATGTGTCCTTAAAATATGATTACAATAATAGCTTTGTTTTATCTAGTGGTTATGGGTAACCTATAGGTGAATCCTACAGTTGTTGGAAGTACTCTGTAGTGGATATGGGAAACCTATAGGTGAAGCCTAAAATTACTATGAACACTTTGTAGTGACTATGAGAAATTTTTAGTTGAAGCCTACAGTTATTGCATGCACTCTACAGTGGCTATGGGAAACCTATAAGTGAAGCCTATATTTATTTTAGGTAATTTATAGTGGTTATGAGTAACCTATAAGTGAAGTCTATAGTTGATGTGGGCACTCTGTAGTGGCTATAGGTAACCTGTAGGTGTAGCCTATAGTTGTTGTAGGTAGCCTATAAGTGTTGTTCCCTAACAAGATTATATAGCCTTACATTATCCTTCAAATTCTTGTTAAATATATTTACATAAGTATAATATAATCAAGGAAGAAGCATAAATAATCCATAACATATATATATATATATATATATATATATATATATATATATATATATATATATATATATCAATGTACACATAAAACCATAAATTCATTTGCATAAGTCAGATAGTTATGTGGTTTACATGGAAAAAGATATATATTAGGTATGAATGAGGATATAAAAGGAAGAAATTTGTGGCCTCATCACCCCACCTAATTAACCTCTTGCTTGACCTTGAGAAAGCCTTGGATGCATTTTGAAACCATAAAATTTCCTAAAGTCTAGGGCATCAGGGTAGCCCGACCCTTCAAAGATGTATAAACCTTTAGTATTCTCAATGTGTTCCCATCTTTTTTTCTCTATCTCTATATTATATGGAACATTTCCCTCCCAATCAAGAAATGGGAACTAAAATATAAGGGTTTGAAACATCAACCCCAACCATTGTATCCTCCACTTTATAATAAGCTCAATATACAAGTATACTATATAGATGGCCTCCCTAAGGTTTTCAGGGGAGTAAGCTTCCTTTATTTTTTAATCATGTGAAATTTATGCCCATCTATGATAAAAAACAACAAAAAATTTCTTGGCATCTCCTTTTATAAGACTCAATTAATGATTCTAAACTTTTACCAATTTTTTGACAACCCATTTCTATAGAGTGTCCATGTTCACAAATGAGATTCGTTTATCTATTACAACATCTAGATTTATTGATTCAACCCTAATAATTAGGGTAGATTCCTTTTATTTTTCTTGATATTCTTCCATTTTTTTCCTTCTTCCTATTTCATTTAGAACATATGAATAAAATGCATTTAGTAGGACATCCCCTAAATAGATGTTTGGATTCCATTCTGTATCACTTGGTATGACATATTATTAGATGCAAAACTCACTCAACTGAGCTTGGAAATTAGGATCAGCATGTTTATATTTTATAAATAAATATTTGAGGTCCTAAACCATGTAATATTGATCATTATATATCCTTTTATGTTTGAATTTAAGCCATCTTTCTTCCAAGTACACAACATACACCCTAGAAGGTGGTTTGCACTCTAGTAATAATTTAGTGGTTTCATGCATTTTACCAATATTTTCCTTCAAATGACTAATCATAAATTTATCAATTTCTAATTTTTATTATAAGTCATCATGTTGTTCCTTTGATTCAACATATACCTTGAATATCTACACCAATTCCTTATGGTAAGCTTCATTATCACTAAATTTTTATTTTAGAAAAATTAAAATATCATCAGTCTCTACTGGCCTACTAGATAAAAAATCCACATTAATAACTTCTTTTGTTGTAGGTGTTTTTATAGTGGGTAATGGGGGAGGAAATCTAGTGCAAAACGGTACTAAATCTAGACTATAATCTACTACAAGTGCTTCTATGGCCAAGGTGAATGAAGTTACAATAGGTACCTCCAATAACTTTTCTCTATCCATGGAAGGTTATAAAAATTCTAATACCCCTAAAAGTGTTTCAATACCTCTCTTACCTTTCAATTTTTTTATCTCATTCCTCAGTCTATATATTTTCTTCAAAGCTTATTCCAATGTTTGGAACTCCTAGGTATGAGGAAGTATTTCTTTTTTTTAATTCTTTTTCCATAGTCTCTTCAACCAATTCCTCTTCTACTGCATGTTGATCTACCATTCTTAATTCCTCTTATATATACCTAATGTATCTAAGGAGATCAATGTCCTCCTCAATGGATCTAGATGGCTAAGGTGGCTATTCTTCTTCTACCTTGGTAGATTCCTCATTAGTAGACCATACTTAAATTTCAAACCCATCAGGGGTCTTCTAAAACCTAGGCTCTTTTTTTGGTTTTTCATCATCACTGATAGCCATGGTTAAGGAGGCTGTAGTGGTTTATTATTTCTTAATTATTTGAGATATCTTAGGAGGAGGTCTCCTTCTTCTTGACATAATGGGTTTCTTTTTTTCACTTTTCATTTTATTTTTAGAAGAGATAACTGATGGCACTTGCTCTTCTTGTGTAGAAGTTGTTAGAATAAATTCCTCCTATCCTAAAAGAACCATGGTGGAGGAATCAATCTATGGTGAAGAAATAGTGGGAGAAGGAATATGTTATTGTGGACTTTCCTCCTCTTGTTTGAAGGAGGTAGGACTAGTTTTCTTCTCTTTCTTCTACTCATATAAGTTTTATATGGACCTTCAATAGTTATAGATTGGCCAGTAGCATTGGTGCCCATAAAAACTTCTTGTACAATCTATTGGGCCTTCTCCTCAAGGGATTCCTTCTCATTATTACCGTCTTCTTATTGAGGTTTATTACTCCTTAGGTATATAAATCGCTCACAATTTAGATCGGGTCTAACAAAGTTTACACCTTGTTTATTTATCAACCATATTAGGCAATGATGAGATATGGTTGTTTCAATACCTTTCTAGTACTCTTTGGACATCATTTTTAAAATGTTCCATAATAAATTTGAAACATTAATGGTTCTATTATGCCTTAATTGATTTATAAATTTAAACTAGAGGGTATAAATTAGGGAATACCTTCTTTCCCAAGTCATGTACTTGATGATATATGATGTTATCTCCCTCCATGTTTTAGGTAAGCTGAGTCTCTCCGCACCACCTTTATACAATATCAATCTTTCATTCTCTTGATAAAACTACTATCTAGCTTGACCATTGGGTTTGTCTTTCCAATTTTCTCTTATACTTGGTAGCCCAATTATTTGGCTCAATAGTTCTTTAGCGACTATGAATGTGATGTCATATATAGTAGTTTGGTCTCCATTAAAGGATTTTGTAAATGATCAAGAAAGATGTTCTAATAAATTCTACAACTTCTAAAAATATATGGTCCAACTAACTCTATTAAAGACAACCCAGTTGGCTTGGTCTCCCTAAAGTTGCCTATGATCCATGGGTTCTCTCCTCATAACTGACCCTCCCATCTTGCTATGTTTAGATTATATATCAAATATTTCAACAAATAAGTGGGAACTCACTCTTGTTTGGCTTATGAAAATCTACCTGTAGTAATGTAGGGCTTGTTTAACAATGACACATGTGTGGTTATAGGTTACAGGGTTACAACTTAGGCATGATAAAGTTTTACATGAATGGTTATACTTGTAAGGGGAAATAAATGAAATTGATTTCTTTCCCTATAGGATATTATTTCATACTTATGGAATCTAATCCCACATGTATGGTTCTCATAGTATGTGGTATTCTCACCCATACCATCCTCCCCCCACTTGAGCTATTACATGGCCTCAAGTGATGTAGACTGAATAGGAAGGAAATGATAGAATAGGGTCATTATTAGGGGTTTAAGTGCAGGTTTAGAGGGGAGTTGAAATTAATTATGTGACTCATGATTGAATATGCTTATTAATATCACACATGATCTATTAAAACAATGAATACTTTTAATGATTAAAATATATGGTGTACCTTTTTTTAATGGTGTACTGAGGGTGACATCAAGGGTTTGCATGTGTGTGTTGACATGTGAGTGTTTTCATATGAGTGAGTGAAAAAATATAATGATTGGGATGGTATTTGGAACTGGACTGAAGTGGGTCCTTTTTGAATAATGATGAGATCACCAAATGTTAGGCTTTAATGGTGCCCTCAACTCACCTACATGGAACTAGAATAGGGGTCTTAACTTGGATGAGATATTATTACTCTCTTACCACAAGGTGGTTATTTAAAATATAGGTGATCCAAGTCATATGTTATATGACCATATAAGAGGGTAGCTAAGGGTTATGCTACTATGTGATCTTCCTCTACATGAGCTTGCTAATAATTGTCTTTGTGTTATCTTATGTCCTGTAGGTTCTACACCTGGTGGATGTGTCTTTTAAGAATCAGTAAGATCTTCAAACATGGTGCCTATGTGACAAAGAAATATGAGATATTACTATTTAACATAGTTAAATTACTTCCATGAAATAATCATAAAATAAAAGAGATTCATGTGTGTCCCTATAGGCATAAATTCTAGTTTACAACACTCCAAATATAGATTGAAAGTGTTTATTACTAGTGTGGCTCTTTAACCTATTATTCAAGGGTAATTTTAAGCAAGAGGTTTGACTTTGGTAGTTCAATCCTCCTTCACTCCTCTAAAATCTAATAGCCAAGCCATAGCTTAGAGTTTAGGAAGATCTAACCTGCATGCACTAGAAAGGTGAAAATAGGCATTGGGAGGTACTTGTAGTAGCCACAAGTGGAGCCCATAATAGGCTACAAAGTGATGCCAAAATATGTAAAAGGTACCAATAGTAGCTATGTAATTACATGTAGTAACTAGATAGTTCTGATCAAAATGACTACCTTTTCTCCTTGCTTATTTTATTCTTTTTTATCCCTAAATAGCCAACAAGATGGTTTTCTATTTAGGCCCATTTTACAATTTTGGGTAGTCAATAGGCTATATTTATACCTAAAATCTACCAATAATGCCCAAAATGGGTTTTTATTGTTGGATGTTTTTATTTTTAACTCTAGTTGTTGCTAGTAGTTGAATGTTTATTTAAGGTCCTTACTAAGGCACCTAATAGGATGACTTTCAAAGATCAAGTAAAGCTCTCAATCATCATATTAGAGGAGGGATATGATGTCCTCCTCTCCTTCTTCATTTGAGTGGTGGTTGGTGCTCCCTTTTTTTAGTGAGACATCATTCCTATCTAGTACATCATTGTATCCATCTTGTCATTACTTGTATATGTGCTTGGTAAACTCCTCCTCAGTGAGTGGATTTTTATACAACTTAGTCTATGGAAATTGACAACTAGATATAATCTTATTGGATCAATGGTTTAGATTTGAATTGCTCCATTATCATAAATGTGTTCAATATAAAAGTGCCAAGCCATCTATTTTAGTGTTGTCCCTTGTGATCCTGGTATTTGGAGTCAAAAAGAAGGGCCAATCTCCTACATTGAATTACTTGGTATTAATATACCTATCATGCCATCCAATCTAGTATTTTTGTACAATATCTATGTTGTATAATGCTTGTTGTCTATATTCATATAAAGAATTCAATTATAGAAGCCTTTCTTTTTATGCTTTATATATATCCATTCCAAATTATAGTGTTTTTCATAAGGTTTTGTGCTCAAATTCAATTGGTAAGATAGGTTTTTTCCCATAGACCAAATCATATAGGATGAAGCATGTAGTGGTCTTCCATGTGAATCCATAAGCCTAAATAGATTCAATAAGTCTAGCCTCCCAATCCTTACGAGACATATTAATAGTCTTTGTCAAAATATTTTCTAACTCCTTATTGGTGACTTCTACCTATCCATTAGACTGTGGATGATATGGATTTTATTTCTTATGTATAATCTCATATTGTTGGACCAAGGTAGTAATTAAATTAGTAGTGAATTGGGGTCCTTGATCAGTGACTATTTCTCATGGCACACCATATCTTATGAATATTTATTCATAGAGGAAAGTTGACACCTTCTCATCCCTATCATGTGTAAGAGCCTTTACTCCCACCAATTTAATGACATAGTCAGTACATATAAGGATGTAATCTTTGTTGTTATATTTTGGAACAAAAGGTCCTACAAAGTTTAGGCCCTATTTTTCAAATGGTTCAAGCACCATTAGAGGCTACAAAGACATGTCATCTAAACATGTGGGTCTCTCCATATGCTGACATCTATCATAATGAGTAGTGTACTTTATTGCATCTTTATGGAGTGAGGGCTAATAATATCCTATATTCAAGATTTTTACTACTATACACTTGGCTATAAAGTGTCCTACCCAGGGTTTATCATGGTAGGCTTTGAGGATATTTGGAACTTCATCTTCTCTGAGACATATTTTAATGATGGATTTAGGTCCAATATATAAAATAAATCTAGATAGCTATGAATATTTATCACTGTTTTGAATCAAAGCTCTTCTTTGTTTAGGGAGGAAGTATTGTGGAAGTAGCTCTATTACAAGGTATTTCACAATATCAACATATCAAGGTGTGGTAAGGGTGAGGGAGAATAGGTAATCATCTACAAATGATTCATCCACTATGGTATCTTCTTTACATAATTGTAGATGTGATAATAGATTAATGATGACATTATCCCTACCAAGCTTATCTACAATGGTGATATCAAATTATTATAATAAGAGTAGCCATCTTATCACTTTAGCTAGAACAATTGGTTTGTTAATAAGGTATTGAATGATTGTATGGTCTATATGAACAAAGACCCAATACCCTATGATGTAGTGATAAAACTTGTTGATAGCATAGACTACTACCAAAAACATTTTTTAGTAACTATGTAATTTAATTCTACTTCATGTAGGTTCTTTCTTACAAAATATATGGCATAATTAAGTGCTTCCTATTTTTGGCCTAGCGCATCTCATAGGGTAGCATCTAGATCATCTGTGTGAATATGGAAGGGAAGCTTCCAATCAGAACCACACAGAATAAGGGTGGTGGTTAATAATTCCTTCAATTATTTGAAGGTTGTATCATAGGTAGGAGTCCATAAAAATTTAGCATCTTTAGTCAAAAGAGTGAACAATGGTCTTACTACCTTGATAAAATTATTGATAAATATCTTTTAGTAACTAGCATGTCCTAAAAAACTCCTAACATCTTTCTATTTCTAAGGAACAAGTATGTTTTTTATGATGTTAATTTTTGCAAGGTTAACATTAATTCCTTAAATAGATATGTGGTGGCCTAATAAAATGCCTTATATCATAAACATGTATCATTTCATAGGACTTAGAGATAGATGGTTCTCCTAAAAACATTTCAACACTTTCTCTAGGTTCTTGAGGCACTCATCAAATGTTTCTCCATAGATAATGAAGTCATCCATATAGATTTCTACACATTCATTAGCCATATCTACAAAAATACTTTAGGTGACCCTCTGGAATGTTGTAGGTGTGTTACATATCACAAAGGGTAATAAAACATAGGCATAAGTACCCTAGGGATAAGTAAAGGTGGTATTTTCCTAGTCCTCAAGATTGATTTGAATCTAGTTGTAACTAATGAAGCCATCCAAAAAAGCAAAATACTTCTTTCCTGTTAGTGTGTCTAACACTTGAAGAATGAAGGGTAGATGAAAGTGATCCTTTTTGGTTGATATGTTAATTTATCTATAATATATTCATACATGCCATTCATCATTTTATTTGGTATAATTACCAATGGTGAAACCTATTCACTATCCAAGATGGGATATATACATCTAGCAGTGAGGAGTTTTTGTAATTCCACTTTGACTATTTCTCTAAGAGATAGATCCATCATATGTTGTGGTTTTCTAATTGTTTGGCCCTCTTCTTTGATGTAGATATGATGTGTACATGTTTTTTTTCTGATTCCTTTCATATCCTCATAATCCCATGCAAAAGCATGTTGGTTTGCATGCAACATATTGACTAGGTGCTTTTCCTCATTTAATTCTAACTTGTTATTAATAAACAAAGTTTTCCCTAGATATATTTTAATTTACTTTGAGAGTGATTTCATCATTTATATATTGATAATGGATCTAGTTTGGTTGTAGTTGGTGGAATATTTCATGCACAGATGCATCGAAATTATACAATTCTTATAGGCTAGAAAATGGGCACTCAACACATTGCAAGTGGTTGAGATCTATAGAATGAGTTTGATAATTATGATGGAGAACATTATATATAATTATATCTTCCTCATGATTAGTCAATGTGCATGTATGCTCTATGGTAAATATAATAATCAAGGGAGGTTAGTCTACCTCATCTTTTTCAACTGATAATGTATGCTTTGGTGTGAAAACTGATTGTGCAAGGGGATAAAGGACCAACTTCTTAATGTGGTTTCCATTGGATATCATCATTGATGAGTGTTGCTTAACTCCTCATTTAGTCAATATTCAATTGATGTCTTATTAACTAGGGATGCTGTCCAAAGCTATCTACATTAAGGTATAGGATGGTAGATCTAGAAGTCTATTTGTGGGGGTGTTTGATGGTCCTATTCTATATTTGACTAATGAAAAAAATGTGTCATAAACTACTTGATTCACTCTTTTATTGAAAAATAAGAAATCAAATCAATCCACTCTTTTTCTTGAAAGTAAAATCACACTCCTATTTACGCTTGCATGGAAAGTAAAATCACATTCCTAACTAACAAAAGGAAATTTGCTTCACACATATGCTGTAAAATAAAATATACTTTGCCTAGAAAGGAAATGATTTTGGAATAATAAAATACCTTTTAAACTATGAATTTGTTTTGATGTTTTTATGAATAAATGTAAACATTAACAAGATTCTAATTAGTTATAATAATGAATTAATAAAAAATAACATAAATACTATACACATTTCTTGGTTTCAAGGAGAGTGGGCCCTTGCTCCTCTTAGACTCAGGAACAAAGATTAATCAATGCTAAAAATTGAAGTGATAATTCATAAAACTAAAATGATTATAATCTGGCTAAAAATTGTAATATGATTGTACAAATCTTTTCCTCTATTATTTTCTCACTAATATATATATATATATATATATATATATATATATATATATATATATATATATATATATATATATATCAATGATGAAAGTCTTACATTTTATACTAATACAATCAAATCAAAATAGGATGCAAAGAAATAGGATTCTTTGGTTAGTCCATTCATCTAAAGATAGGAGATTGGATTTCCAAGAGATCCAATTATTCTGATGAAATAGATATCCTATCCTATAATAGTCCTAAGATCCATATATATATATATATATAACTTTATCAAAATAAAATCCTACAAAACAACAGGCAGTTATTTTCCTTATTTAATTCTAGCTGAAATGATTCTCTTATCCTATCTAGGTGCCAGCTTCCCCATTTGTAGCTTCATCCTTATAGAATATATGTAATTAACCCTAAAAATTCAAGAGGAATGAGCCTATAGAGTCCATAGAAACAAGCCTATGGAGTATGTATAAATAAGCCTATGGAGTTTTTAGAAACAACCCTATAGAGTCTGTAGAAACAAGCATGCAAAATCTATAGAAATAAGCCTGAGAGTCTGTAAAAGCAAGCCTGCAGAGTCCATAGAAGCAAGCCTATGGAGTCCGTAGTTTTGCTAGATGGAGATCAAATTGAATGTTCACTATACATTTATTGTGTCTTCTTCCTAAGCATTCTTCAACAAAAATCACTAAACATGTTATGTATTAGACATTAATAAAAAAATAAAGGTTTAATCTTTAGTTCAATATAAATAATACAAATATCTGTATTCTATGTAATAGTTATCTAACAATCTAAGATTTGCATAAGATAATATCCTTGGAGAGATGAATTGAGGGAAATAACATGTCAATAATGATCCATATTCTAAGCTCATCATCTCCCCTAAGCTTTACCTTTTACAAGTCCCATTACAAACATTTATTAGCATTCATAGCTTTGGCATCTGATTTCCACACTTTGACTCAAATCATATTCATTAAATTCATTTGTTATATGCTTGTCTGAATTGCTTGTTAATCATTTATGTGCTTGAATCATTTGTTTCCATATATTTAATTTCTCCTCTGATTGTGGATCCCAACTCTACCATCCTGGAATAGGTTTGATCAACAAAAGGGGTCTATATCTCATACCAATCCATTTCTTCTCTCCCATAGAGTTTATTACCTCTATCAAATTTCCAAAATTAAAGACGCTCTCTCCTCATACTCCATCCTAAGTTGTTTGGGGACATGACCTCTCATCTTTTAAGAGGCACTGAAAGTTGGTCCCATCTATTTACACTTGCAATCACCACTGAATCAAAACTCTATATTGAAAACAAGTCAAAAGAAATATCCCAATTATATAAATCCTATAAATAATGCATTTTAACCTCATCACTTAACAAAACATAGTTAAAATTATATTTGATTAATCTGGGAATAAGAAAGGTTGGTCTGACACACAATCCTGTAGTCTTAGCATTATTTGTGTAGTCCTCAAATCTACTTTTCCATTCTATTTGATTTTTGAATGTAGAATGTAACGCCCTCAGTTGAACTTCTCCTACATGAAGGTTTATCAAGAATTTATTGTGCTCATGGTATCCTAGAATCAAATCATGCAAATAAAACTCACAAAGAAAATCCTGCTGATTAGGTTTAACATTATAGAAAATTTCCAAAAATGTTGTTGGCTATAAAATCTTGTAAGGAAGATGACAAGAGATCCTTAGAAGCTGCCATCTATAAAATTGTTCAAATAAAAAGAAAATATATGTAGGAGAAGGATTCCTATCTACTAAAAGAGATTCCCCTAATTTGTATGCATCTTACAAATTTTCTTCTAAATCTTGGACTTTAACTTCTAATTATTTCTTTTCATTTTCCAAGAGTTTGTTTGAATAAGTTGCATCTTTATTTTTTTGTTTAAGTATGGAATATTCTTCTTCAATTTAATGTACTATTTTCAAGGGAGAATACTTGGATAACTTATTTGACAACTATGGTCAACAAATACCTTAGGAAGAGAAGGTACAACATCAGGTGCTTTGGAAGAGTTTATCAAACTCTAAAATCTTCTATTTTCCTTCTTTAGATTTTCTAAATATATTTAAAGATCTATTTGTTCACATTCATGTTCCTTTATTATTTCCTATGATCTATGAACTTTTGCTACATGATCAACAGATGTTGTATCTAATTTCTATACCAATAAAGAGTTGAGATGATCCTTATTCTACAATTGACTGATCAAGTTAGCAATGTTAGTTGTTTATTTTTGTTCAAGAACTTGAGCTTGAGAAAGCTACAAAGTTAATAGCATAATAGAATCATTTATATTATATGATTTACCTTTCTCATTGGTACATATAGTTTTCTCTTTATCCATTATAATTTCAACTAGAACAGGTGGTTGTTCTACCATACTTGATTCTTCTGCCATATATGGCTCTTCCTCTAGAATTGGTTCCTCCATTATGATTGGAGAGTTTCTTTAAAATGGAATTTCTTCAACATATATAGATACAAGGATATTTTGATGTATGGGGAAATGAGATATTATTTTAATACTATCTAAAATATTTATATCTTCTTGTTCATCTTCATCTATTAAAATGATCCTTCTCCTTCTTTTAGTCACTCTCTGAGCTACGCTTGGTTGGCTTTCCTTCACAACCATCAAACCCTCAGTCTTCTCAAGTTTTATAACAATATTTCATCTTAGTTTTATTCTTCTTGATAAGGGAATTGGCTGCACTACATATTCATGAGGTTCTTGTGGGGATCTTGAAACTTCAGGGTTTTGAGATCTTGTGATTCTTCTTGAAGAAGAAGGGATTTATGTTGGGACTACAGTCTATGATTTCTTCCTTGGTATTGTTTTATTAGATAATGTATCAAGTAGAGATGAATGTTCCTATGGTGAATTTGAGGTTTATTATGTAGGAAAATTTGGAATTTATTTTTCTATACTTCTCTAAAATTCCTCACAGACCTCTTGTCCTTACTGAAGGAAGTGATGTTAGATAATGAGATGAATAAGGCCATGATGCCTAAGAGCAGCATTAGGGGTTATAGACATAATTTGAAGAGCACCATATAAGAAGAATGGGAGGTTAATTTTATATTGAGGGTTTTGTCTCCCATGCTTAAGGTGTATTAACATTTTCATGGCATCTCCCTCTAAAAGACTATGTTTCCCCTCACAAATTATATACTTGAGTACCCACTTGGCTATATATTTCTAGGGTTTAGGAAGTGAATTTATACTAATCTCTTTTAATTTTCCCTTAAAATATACTAGACACAAAGTCCCAATCTGCTCATTACCATTAAATTTACTAATTAAATCACTAAATGAAATTCTACCTGTAGCTCTCATTCCCTCTTATGGAACATGTATAATTTGTATTATAATTTGAGTTGTAATAGGAATAACAATGCCTTTCATAAATGAAAATTTAGGGGTGATATTAGTGATGAATTCACTTATAATTGTTTCATTGAAACCTTAGAACTTTTTAATGAAAGGTAGCTATCCATTAGCTCTAAACACTACCGTAGAAGCTTTGTCTTTATGAAACTTTACTACATTCTTAAACTTTGATCTCATCTTCTATCATATTTCTATGAAAATTTATAGAAAACTCTATTCCTTTAACTCTGATTAGGTTTTAAACCAATATTTTTTTGAAATTGGTAGGTAATAGTCACTAAGGATTTTTAGGAAACAATCATGCAAAATTTGTAGACCAGCTTCTGTTGAAGTCTATAGAAATGAAATGGTTCATATGAAATGCTACAGCGACATGAGTCCATAGTTTCATATGATGACTTGATACAGTTAAGTGCCACACATTTTTATAGAGTGTGCCAACCATTTTATCCATTATTATAAATTAGGTGAAATGATGATGTGTCACTTTGATGGTGACAATGATTCATTATTTCATTTAAAACCCCTTTTATGATGTCCCATCATTATCATGATTAATGACTCAATTGATTGTATCAAAGCTGCACACTTATCCATACACCTTTGGTGGCTTGTTTACATGATTCTTCATTGTGTCATGTCATTCCATTTTAGAGGATTCAAATTTGGGTCAACTCTATAGAATAAGTCTTAATAAAATCAAAGATAATTAGTTAACTAAACATAGATAAGTAAAATATATATCTTACTTACTTTGTCCTTAGATTTATCCTTTGCTTTCCATTTGTCCTGCGCAAATAAGTTTACATGGACTAAGGATTAGTCAATATGAACAATCATAGTGACATGATGAAATTCTCTATTTTTTTAATATTATTTTTACCCTTTGGCCAGCCATTGCTAGTTTTCTAGCCAAATCCCTTTTGCAATGCATAGCCAACCAATAAGCTAGTTTTTTGGGCATGCATTGTCAATAATGTCCTCAAAAGGATTTTTACTATATATATATATATATATATATATATATATATATATATATATTCAATGGACAAAGATTGAATCTTTATCAAAAACCTCTCAATAAAGAAAAAATTATTCAAAAGGTAAAAGATCAAGTAGCTATTCTGAAGAGCTCTGATTCTTCCAAAGAACATGCTCCTTGATAATCTTAGAGTGTATATATATATATATATATATATATATATATATATATATATATATATATATATATATATATATATATATACTACAAGATTATCAAGAAGCATGCTCTGATTCATATATATGAATCAAAGCATGCTTCTTGTTAATCTTGTAGTGTATATATATATACTACAAGATTATCAAGGAGCATGTTCTTTGGAAAAATTAGAGCTCTTTAGAATAGCTACTTGATCTTTTACCTTTTGAATAAATTTTTCTTTATTGAGAGGTTTTTGATAAAGTTCAATCTATGTCCATTGACTAACAGAGCTCTTCTACTATCATCAATAGGTATTAGTTTAACAGAACCATTTCATAGAACTCCTTAATCTGATAAGGTCCCAACCACCTTGTTTATAGTTTTCCTTTAAACTGTTGAAATTTGGAATCAAACATCAGTGCCCAATCTCCTTTTTAAAACTTCCATTTCTTGATTTGTGAATCATGCCAAACTTTTATTTGATGTTGTACCAATTCAATTCTTTGTAGTGCTTCCATCCTCATTTCATCAAGTTGATTAAGCTGTAAGAGTCTTTCTTTCTATATTTATTCTAATCCAATTCCTAATTCTATAGCTATTTTAAAAGTTTGTAATTCAAATTCAACAGAGAATAAAAGCTTCTTACCATAAACCAATTCATAAGGTGAAAATCTAGTTATTATTTTCCAAGTAGTATTATAGGCCCAAATAGCTTATAATACCTTATCTACCCAATCCTTTCTACTAGAATTAACAACCTTGGTTAAAATGGTTTCTAGTTCTTTTTTGGTGACTTCAACTTGCCCATTAGCCTATGGGTGGTATGGAGATGTTTTTCTATGTTGAGTTTGATATACTTGCATGAAGTGCTTTATCATGTTTGACATGAACTATGGTCCTTAATCTGAGACTATCTCCCTTGGAGCACCAAATCTTTACATGATTTTGAAATATAATAAATTATCTACCATCTCTTCTCTTGCATGAGTTAATACTTCCACTTTAGCCCACTTGGTCACATAGTCTATACATACTAGGAGATATTCTTTTCCTCTAGAAGGAGGATCTACAAGACCTATAAAATCAATTCCCCATTTCTCAAATGGATCTAAAACCAATTGAGGATTAGGGTGCAGAGGCATCTCTATTGAAAGAGTAGGCTATCCAATTCTCTAACAAGCATCATAGTGTCTGACATATCTTTTTACTTGTTGATGAAGGTGAGGCCAATAGTATCCTACTCCTAAGATTTTATATATGGTTATTTGAGCTAAGTAATGACCTCCTCCTGGTTCATCATGACAAGTTCTGATGATATCATAAGCTTCACCATTTGTCACACACCTGTGAAACACATGGTTAGGTTCAAGTTTGAATAACATTCTATTAATGCATTTAAAATAACTTTCTTTGATTAAATGTTTCTTTTCTTTTTTTGAAAATTGTAAAGGAAACTTCCTTATGGTGAGGTAATTGGCTATATCAGCAAACCATAGAGATTTTGATGAAATAACAAATAGTTGTTCATCTAGAAAGTCATCTTCCACTAGTTCTTCTTCACCTATAGTTTTATTCTTGACAAGAAATTAACAACCATATTAGACTTCCATGGTTTATCTATAATAACAACATCAAATAATTTTAAGAGCAATAACCATCTAATAATCCTACCTCCCACAATTGGTTTGTTGGTAAGATATCTAATAGTTGAATGGTCTGTATAGACAAATACCTTATATCCTATTATGTAGTGTCTAAAATTGTTAATTGCATAGACTATAGCTAGGAATTCCCTTTCAGTTGTGGTGTAATTTTTTTCAGTATGTGTCATGTTTTTTGTAATATAATATATAGTATACATGTTAACCTCTTCATCCTTTTATCTAAGGACTACTCCTAGTGTTATATTCAAAGCATCTATGTATATATTGAATGGTTGAGTTCAATCTGGTCCTCTCAATACTGGAGTAGTAATAAGTTTAGCTTTGATGGTCTCAAAGGCCTACTGAAAACTATCTCTCCATTCAAATGTACTATCTTTTGTAAGCAAAGCAAACATAGGGGCAACTATTTGGATAAAATTATCTATAATTGTCTATAATAACTAACATGTCCCAAAAAATTATTAATTTCAGTTTGTGTTTGTGGGATGGGTAATTTGGAGATTATTTTAACTTTATTTGGATCTAATTGAATGCCTTTAACAGAAATATGGTGGCCCAACACTATTCCTTCATCCATCATCAACAAACATTTCTCATGGCTCAAAGATAATTGATGTTCCTCATATCTGATCAATACTCTTTCCAAGTTGGTAAGATCCTCCTCATAAGTTCCACCATAAATGGTGAAATCATCCATATATACTTCAACACAATCATTTGTAAGGTCAGAGAATACTACCAGAACTGCTCTTTGGAAGGTTGTTAAAGCATTACAGAGTCCAAATAGAAGTACTCAATAAGCAAAATTTCCCCAAGGGTAGGTAAATGTGGTTTTATCTTGATATTTAGCTACTACCATTATTTGGTTATACCCATTAAACCCATCCAGGAAAGAAAAATATCTTTATCCTGCTAAGTTTTCAATAACTTGATCAATGAAAGGTAAATGAAAGTAATCTCTTAGTGTTGCTTTGTTCAATTATCTAGAATATATATACCCTTAATTTTCCAATTTTTTTGGACACAATTACCAGAGGTGAAACCCACTAGCTATTTGAGATGGGATAAATAAACCCAACTTCTAGCAACTTTTGGATCTCTATTTTAACTCTCTTTTAATGCTAGATTTATTCTTCTTTGTGGTTGTCTGACCGATTTGACATATTTTGTGTAAATGTGATGAGTGTATATGCTTAGGTGAATTCCCTTCATGTCAGTATAATCCCAATCAAAAGCATTGGTATGTCTTTCCAACACTTCAAAGAGTTGATCTTCCTCTTCATTTGTTAACCAACTATTGATGTTTAAAATATTTCCAAGTAATACCATGATTGGTTTTGTACCTAGGTATTTGGATTCTATTTTCTTGAATTCACTAATAAATGAGCTCAAAGGACATGGATGAGGAAGTAGCTTATGAAACATGGTTACATTATCAATAAACTCTTTTCTATGAGGAATCAGTCTTACTAAAGAACAATGGAATGCATCTAAGAAATGAGTTTGTTATTGTTCTGCCAATTTCAAAACACTATTCTAAATCAATCCATGACCATATGGTGAAGAAATAATAGAAGTAGAAGTGGAGGTTTCATAATATTCTATCTAACCCAAGAATCCTAAACTGAGGTAGTTCATAATTTCTAGACTAGCAGGGTCTATAGCTTTTGGACTGGCAGAGTTCGTAGCTTTCAAATTGGCAGAGTCCATTGATTATAGATATATGTCTCCATTCAATTCTTCCAAGTGCTTTTTAACTGTGACCATAGCTAAGGAAGAAATAGTGTTTGATGTGTTGTTTGACTCATCCACCTAAAGTTCTTGTATGTGATTTACTGATGGCTTTACAAGAGGATATAAAGAGATGCATTTGGATTTTAACCCATTATAAATGGTCATGTCTCCTAACCTGCAATCAATTAATTCTACTACAATAGCCAACCATGGTCTACCTAGGATTATGGGATATCCTAGATTCTTTATTTTGGGTTTCAAGATCATGAAATCTACTGGATACTCCCAAGACTCTATTAGTACTTTAACATTTTCTATAATCCCTTCTAATTTAGTTACATATTGGTCTGCCATTTGAAGAATGGTAGTTATAGGTTGCATTCACATAAGAGATAACATATGGAGAGTATCAATTATCATAACATTGATTATTTCTCCCAAATATACCAAGATGTTAGGAATCTCTTTACCTCTGATTGTGACTATGATCACCGGGCTTCTTGGATCTACATATTTTGGAACTAATAGTTTTCTTGCTAATAAATCAACAACTTTTCCATCAACATGAATGGTTCTTGGATATTTAGCTTTCCTCCTAGGTGTCTTGATATAAAGGTTTTTGATGATCTTGTTTAATTTAGGTATATCCCTAATAGCTTATAGAAGGGGTACCTCAATATTGATCTCATACAACTCATGAACCAAATTTGATTCTGGTTTAATACCAATTTATTTTAATCTTTCATGAAAAGGAATGATTGGGGTAGTAATTTTTTCTTTAGGGCTCATTTTGATTTTAGCCTCTCTAATATTTAATCGAGATGAGTCTATATTTTCTTTGTCATCAGGTATCTCAAAAATGAGAACTAGAGGTGTTTGTATAGTTTTCCCTAATCTTAAGTGTATGTCTGAACACTCAATAGCTCCAACATTGATTGTATCAACCTGTTCATTAACATAAATAGGTGTTGGTTGTTCATTTTTCAAATTTTCTATTAGTTTTGCATGCATTGAGAGTTGATTGATTTTTCCTTGTTGCTGAATAACTAAGGGTGGCATAATAGTTTAATATTAAAGTGGTCTTCTTGGTTGGGTGAATTGTGGTTGTGGGTTCCACTGCTAATTCCATTGTTGATATGGCTATGGTATCTATTACTGTTGTGGTACCCATTGTTGTTGTGGTTATGGCATCATCCATAGGGGTGTTGGCATCCAATCTTGTCATACCTATGGATTTTGGATTGATGGAATTTGGGGTTTATTCCAAAAAGGTGAAGGAACTAAAACATTCCATGGTTCCATCCTTGGATTAACTAGGTTTCTTGCATTAAACTATCCTTAAGCCTGGTTTTGTGGGGAAAAGTTGTCTCTGAATATAATTTACTCTTTAGTGGACTAGACTTGTGTTTTCATTTGATTCTTTAAAATAGGTAGAAGGGTGTAATGTTTGGTATCATGATCTATTGCATCATAGATCCCATATAATGAAACATTAGTTCTATCTAGGGGGTAATATCTAAAGGCATGTTTCTGTCTGCACTTAGTATAATAAATTACTAAGTGTTCTATTACATTTGCCTTGACTTGAAGGCCATCCAAAGTAATATTTAGTGTAACCAAGATTTCTATCTTTAGATTAGTAAATTCTTGCATTATCTTACCCACTTCATTGGATTTCCCAAACCTTCCTTTCCTAATTCTAGGTTTTGTTCTAGAGTAGTTGGTACAAAGCTCAAAAATATGATCAAAAGCCAACTTATTTATATCTCCTCCTCCCCTCAGATTTAAGGCATCTCTAATATCTTTGTCCAACTCTTTTAAGAAAACCAACTTCTGAACTTCTTCAGTGAGTGGATAATTTATTCTTTTATGAGTGAACATGAATCTACCCAAATAATCCTCTAAAGATTCTTCCTCATTTTGTTTGATTTTGAAGAAATCCTCTTTTCTTTCTCATACTCGGTACTAATCTATCTTGGTACTTATTCAAGAATTATATTTCCATATCATCCCATGTTCTAATATAATAGCTAGATAAACCCATGAATCATTTCATAGCTACATCTTTAAGTGTAGAGGGAAATAGTTTTAATTTATGGCTATCTATTGTGTAATCATAGGTTTTACATAACACCTTAAACTCAAATAGGAATTGATAAGGATCTTCTATATATCTTCTCCAAAAATTTGGTAGATTAGCTGGTGAAATATTTTTCATGGGGCTTTGATCATTAGGATCTATAGTAATAGGAAAGGAAAAAGTCCTTCCTAGTTGTGTAAGTTGTTGATTTTGTTAGAGAGTCATTTCTTCTTCTGATGATGTTTCAAAGCTGGGATGATCTTCCCACTGAATATTTGTGGTATCAATTATGGGTTGTTCAAAATTCTCAAAATTTTCTTTAGCTATGGATTTTTAAAATGCTTCTTCTAAATCCTTGGCAATTTCTAAATAGTGTCTTCCTGCAAGAGATTGATCTTGAGGAATTTATCCTATGGGGCTTGCTTATGGCAATGGCCTGGTTTCTATCCAAGTTTTAGAAGATTCTTGCAGATAAGTTTCACTTGTAACTTTTGGTTCACTACTTAGAGATGTTGAATTAGTTTCAACTTGTGTTCTTGGTGGAAATTTTGGGATGAATCATCCTTTAGAATCTCTAGGATGATACATCAATTTATTGAATTTTTATGGGTTTTTACAATTTGTTTTTTTTTCAATCTAGACCAATAATTATTACCTTACTAACACCTTGTGTCCCTGAAAATGATGCCAAAAATGACAAGTGTCATTTAACTCCTCTCATTTAATCAATATTCAATTGATGTCTTATCAACTAGGGTTGGTGTCCAAAGCTAACTACAGTAAGGTATAAGATGGTAGATATATAAGTCTATTTGTGGGGGTGTTTGATGGTTCTATTCTAAATTTGAATAATAAAATAAATGCATCCTAAACTACTTGATTCACTCTTTTGATGAAAAGGAAGAAATCAATTTAATCCACTCTTTTGTTTGAAAGTAAAATCGCACTCCTAACTAACAAAAGGAAATTTGCTTCACACATTTGATGTAAAATAAAATACACTTTGCTTAGAAAGGAAATGATTTTGGAATAAGAAAATGCCTTTAAAACTATGAATTTGTTTTGATTTTTTTATGAGTAAATGTAAACATTAAAAAGATTCTAATTAGTTATAACAATGAATTAATAAAAAATATCATAAATACTGTACACAGTTCCTAGTTCTAAGGAGAGTGGGACCTTTCTCCTCTCAAATGTAGGAACAAAGATTAATTAATGCTGGAAACTAAAGTGATGATTTATAAAACTAAAATGATTACAATTTGGCTAAAACCTGTAATATGCTTATACAAATATTTTCCTCTATTATCTGCACTCTAATATATATATATATATATATATATATATATATATATATATATATATATATATATATATATATATATATATATATATATATATATATGTCTTTCAATGATGAAAGTCTTTCATTTTATACTAATACAATCAACTCAAAATAGGATGCAAAGAAATAGGATTCCTTGGTCAATCCATTCATCTAAAGATAAGAGATTGGATTTCCAAGATATCTAATTATTCTAATAAAATAGATATCCTATCCTATAACAATCCTAATATCCAAATATATATACAACTTTATCAAAAGTAAATCCTAAAAAATAGCAGGTGGTTATTTTTCTTATTTGATTCTAGATGGAATGAGTCTCTCTTATCCTATTTGGGTACCATCTTCCCCATTTGCAGCTTCATCCTTACAGAATCCACATAATTCACCCTACAGAGTCGGGAGGAATGGACTTGTGGAGTCTATATAAACAAGCCTATGGAGTCCATAAAAACAAGCCTACGAAGTATATAGAAACAATCCTACATAGTCCATAGAAACAAGCCTATAGATTTCATAGAAACAAGCCTATAGAGTCTATATAAATAAGCCTATAGAGTCCATAGAAGCAAGCTTGTGGAGTCCGTAGTTTTACTAGATGGAGATAAAAATTGAACGTTCACTATACATCACCTTTGTCTTCTTTCTAAGCATTCTTCACAACAAAAATCACTAAAACATGCTATGCATTATACATTAATGACAAAGTAAGTTTTAATCTTTAGTTCAATATAAAAAAGACAAATGTCTATTTTCCATGTAATAACTATCTAACAATCTAAGATTTGCATAAGATAATATCTTTTGAGAGATGAATTGAGGGAAATAACATGTCAATAATGAGCCATATTATAAGCTCATCAATCATGTTACTTGATCTATATCTGATGAAGGTATTAGCTATGGCAAACCAAGGTCATCCTAAGATAAGAGGGTCCTATATTAGACTTAGGCTATAGCATTAGGAAATCTACATGATAATCCCAATAATCTATAGTAATGACAAGGTCTTGAATGACTCCTTTTGGTCTGAATATAGACCTCTCAACCATTTGTAGCATTATAGATGTGAGACAAATATTATTTAGCTATATTTTGTGGACAATTTCAGTTGTCATTACATTAATGATAGCCCCTAGGTCTATCAATGTATTGGATAACTGTTGGTCATAGACCTAGACTATTACTACTAGGCATCATGGATCTAAATATTTATTTGGTAGGGTATTTCTTAGCATGATGTCTACTAGCTGGCCAATCACATGCATAGTATTTGGATCTTTCTTCTTCTTTCCAAGTTTTCATAGATAGAGGTTTCTAAAAAAATTGGAATATATGGGTACATCCTTGATGGCTTGGAAAATAGGAATTTTTATGCAAAGATTATTGAGCTGTCTCATGAAATAAAACTTAGGTTTAATTGCATGGCATTGAAGGCTGAGATGTTATGGGAATGGTGGGGCTATTTTATCAACAACTTTATTTGTTAGTTCAAAGAGTTCTTATGGTGATGGAGGTGGGTTAGCATGATCTTATGGGGTTTCATGATCCAACTCCATTATTATGGGTGGTGTTGGGGGTGGTAAAACTTTCCTTAAACATAAGTAAACTTCATTGATGTTCACTATGTATATTGGGTACTGAATAGGTTTAGTACTAAATATGGGTAGCACAAGCTTATTTTTAAGATTATACATGTGTTGGGTAGGATCTAGTTAAGCTTAAGTGTAGCTTGTGTATTGGGCATAAGAGTAGGAGGTTATTGTTGTTATTGTGGAGGGAATCCTCCTTGAGGGTTTCCCTAGGGTTGATTGGGTCTCTATGGTTGTTACCATTGGTTTTTGAAGGTTGGGCCTTGGGGTGGTTACCAAATGTGTGTCCCAAATGGGGATACATTTTATGGAGGCTCTCAAGAGATAGTGGGGTATCTTGTTTGAGTTGGATTTCAACTAGAATTAGGAGGTGGGATGTTCATCCAAGGACTAATCCAATTGGGAGTAGTATTTTCAAATTGTGAATTAAAGGAGGTAGAATTTTCAAAACGTGAAATTTGTCCCATACCTAAATAAGATGTTTGTCGAACCCATGGCCTTCTTTGTGCAACATAGAAAACCTAGTTTGCATCTCCTCTTACAACATATAACTCTATTATTTATAGTTCTTTAGCTATGATGTTAGTTACTTTAGCCTGAACCTCGTGACATCTATAATCTTCCTTCTTTATTTGATAATCTAGACAATAAATGGTCAAAGCTTGATCTAAGGCTACTTGATTTTTCCTTTAGTTTAGGCTATTTAATTGGGTGGCCAAGTGATTAATTATATCCTATTTCATGTATTGTAATAGGTTACTAACTTTAGATTTTGATAGGCCATTTTTAGCTACTAGTGGAAGTTTGGTGTCCTAAACTTTGTTTATGGCAGACCTAGAATAATTTTTTCTCAACTCTTTGATTTTAGTGAATGCGATTTGAGAGATAGCTCCCCCACTCATTAGGTCCAAAGATTTCAGACAATCTTCTCTGACTCCTTTCAGGAAGATGAGTTTTAAAGGCTCTTCTCCAAGTGCACTTTTCTTGAATTTATATACATTAAACATGAACTATTTAACATAATCTTTTAAAGATTCATCCCCTTCTTGAGTCATCTTGAAGGCGTCATTTCTTCTATAATTTATTATGCATCCATATTCTTGATACTTAATTAGAAATTTCTTTCTCATGTCCCCCCAAGTGTGTACTGAATTACTACCTAGTCCCATGAACCAGTAAAGTGTTGAGTCTTTGAGGGTGGATAGAAAAAGTTTCAATTTTTGTGCATCTTGCCTGTAGTCATAGATTATATAGAGGATATAAAATTAAAAAAAATTATTCCAAGTATTATGAAAATGTACCTCTAAAATTGGGCAAGGCTAAGGGTGGGATATTTTTTATTTGTGTTACACCTCTTGCATTTAGAATAGGAAATTCAAAAGTAACTGTGTCTAGAGTCTTTTTGTTATCCAAAAAGTCTCCTTCTCCATTCATGATAATGTTTTTTGTGATATGTATACCAAAGGTACTCAGGATCTCATCATCAAATTTTGTATCAATCCCTTAGTCAGCATGATAGTAAATATTTATCTGTTGATCCTCAATATTTTTATTGGATGAAAGGTCTAAATATTCTCCTGAGCTTTCTTTGATTTAATCAAGAAAACCTTGTTAGAATGTTGTAAATATGTTACTCTCTAGAGTATTTGGTTTGTGTATTTCCTCTATTTCCTTTTTCAAAGCTAGTAGTGATTCTTCTGCAAGCTACCTCCTTTAGTTTGTAGTGTTCTCTTCTTCAAGATCCTTTCAACTTATGGTATATTTTTTAATAGGATTCTTAGTTTCTTTAGATATTTGTGGTTATTTTTTGGTATCAAATTGTGGCTTGTTTCATAATAATCTCGCTTGAGAATCTCTTTCTCTCTACATAAATGTTATGCCACTCCTTTAGTTGTCCTGTCCCTTTTTGCACAGGGTTAGTTTTTTTCATTTGTGTGTGTTTTAGGGCTTTTTTTTAGAATAAGTAAAATAATTTAGAAAATAAAGGAGTGCATAAATCAAAACAATATTAATTGAAATTTCACTTCTATAAAGCATTAAAATTATCTACTGAAAGTGGTAAAATTATCCTAGTAAGTAGGAAATGAAAGTAGGAAAATTATCCTAGAAAATAGGAAATGAAAGCAATAAAATTATCCTAGAAAATAAGAAATTAATGCAAAAAAATTATCCTAGAAAATAGGAAATAAAATCAAAAAAATTATCATATAAAATATGAAATGAAAGAAATAAAATTAAAAGCATACTTTGTAGAAAATAAATCACTCTTATAGGAAATAAATTATAGAAAGATGAATTTAAGTAACTTATGTATCATTTACTTATAAAAACTTAGACATCTGGCATAAGACACTATAGTGCCCTTACTAATATTTCCTAGCTTGAACTATATATCTAGGAACCTTGACATCTAGCATAAAACACCAAAGTGTCTTCACTCAACTTTCCTAGCTAGGTAGAATAGTGCATTAATCAATCTTAGAAAAATAATGATTAATTTTAGAAAATAATAATTGACACCCTCCTCAAAAATGGTGCCAAAATCTTGTACAAACTAATTACCTAGTGATTACCAAATTCTTGAGTTTGATTAACATTAATTATCAACCTAGGGTATGTACGCTTTTCAAGGATGTCAACACTATATATGCATCATTGATTTAAAAATCAAATTGCTTTTATAATTGTAGTACAATGAACTTATGTTGAATTCACTAGACAATTATATTATGAAAATATTATGACAAAATTATATAACTAATTCATACTTATGAATCACACATGCATCACACCTATATAATCAAATTAATAATAAAATCAACTTACACAACACACTAGAACTAAAGATGTTTAGGATATTCACTGCAACTCTTTTCGAGGGGGCCCTTATTCATTCAGAATTGAGCTCTAATCCTTATTATAGAGAATTCACAAACTTATTACAAAATAAAAATTTTCATCACTTAATTTTGTATCAATTAAAGATTGCTACAGAAGATTAAAATATTCTAAATGCAATTATTATAGTTCTAATAATTCTACTATTATCTGTCTAACTAACTCCAAATCTAATCTAAGTTCTACTATTAAGTACATAAGATAGTTTATTAACTTTTAACCAAATACACCAAACTAGGAAGAATACAAATACTTTATAAACTAAACCAATCAACCTTCAAGTGGTTCGTAACTAAAGTTACTTATTTTAGGGTTGACTGGGTTAAGGACAAGGTATATTATTTTTTTGTTTTATTTCTTTTTGTCTCTTTCCCATTGTCCTTTATCATATTTGGTAACACATCCAAATTTATTTGTATATAAGGATTCCATACAAAAACTATGATACTTTCTAATCATCCATTTGGTTCCCAAGATAACTGGATGTGTCCTTAAAATATGATCACAACAATAACTCTATTTTGTATAGTGGCTACAGGCAACCTACTGGTGAAGCTTATAGTTGTTGTGGGAACTCTATAGTAGCTATGGGTGACCTATAAATGAAGCTTACAATTAATATGGACACTCTATAGTGGTTATGAGAACCCTATAGGTGAAGCCTATAGTTGTTGTGAACACTCTATAGTGGTTATGAGAAACCTATAGGTGAAGCCTATAGTTATTGCAGGCACTTTGTAGTGGCTATGGGAAACCTATAAGTGAATCCTATAGTTGTTGTGGGCACTCTAAAATAGCTATGGGAAACCAATAGGTGAATACTATAGTTTTTTTAGGTAGCCTATAAGTGTTGTGCCCTAACAAGATCCTATAGCCTTACATTATCCTTCAAATGCTTATTAAATAAAGTTACACAAGTATAATATAATCAGGAAATAAGAATTAATAATCCATAACACACACACACACACACACACACACACACACACACACACACACACACACACACACACACACACACACACACACACACACAAAATCATTAATTCATTCATTTATTTGCATGAGTCACAGATAGTTATGGGGTTTACATGGAAAAAGATATATATTAGGTATGGATGAGGATATAAAGGAAGAAATTTGTGGACTCATTAGCACCTATTAAATTCATAATAGGATTAACATGCTCAATAAAATAAATGGCCATCCTATGTTGTGACCCAATAAAATGGGCCATCCTTCCAAAAGAGCTATTCTAGTAGTGCCAAAATCCTAGCATAATTCCTTATGAAATTCCTATTATACCTATAATTCCCAAGAAATGTATGGATGTCTTTCAACATTGATGGTGTTTTAATATCAAGGATGATTACAATCTTGGTTAGATCAATGAGGAAACCATACTTGAAGATGACGTGCTCGAGTAATGTGGCAAATAATATTGCAAATACACACTTCTTGATATTCAAAGAAATTTATAACTATAAAAACTTTTTAAATATTAGGCACAAATTATCATAGTGATCTTTTAATGACCCATACACTATCCAATAATCTAAATTTACTTGGAGAAACTTTTGAATGAAGTCTTTGAATATACTGATCACCACTCAGGAAAAAATAACTAAAACATTCTTTATCCCAAAGGGCATCATGATATATGAGAAACACCCCCACTCAATTTCAAAAGTGGTTTTAGGCTTGTCCTCCTCCTCATTTTGGACTTTGTGGTATCCTAAAAAATCATTTGTAAATGTGTATATATCCCAACCTATGATGTCATCTAATAGTTCATCGATGAAAAGAGTTGGGAAGGGGTCAGTCATGTAAGAGATGTTCAATATCCTATAGTATACACAAATTAAAATGTGTCCATCCTATTTGATGATGATGACCATGGAGCTAACCCATTTAGATTCTTGCACTAGGTAGATAATTCCTATGGCTAACATGTCATCTATCTCAGTCTTGACCTTGGCACAAAGATTTGGGTTCATCTTGTAAGGCCACTTCTTGATGGTTCTCATGTTGTCAACTATTTTAACACTCATATTATTGAAGTATGGGTGAGAACATTTCATATCTTTATAGTTTTGAGGGAAGAAGTCTTGGAATTATTTGAGGAGAATAAAAATATGTGCTAGTTCTGTGTCAGACCAATAGGTACCCATAGTGGTAATTTTAGGTTACCCCTTTGAACCGATATCTACCTTGATAGTTTTTAATGACACCTAATAGGGTTCATTATCCTCTTGGTGTGAATTATTGACTTGTATACTACCCTCAGTTGTTTCTACCCAAAGGTGTGTAGGGTCTTCTTCTTCTAGGGGTGTTATCCTCAACTTGGTGTAATAAATTCTTTTTCCCTATCAAATTATTTCAGTTGCACATTTTCCATGTGTCATCATCTTCATCACTAGAGTCATTGTTAAGAATTTTTTCTTCGAAGAAGGTTGGGAGTGATAATCCTTTTTCACCGATCATGTCCTTTAGGCACTCGTCCAATATAGAAGTGTCCTCAAACACTAACCTTTGAACTACCCATAATAGCTCAATCAGTTTAATA
This sequence comes from Torreya grandis, assembly GCA_037957365.1. Classification (NCBI taxonomy): domain Eukaryota; kingdom Viridiplantae; phylum Streptophyta; class Pinopsida; order Cupressales; family Taxaceae; genus Torreya; species Torreya grandis. The sequence continues at coordinate 187,491 of JARHVA010008814.1, forward strand.
GTTTATGAATAAAAGGAGAAGGTATTAATAAATCACTCCTTAAAGGCATCCTAATCTATTGTTTCATGTCACATCTTATGTAATACATACCACTCCCACACTAAAGTCTTTAAAGTTCTATAGAAGGCATGCACCCATATATTTCTTGGGGCATTTTCACCATAAATAGTCCATGTTTCTTTGTAAAGACATATATGTGCTATGGGGTCAAAGTTGCTAGAGTAGGTTGAAATGTCTAGGTCCTCATTGATTTTTTTAAGTTTGGTGCAAATAATTGCCTTTACATCCTACCAATTTGGCAAGCTATGCTTCTACATTGCCCACCAATGAGTGACAATGGTTTTTAATGTGTATACTAGCTTTGGGATGCATGACTCAATGTCATGGACATAGTCTTCCACAAGATTACTTCCTTCATATCTTGGGAGTAAAATAAGTTTTCCCTTACTGAGGTGAAACACTCCTTTTCCCCTTTTCTTGGTATAAGAGACCCATATTTAGGAGCATGATCAATCTATATCTAGCTTGTCTTTACTAGTTCTAGCACCTTTACTCACACCAAGAGGTTCCATCGACCAATGATATCATATGCTTCCTTGGCCCATCAGTCATAAGTAACATCTATGGTATATGAGGCTAACTATCCATATTACCAAGAGAGGATTCCTTGATCATTTATTTCTAGAGTCTCAACACCTTGTGGTATGATGTTATAAATATGGTTTATTTCATCCTCAACATCCATGCTCTTGCATAGGGGGTCCCTAGTCATTTGAAAAATGTATAACTACCCTCTCCTTTCCATTCTTAAAGGTCATGTAATGCATTTTAAAGTGAATATATTCAATATTTGCATAACACCATGGCCTTACCAAAAGTGTCAGGTAATTATTCTACTCTACTAACTCTATTACTTCAAACTCATCCTAAAATTCAATGCCCATGATATCTAAAACTACACTCTTAAGAATTTTGATAGGTTATGCTAGGGCCTTATTGGTCATGAAGAGCATATGAGGTGAAGGTCTCAAAGCTAGGATACCTATTTTATCCCAAGTAGTCTTTATCAAGATGTTGACCTTGGCACTTGTGTCTATAAGAACCTCACATATAGACCATCTATCAATAGTGGAATCCACCATGAGTTCTTAGTCATATACAACATTTTGAGTGTGTTGGACTTCTCATGCCCTTTTCATGCATGGTGTGGTGACCTCAACTTGATTTTAACCTAAATTTCAAGGAGTAAGTTCTGAAATAGGGGTAGCATACCCTTAGTCTATAGGAGGAATAGATCTCATTCAATTATTGTACTTTAACCTCTCAGTTATACTGCTTCTTTTGAGAGGTAGTAGCCTACACTTCTAGGTCTCACACTAATTTGAAATCCTCTTATAATTTTTATATTATGTTCATATCTTATTATAGCATGTACTTCTAGTGTGTTGGGTCTAGGTATGATGTAACTTTTGGTTTAGGGTACATTATATATAAATTTTAACCCTTATCCCCATACTCAAGGCATAAATTAGGCACTAATGAAACTGACGAATGAGTGGTGAATCAACTAAAAGTATTTTCCTATACCTTAACTACCTCTATGTGTGTATGATGTGCCTTTAGGTTCCATTTTCATCTTTTGATCCTATACCTTGACTGCCTCTATGTCTATATGATGTGCCTTTAGGTTCCATTTTTTCATCTTCTACTCATGCCCGATCATTCATGCACCCTTATCTATGTCAGGCCTATATTGGGTTAACTTTTTGAAAAAGGTTAGGGCATTCTTAGACCTTATGTGTCCCTTGATAATACCCACACATAGGATGTGTAAGATAATCATGATGATAATGGTCTATTGAGATACACTTATAACATGAGAATGATGGGAACCTTCTGCCACCATATCTTTCATTTCACTCTCTAGCACCTTCCTACATCATAAATCTTATATTATGTTGTTTATATCTATCATTCCCTTATTTTTCTTATCCTACAACTACTACTTTACATTTTCAATTACCCCTTTCCATGTTTTTGTGCATTTCATCAATCACTCGACAATCAATAGTGGTATGGGTGTATAAGTTGTACAAACAATAATAAATGGGTGTGTTGACTTGGTTGGCACATTGTAACAAAGGCTAGTTTTAGATGTCATGAACTTATTGATAGAGTTCATAGCGTAAAATCATAGTGGATACATTTTTCCATGGGTATTTAGTTCTATTATGGCCTTTTAATTCATAGTCAGTGCACCATATTCCATTTTAAACATCATGTGTAGAGTTGGTGGTAAGATTGTAGAGCTGGAAAGCCATAGATGTAATATGTGCCTCCATAAATGGGCTGATCCTAGTGTTTACACTTCTGACTACCTTATATCTATATGTATCTTCAAGCACTTATTAAGGGTCTATAAAATTCTTCATGGAAATCAATATTTGTAATGGCATGAGTAACCCCCCAATAAACCACTTCACATGTTGGGAAGGGTGAATATCATATGGGAGATTTGATAGGAGAGTTTTAAACCATGCATCATACAAGTGCACACTCTCTAAGAGTCCTTGGGTAATTTATTTTATCATGATGATGCTATATTATTCAAAATATAGGATGTCAAATTCCTTCAAGAATGCATCTTTTAGGGTATCATAGTCAACTATGGCCTAGTTGGGAACATGTTTTTTGTACTAGGTGTGGGCATGATCAAGTAAAGTGGTTAAAATTTGATTAAACTTATGTTATGACTAGATTATACCTCATTCATTCCATTGGATTTCACATTTTAGCACATGTTGTATAGTATTTTCGATGTTACAATACTTTGGGACGTGTATATCCATTTCATTGTAGATCCACTATGGGGGTAGCTAGTACTTGAGGTGATTTTCCCCCTAACACTTATCTTAGTGGAGGTCCTCCAATGCCTCTATCCTTAGAGGTAAGCATTGGTCCCATCATTTCTATTTATGCATTTGATGCCATTAGTGTTATGATACGTATGTGTGGTGTTGGGCCACTTATTATAGGATTTTGCCTACCTTGAATTGATAACAATAACTAAGTTAGTATGCTTGCATTCAACATATATATGGTGAGCTAGCGCTCAATCGTCTAGAAGTAGTTATACTCACCTCATTGTATGGAATAATCTATTTAATAACAAAGTTACAATCCAATTTTGTAAAACGTTTAAGATCTAAGGCATTAATAGGGTCAAAAATCACTTTTATACTGTCTTCAAGTGGGGATCCAACACATGAGAATGCACCACAAGTTCAAAGGGGGTAGGCACATTAAGTGTATTTGCAGTCACCAAATTTTTTAGGAACTCAATGATTTCCACACCTATCAATTGTCAAGCTCAATCCATTGCTTCATTATATCTCTCATCTCTATGTTGATATCTTTCAAGAGTTAATTCCCCATGCCCTTCCCATTTGCTATAGGTCCTTTTAACATTTTTAGGTTCTAGATCCTCCATTAATTAATGTTATTTATTATTATAGGCTCATATTTTAAGCTCTCAAGTGTCAATTTACTCATCCCCTTATATTATGCCTTACTACACATCCCCTCTCTTTCCCTTCGTTCATCTCAGACATGAAAGTATTTTAGCCTGCCATTGCCAAAGTTAAAAAACTATAATCAACCATTAGTTTCTTGTGTTCTATTCCAAACTCCTTCACAAATGTGTCTCTAGGATTGAACAAAAACTAGTAATCTACTTCCTCAAGGCACAAATAGGTTGATACTAAAAACTATATTATTTAGGGCTCCTTTCCACCATTTATCCACTACTCTAGTCTAACTAACATCTAGGGTCCAAAGCCTCTATAGGTTATCCTTTGTCTACTCATAAAATCATCCATAGCTTCTTATTTTGTGACTTGAATATGTAACCAACAATTTTTACACATGTTTAGGTAACTCATAGAAAAAGACCTCATATAAAGCATCATATAGGCTATCTTGAACCCATTTTTTTGGGTTTTTGTCCTTTACAAGTTGTAATGCTTCTACATAAAACTATTTCCCACCTATTTTACCCATTGATTGATGTTTTTGAGAGAAATTTTGTACATCATTTTTTCATACCATCATAACAACAAAATTCAACGCGAGTCCTAAAAATAAAAATAAAATACTATGAGGGTGGTTTAATACAATGAATTGAAAGCATGGTATACTTTTTTTTCACTTAATATTTAAAAAATAAATTATGATTTCATCAATCCACATAAATCATAGGCCTAATGTGCTCACCCAAAGTGCAGTCAAGAATGAACCAGGGCTCACATTAGGCTAGTTGTGTCATGGCATGAGGCTTCACTATGGGGACTTAATCAATGTACCAAAAACTTAACTCAATCATATCCATAGGTGTAGGCCTTTATTGTATTAGTATTGGGGTCATATAGGTTCTTAATGTGTCATAAGATTTTTTTTTTTCAATTTACTCTCCATACTAAATAGGTGTCCATTAAGCAAGGATTGGGTTTACTAGTGCAAACCTATATTCATCCTCCATGTAAAATGATGATGACATCATGAAAATTATAGAGACTTAACTAAATTATAAAAATAAACAAAACATATGAGCACCAATTTACATATCTAATCAAAAGTGTGACATCACAAATATTTGCATCCCATTAGCAATACTAAAAGACATGTAAACCAGACATAATACATTTTAATGTAACATCATTTGTCATTATTCAAGTTCCATAGAAACATTTTATATTCAAATAATAATACTAATAACCTAAAGGCTCATAGATGATCTTGGAAACATACAATTAGAGCTAAAGTAGCCTCTATTCTATTTTTATGCCTTAATGGCCACTAGAGCAATATTTAGAAAACATGGCTTCAAAGTCATTCCACCATAAATTTTCTATAATTCTCTATCTATTTTCATATTTTGGCTTGAGCTCTTTCTATAAGCCTTCAAGAGAATATTTTTTAGGGTAGAAGTTACATGTTGAGTACTAAGATGGAATTTTGTCATCATAACCACTGACACCATGACTTTGTGATCCCTACACTACACTTGCCATATTTTTACAAATATTCATTGATGCCATAAAAATCCATGAAATGGTTAGATATATTATAGCTAACATAATATTTATGTTAGATCCTCCATCTAGATATAAACATTGTTAGGCTAACCCTTTGCTAAAATATCTAGACATGCCAAGGTGGATGTCAAGTTGGCATGAATACTCTACTAACATGTTAGGGGTCCAATAATACATGAAATAAGAAGTGTATGGATTGATAAAGCTAATTAAAATTATTTAAATTCCCTCATAGGTGATTTATCTATTAATAATAGTGGCTAGGTACCTCACAACCATATCTTACTGTCAAAACTTAGAAACCTTACACTCATACCTATTGATCTAGCACCTTCATTAAGATAGTACCACTTGGATGATAGAGTAGAGGGAAAAATGAGATCAAAGGAAACCTTAAACCTTAATGTAAATGATCATTAGGTTCTTTTACATGTTTAAGTCACTTTATTTTATAAGAGAGATGTTATAACTAATCATTTTGGCTTGAAGACACCTAGAGACTACCTAAAATGCATATTTCCCACTCAAGAAGAAAGTTGATAAGATCACAACTATAAAAAACCTCTACATGTGGAGATGATAAATTTATGAGAGGTATGGGGTTTTAAATAATATATTAGTGGTATTAATTTATAGGTTACAGCCTTGTCCTCTATAAACCATCTTTAAGACCACTAACCCTCTTAAACCTTCCTAAAACCCTAATAAGGACCTGCTTGGAAATATTTAATATAAAATTAATTAAAAATAATTCAAACCACATAATAAACACATGGATCATGTATTACACTTAGATAAGGTTTGGTTTTTGGTACTGGTCTATATGGACAATCTACAAACACCTTTAAAAACTATAAGTTTTCAATATTTTGAGTAAGAAATGAAGTGAAAGACCTAGTCATAAGTTTCCAATCATTGGATGGGGTGATATAATAATTATTTCATCCATTAAAATCATGAAATGTATAAAACACTTCCTAAAAATGCTTTTTCAAGCCTCCACCAATTAGCCAATCTATAGGAGCTAGTGAAGATGGTCTAGTCATACAAAAAGGGTAAGATTATAGGTGTAGGCTATTTAAAGGTCCCAATATTGAAATATAATATTGGTTCAATTTTAAATAAATCCCACTTGGACATCTTGAAAGTTTGGTTCAATTCTCATGACTCTCCAAATAGTGAATGAGAAAGAGACTAGGCTTCTTTTTCCTGATCCTACTTAGCCAACAAAATGAAGATGCTTATGGGCATAGAAAACTAATATGAAATTAATGTTCCATCATAAGACATCTATAAATCCCCCTTGAATCAATAAAAATCCATATCTATGGGAATTATGAAGGATTTTGGGTGATTTATTAAACATGGCCAATGTGTAAGTATGAGAAGCTAATTAATGCCTCATGGAAAAGGTCTAATTAGACCTCTTTCAATGCTTGGTAAATAATTAGGTGAGATTTAATTGAATAAGGATGGAGTGCATGGGATATTCATGAGTCAAACCTTACTAAAATTAGACCCTAATTCTCCAAAGAGCTCATTCAGAGCACTAATTAACCCAAGCAATGCATGGTGGAGTGTGGATGGCTATTGTAACTACTGAGTGAGTTGATGATGACCATTATGGCCTCTTCATGACACTTATATTCAAATATTACCTCATCTCTCTTACTCAAGTTTATATATATTTAGGCATTGATGCCTTTCTTGTCATCCCTTAACTAGGTGTAGCAAAGCTCTGCCAAATTATATCTTGAACCTTGATAATCAATAGAGAAAAGGAGTATTTGTAGACTTCTTGTGAGCATTATTATGTCATGGTTGTTTAATTTAAAAAAACATGAGGTTTGTTTCATTTTATAGGTCCTTCCCTTCACATAACTATTATAATTTCATCTTATGCATGTCATGTAAAGTGTTAAGAATGTGGTAGGTGTATTGAACAGTGAGTTGGTGGAAAGTTATTCTAGTAGGCCACTCTTTCCACTTCCTTCAATTTGAAGACCTTACACATAATCTCCACATGAAATAATTATGTTTAGTAGTGTGTCAATAATATTTTTTAGTCAATAATCTTTCATTTGATTCACAAGTGTTGAAGATCAGTTAAGGGATGATAAATGAACTTTAGTACATCAACATTGTAGACACCAGAATTACATCACACACGTGTAACTCCATATGTCAAAACCCCCCTTGATCCCCTTTTAATAATTATCCTTCCTAACCCATGGTTTCACCCCTCACACATTTAATTAATTTAAAATATTTAATTAAGTTAATTAATTCTACTTATGCCACCTTACCTAGCCACCTCATCCTAAGACTCATTCTTACCCTTTGAGTCACCTCAAGACTTAGTCCCATAATCCTAACTACCCATTACTTGTTCTCACCCTAAACAAAAATTCCTAAGTCCTTCTTAACCTTGTATTTCTACCATTTATTAATGGATACCACACTTGGCAGGAGAAGGAATAGAAAATAGGCTAAATATAGCCCTTTTACCTATTCTCATGCCACCGACATCAGTCAACCCATGGTCGATGTCGGTAGGATTTTTTATGTTAGTTACTTAAGCCAAATTCCAAGCTAGTATTTAGGTTAGTAGAAATTAAAAAAAAACTCAATCATTCACATATAAGATTTAACATTTAACTCTCTACATCCAAGCTTGCCACTACTCTTCACAAATCAATCCAAATTAGGAATTGATATACTACATCAAGCTTGGATTAGTCTAAACTTGTAGCACATGATTGTTTTTTTTATTCACTAATTACTTCAACACACCTCATCAAAGCCATCTATCTGACATGGTTCATCTATTTCACCAGCTAAGTATATCTTTGTGTTTGTAATTCCTTTAAATAATCATTTTACAATTACTTCACATTATAGTATTTATTTTTTTATAAAAAATTTGACTCTCCATATGGAGGAGTTTTAAAAATCCTTCACCTATTTCCATCTACTTCAAACATACTGACCCTCTGTCTAGACACACCTGAGTCTTACCCACTCCCTTATGACTCTTCTCAATGTCATAAACCTGACCAATATCCACCTCCTAGCTCAAAAAAGTCTCTTATAACCTCCTAAGAACCCACTTCCCCTATTGAAATTATTCACATAATAAACATTAGTCATATCTCCTTACAGACATTGGTAGCCTAGCTAACATCAATGACTGTGTATTTCCACTAAACTCCTTGAGCCTACCCAAACAACCTCCAAAAACATAAACAACTCACATTACCTGCACTATGTCACTCTCTATTGCACTCATATTAAAAGAATAGTATGAATATCTCTCTCTATTACTCTCTCTTTCATTTTGATATTCATTACCATTTTGTTTCAAAAATTGGACTATCATCCCTAAAGAATTTTGACACTTCTAGGATTAAGCGCGTAGCTTGACAGCCCACTCATATATTCACTAACATATTTTTTTGGTGGTAGTGATTTCTTATTCACAAGTAGTTCTCCCTAGACAAAGAGGAGTGCTCAACACCATATATATATGGTGCCTACCCTTCATCTCTATTTCTCCTTAAACATCAAATAGATTCAAAATTTAGTGAAATATTTTTGGCATGCCCAATGGGACCTTAGAGTTTTCCTTGGGTTCATTACTTGTTTTAAGCATTCATATAGGTGAATTATAGTGAAAGTTTCATTATTTTCACTTTATCCCTCTCTTTTTCCTCCAAATAGAATATTCAACATTTTATTTTCTATTTAAAGGCAATAAACTAAATTTTCTTCTTCCTTACCACTCTTCTCTCTCTTTTGCCTCTAAAAGAAACTTATCATTTTTCTTGCAAGTTAAAAGGAATATCATCTTTATCTCTTTCTTGAATTCACATTAGGATAGTGAAATTCAGTCTCTTCTCCTATTTCATCATTATTTTCATTCGAATCAAAACACTTTAGGTTTGGGTTTAAAACTTACTGCACTTCATTATTTTCTTGTTGCATATTAGCTCACCTAGTTAATTACAAGCATTATGAATGAATTGTAGTAAAATAATGTTACATTACCAGATCACACTCATAAAAATAAACATCTAAACTCCCTTGAGATAAGGACCATCAGTATTTCATCACTTGGTGGATCACCTTACCCTACCCAACTATCTTACTTGGATTTCACCACCAAGGGGACAACCCACTCCATTCTCTAGTGGAGTATAAACTCTAGATAGAAGGTATATTTTAGATAAATGACCTAGTTTGTCTTTATGTCCATGAAGTGTAGGGAGCAAGCTCCTATAACAAGCCACATACTTGGTCTAACATAGATATCCTCTTGAGCACCAAAACTAACTTGAAACTAGCTCTAGATTTCTTTTTAGTACCTTTAGTAATCAAACTCTCATCTCACTATCTGATTAAGGTATAGGCCAACACGAGACTAAAATTAATCTCTAGGAGTTAATAATTAGTGGTTGTATGTTCTTTTTATACTTTTTATTACCTTCTATATTTTAGAGTTGGTAAGGACATTTTTCTATTGATTTTCAAAATCAACAACATTCATAATACTCAAGTTGTATAACTTGTTATATCAGGTTTTTTGAGTGTTCATCCTTCTTATAAAAACCTCTTTCATCCTTTGTTTTGCCTAGATTTTACCTCTAGGTTTCTAAAACATCATATTTTTCATCTACTAAAACTCCATAGTAATTGACATTGATTAAATCCATCGACATTGGATAAATTTAACTTACCAACATCAGTCAAGTGATCGATGTCAATGACTATGTAAATTGGTTATTTTTAGTTTACTTAAAATAGCAAGCTAAAACAACCTACCTAATCTCACCCAAACCTAGTTTTTATTCACTCTATCACTAATGTAGAGTTTTAATACTATTTATACTTCTTGCATGGTATTGACATGAAGCCAAGCCAAAATTCTTACTTATTATGCAAGATGGTAACCACTTTTGCCTTCCCCTCTTATTGCTAAGTATATCATGGAGCATACTTCAGATATAGAGCATACTCCCAGCCCCAACCAAATTCCCATTATGCCTAAAGGGGATCAAGGTTTTGTTAAATTTATTGATCATAATGTGGCAACCCTTCAACATTACCTTGTCATGAGCCAAACCCATAATTCTTTGGGTGACCCACTATATGGTATGTTAACTTCTCTGATGGAGACAACTTTAGTTTTAGTTGTCTCCACTATGTTCCCTATGGTTACTCAAACCAATACTTTGATAATTAACCCAACCATAAATAATGCCAAAATTTTAGCATCACCAACTACCCAATCCCACCTAAACCTGTCATGACTTCCCTACCTTCACAACCACAAGTAGTTCAGTCAAGTCTAACCCCATTTCAAAATTTGGTGGTACCCATCATATTTACTCTCACACCTATAATTACATGATTTAAAACTCATCTTTGACCCAATATAACCATGCCAATAACCCAAACTATAATAAAACATCTAACCAAAGCATTATTTCTAACCCAATAGGACAAGCCCCTTTCGTTTCTATCCCCCAGCCTATAACTCACTATCCCTATGTTGCATCAACATAACTTTAGCAAGATATGTCATATTCTCACTCAACTTCCTATCAGGTTCCTTATAACTTAGGGGGTATCTCCCAAGCCAATCCTTCTTTAGAACTCATTAAGATGATGATGGGAAAGATGTCTAATTTAGAGACATTCATGTCAGGTTCAAAGAATGTGTTATCTTATGATCAGATATATAATGAACCCATCCATCTATTTATGCCTATTTTCCCTTATCCAAGCTAATGGGAACTCCCCAAATTTACTCACTTCCAAAGTAAAGAGGACTCATAATATCATTTGTGAGTATTTAGACATGCTTTTTATTTAATAAGGCATGATGATGTGTTACTAATTTTCACCTTCCCCATGTCTCTTTCAGGTGCTACCCTAGATTAGTATAGCTCTATAAATTGGCATTCCCTTTTCTCATTTACCCAACTTGCATAATTATTCCTAGACCATTTCTCTATCAACATTTCTAAAAAGGTTTCTATTACAAACCTTTATTCTATTAAACAATTTGATGATGAATCTATCACATATTTGGTCACTCACTAGAGAGGCTTAATCAATCAACTCTCCTCTTTACCCTAACTTGAGCTTATTGAGATCTTCTTGAGGGCATGTGCTAAGCACATTTCATCCACATCCCAAGTGCAAACTTTTTGTACATTTGATGAAGCCTTTACAATGGTGTGAAAACTCAAAATATAGGCTATAGATGAAGACATAACCAATTTGCATGGTAAGAATGACAATTCCAAATCAAATGACTGCTCTTATTTTAAAAATTCTCCTTATAACCAAAAATATAAAGGCTCCACCAATGCAGTGGTCATTAAATCAGATTCTTCCATAACCACAAACCAATCTAATTCTTTGACCTCATAAAATCTGACCAAGCAATTCTAATAATGATATGAACAAAGACAATACATTCCTATTGGGGAGTCATATACTTTCATTCTGGGAAAACTAATGAAATAGGGAACCATAACCCTTCCTCAAATCAAGCCTCCTATATAGTTTTATTCCTCTCATCCTATTCATACTTGGTACAAGGAGGATGAGTTATGTGGATACCATCAAGTCAAAGGCCACAATTCTAATAACTGTAAAACATTCAAAAACATTATTAAAGACATGCTTGATAGGGCTAATCTCATCTTGGATAATACTAATGTACCTGCTAAGCAAAATATGGATGTGTTTAAATAGCCTTTTCTTAACCATTCACCTAGTCAAAATATTGTTTAGAACATGACTAATAACTCATGTGATCATAATATCCATATAGTCAATATGGTCTTTCCTTTACCTCTAGTCTAACCTATCCTGTAATAGGAGGCACCCATTTTACCTACTCCTCCCCTACCATTGGTGGAGTTTATTTTTCCCATTCTTCCTCCTCAAGTAGAAGATCCTACTTCACTCATTCCACTCCCACATGAGGAGGGGCCTCCCTTACCTCTCCTTTTACCACAAGAGGAGCTTGTACTACTAGTTTCTTTTGCACCCATTTTACCTATCCTCTTACCACTTGAGGACCACACTTTACCCATTCCTTAACTACATGTTAAGGGGAGCATCATTCTTGTGATATACCCTCTTGAGGAACCTTCTTTGTTTGCCTCTCATCCACCGATAGAAGGTAGTACCCCATCCATTCCTCCTTCGCACCTAGAGGAGCCAGTGTTATCTACCCCCACATTAGATGAGAGACCTATTGTTCCTACTCCAATTCAACTAATTATACCACTTCTTTTACCTATAGAAGATCATACTTTACCTATTCATCACCCACATGTTTTGGAAGTAATTATACCTATGCTCTACCCCCTTGAGGAGGCTTCTTTACCTACCTCCCCTCCACTTGTGGAAGACCATGCCTCTTCTCTTATCTCTATCGAAGAAGACCCTGTTGTGTCTCTTTCTCATCTTTGGATTGAGGTGGTAGAGGCCAATAATTTCCCTCTTTATCAATCATCTCAACCTTATAAATAATAAATTATAAGGCCTATGTCAACTTCATCTAAGCCCTTTTCATGGTTAGTGAGAAATTTAGAATTTCTTGACTCCATGAAATTAGACCATGTGACATTTTAGGACTGACTTAAAACTCCTTATCCTACACAATGAGTGTCATCCTCTACCACCAATCCTCTCACTACCCTTTACGCTAAGGTCTTTGTCAGATTCATAGCTTCTTCACTAAAATCACTAGAATATCATCCTTCTATGTTAAAACCTTCACCCTCACAAGCTTCTACCATATTAAATAATATTAGGTCTTTAGGCATTCACCCAGTCTCTAATCTAATTCATCCATAGGTAAAATTAGATTTGACTCTCCAACCATAAGTTAGAGTTCCATGACTTAAACTAAGGAGAAATGTTAATCTTCCTAGATCTCACTAATCCTTCCCTCTTCCACCCTCAAATTTGTCATTAATTTTTAGACTACATCCCCTAGTTTAGCTGGGGTATCACTGATCCAAGCAAAACTAAAGGATAAGTTACCTCCACTACTACCTATACCACCTAGTAAGCCTTTCACATCTAACACCATGATACCTAACACCAAGAAAGTGTTAGTAAAACATATGTCTCCACCACCACCTCAAAAGGTGCCATGCAAAATCCCTCCCATGACTCCTAAACTAAAGAAGGTGTCCACTTCTATTACAATAACAAGTGTTAGCCCACTCGTAGGCTCTTAGATCTTTTTCTTATGCTAGTTATTTAAATCCCCTATAATAAATCTTCCTCCCATTAAGCCTTATAACTCTCTTGGACTGAATCCATCTTTGTTTGATGATACACATGTGTGTCTATATCATCATTTGCTTACACATGATACTGAGAGGTGTAAATCTCTCACAGTAGTCATTTTAAAACACTTTGATATCAATAATCTCTTTATTGATAATCCCATTAACCTTCTTTATATCCCACCCCTAACATCCATAATGTCTCATACCATTTCACCTAAATTCAAACCCAAAGATGTTTTCATACCCCTTTTTCCACCTCCTTCACCTATGTTTTAGATCAACATAGTTAATGTGTCCATGCAGTCACAAAATAAAAGAGATAAGGGTAAGGAAAAGGTCACCACCACTTGGGCTCATCCATTCCAAAAAGATACTCCTCCAAATCCCTATATTTCCATCTTGGGTGTCCCAAAACCAACATCTTCAAAATTTATTTGAAACTCGATGGTGAAATAACTTCACCAAACCCTTATGAAAATGTCCTTATATAAGTTAATTCAAAACTCATTCTAACACCATTAAGATTTTATTAGTTCCTTGAAAGTGATTAAGGTACAACTTGATGATCCCTAGCCTCTTATAGCTTTGGTTAACTCTCTTAACACCATCTCCCTAATTTCCTTTAGTAATTCAGAAATTCTACTTTAGCACCCTGAAGATCAAGATTTTACCCTTTTTATCACCACATATATTGATCAAACTCATGTCAAAAGAGTCATGATCAATGTAGGAGCTAGTATTAATATAATCTCCACCCATGCCTACAAAAAACTAGCCCTTCCTAATAATTGCATGTCTGAAACTTACACGGTGCTCCATTCCCTTAATGATACCATGACTACTATGATGGGCACCATTGTCTTACATATCCATGTGGGCCCTGCATAATTATTGAGATATTCTATGTTGTATAAGGAGAGTTCCAATACAACATACTACTTGGATGACCTTGGATACATATTATGTCATATGTGCCCTTGACTTTTCACCATTGAGTCAATTTGAGCACAATGGGAAAGTGCATGTTATTCCCACTGACCCACCTCCTTTCAAAACATGCAACATGACTTATAGCCAAAATTATGTTCTCATTAAATTAAAGATATAATCTCCTCCACATTATACTCTTGAAGCTTCTAAAAGCTCCACTACCCTAGTTACACAGATACTAGCAACACAAGTTCCCAATAAAAATCCCATGGTGGAAACTTTCACGCATTTATCACTTAGAAAATATCATTTATTGACACTCAATATGTTTCTACTCCACAAGAGTATGGAAATATTCATATGCACCCTAATTATGGTCCCTGTATTGGGATGGTCATCTCATATGGTCCCCCTAACCTTTAAACTAATTTCACATATGGGGTAATTGATCAAGCTCCCACTGTCAGCATTCTATCCTCTTCACCATAATGATTTACCTATGACTTCTCTTTCTTGAGCAAGCCTAGCTTCTCTCACACTTATCTTTATAGGTGTGCCTAAAAAGGATTTGTTTTGGGTCATTACAAGTAAGGTGTTCATACACCCATTGAATATCCTACCAATAAAACCATTGAAAATGCCAAAAAGAGACATGGAGTGGTTTTTGATGAATCAAATAAACTTATCAAAGCTTATCAAAGAGACAATCTCTCATTTTTCATCCTCTCCTCTATAATCACCTACTGAATCAAAGGTATCTATACATCCTAAATTTTTTTCAATAAACTCCTTTCATCTAGGCCCCCTCACCTATCACCAAGGTAAGGAAATAGGGTCCCTTCCTCTCATTCATCCTGAAATGATTGATAAAGACTCTCCCACTATCAACACTATCCAATGTCAAGATGATGAAGTTATTCTCACATACATGGGTGCAGATCATTCCTATATCCAATGATCACTCCCATTTGAGACATAGGCTATGGTAAATGAATCAACCATTGACATTAATTTTCCCTCTCATATAACCCCCATGTCCTTAAAATTGGCTAGTCTTTGGATTCTTCTAAGCAATAAAATTATGTCATATTTCTTAATGACCATAACAAAGCTTTCATTTGTTCTTATAATTACATGCTTGGTATTGACCCCTTTATTATCACCCATAACATTGTCACCAATCAAGATGTTAAACTTGTCAAGCAAAAGCTTTGCAAAATGCATCCTCATATTTCTCTCCTTGTCAAAGAAGAACTTGAATACCTCATTTATATTAACTTTACTCAACCCATCAACTACCTATAATGGGTTTCCAATATTGTTCCTATCATAAAAGTGATAGGGGGAATATACATCTACACTAACTACCATGACCTAAATCTTACTTGTCCAAAAGATGACATCCCTTTGCCAAGTATTAACTAACTTATTGATCTAACAGTTGGGCATGAGATGCTATCACTTATGGATGGGTTCTCAAGTTACAATCAAATCCTAGTTTTTGCTAAGGATAAACACAAGACAAATTTCATTACCCCATGAGGTAATTTTTGTTATCAGGTCATGCCCTTCAATTTGAATAATGTTGGTATCACCTACTAACACACCATGACTTACATCTTTGATGATCTCCTACACAAAATTATTGAAGACTACGTGGATGACTTACTTGGAAAGTCTAGACTTCACCAAGATCACTTGATGATTCTCAAAATCATATTCACTCATTTTATCTAATATAATGTCCAACTAAACCCAAAGAAATGTATCTTTATTGTCCTTTCTGGTAATCTCTTAGGCTTTATCATTTCTCTCTATGGCATTGAAGTTGACCCTACTAAATTTTGAGCAATACTAGACATGCCTCCACCTACTAATATCATATAGCTCTGCATTTTACAAATCAAGCTTTAGTCAATCTACCACTTCATCTCCTAGTTGTCAGATCATTATCAACCCTTTCACCATGTCCTCAAAAAATATGTCTCCTTCCATTGGAATAAAAATTTATAGGAAGCCTCTAATGCACCAAATGGTATCTCCTTTTCCCACTGATTCTTATTCCACCTAAGTAAAACTAGCCTTTCTACCTTTACATCTCTATAATAGACCATTATTTGTGTGTTATGATTGCACATCAGGATGATTACCATAAAAAATAGGTGGTTTACTACATAATCTACACACTTATTTATTATGAAAATCAATATACCCATACTGAAAATCTTTGTCTCACATTAGTATTTGTAGCTTCCAAGCTCTATCATTACCTTTTAAATCACAAAACCTACATCATCACCCATACTAATCCCCTAAAACACATGCATTTCAAGCCATATAAAAACTAATGTGTAACTCAGTGGCTCATGATCCTTATTGAATTTGACTTGGAATTTATTCAACAAAAGTCTATCAAGGGGGAAATGATTGCTAACTAGTTAGCTGCCGCTCCTTTACCTGACAACCAACTTTTAAACCTCAAATTATTTGAAAAATCTATTGTAATTCTCTCCACCAATGACATCTACTATGAAATGATGATGTTCTTTGATGGGTCTACATGTCAACATGATAGGGGTACAAGGGTCATTCTCATCCCTCTTGATGGTGAGTCTATGCCTTTATCACTTAAACTATATTTTGAATGTACTAACAGTATGGTTGAATATGAAGATTTGATCTTAGGGCTTTAAACTACTATTTTATTGAGTGTCAAATCAATAACCATCTTTAGTGGCTCCTAGCTAGTGGTTAATTACGTTAATGGTTCTTACCTATTCAAAAATGAAATTATATAATTATATAAACATCATGTAGATATGCTATTAGAATCATTTGACTCCTACCTATTACAAACTATTCCTCAATCTACAAATAAGTTTTCTGACACAATGGCTTTACTTACTTCACATATACCCTCTTCCTCAAAAATCTATGTCACTGTACATCACTTAACATTGCCCTCTTATGGATCAACTAACATCCTTTTTATAGGTAATGTAACACACAACCCACATGAATTATGGTATAAGCAACTCATAGATTACCTTTCCTTTTTTATTACCCCTTCTAACCTCTCCAACAATGGGATATGTGCCTTCATAAAATGTGTCACTCATTACACTATGCTAGGGGGACTTCTCTATAAGTAAGGTTTTGATGGTCTCCTCCTTAGATTCCTCACTAGTACTGAGATACCCTTCACCATTAAGGAAGTCCATGATGGGATTTGTGGTGGAAATTTTAATGTTAACATAGTTACCACATATATATTTTGACTTGGATACTATTTACCAACATTCCATCAAGACTATAGTGATTATGTATGATGATGTGTCAAATGTCAATAACAAGATAACTACCTTCACATTCCAAGCCATGCCTTACAAGTCACCAAATACTTCTGGCCCTTCTCCTAATGGGGTTTGGATCTAATCAATGAAATTAACCCTCATTCATCTCTCCATCACCATTCCATCATTACTTCTACTAAATACTTCACCAAATGGGTTGAGGCCATTCCTCTCATCTCCACTATGGCTAACAAAATTGTTGGCTTTATCAACAATCACATAATCTATCATTTTGGTGTCCCCAATAAAATTATAGTAAACAATGGAAAATATTTCAAAAATAATATTGTCTAAAATCTTTGTGATGCTTTTGGAATAAAATTAAGCTTCTCATCACCATACTATCCACAAGAAAATGTACAAGCAAAAGCTTCTAACAAAATCTTAACCAAAATCCTCATGAAGGTAATCAATGATACTACCAAAGATTGGTGCATGCACATTCCCTTTGCTTTATGGGCTTATCATACTAGCATTCAAACCCCTATATGTGCTACACCTTTTTCCTTAGGTCTATAGGATGGAAGTTGTTTTACCTCATGAGGTTCAGATTCCTTCTCTTTGCATCTCTCTACAAGACATACTAATGATGACTTTTGCCAAGAATGTTTGGCTCAACTTGAGTTACTTGATGAAATTCATCTCATAGCCCTGAACCACCTTCAAATATATCAAGAGTATATCAAACATGCTTACAATAAAAAACTCAAGGAGTAAGATTTCAATATCAGAGATCTCATCTTAAAAGAAAATCAACATGTGAAAAACATGGAGAAAAGAAAAAGGGGTAAGTTTGCTCCTAATTGGCTTGGACCCTACATCATAACTCAAAAGTATGGCTCAAGAACTTATCACTTATCTTCTCTCAAAGGAAGGCCAGAATTTGAGACTTTAAATTCTTTGCACCCATGACCATTATTTTGCTAATCAAGTGATGCTTCACCTCATGTTTAACTTGAGCTCATCCATTAAGAAACCCTATTACAATCATCTCCCTTCCTCTTAACCCTTATTCCTACACAGTTAGTTAACCTATGAAGTGATATGGTTTTGTACTCAAAGTAGAAAACCTCTAAGCCTCTATAGTCCTATCCATGACTCAAGTAGAAAAATTGGGATGCATAGACAAGTTATAATCTCTAAAGTCATGATTCTCAATGTAGATTTCTCCCTTTAAGGACATCTATTAAGAATAAAAAATAAAATATTAGACCACTCCCTTGAAATATGGCTAAGCCAAGCTTTGTTATCAGGGGAAATAATGACTTAGAAGATTCTTGAATTGACTAGCTTCATATGACCTCAACACAAAAAACATCCCATTATAGGCTTCCCGTATTGATCAGCTTATATACAAAAAAAAATTAAGTCATGGAATTGCCTATAGTAGGTCTCAGATCACCCATATAATGGGCATACCATCCCCACTAATAAGGTTACACTACCTTAAAACTCTCAATCCTTTTACTTTTTTCCCCATATTCTTTCAAGGGACTTTTAGCTCACTTGACACAAGGTTAGTACGATGCTTCTCTAATTAACAAAATGGTCAAATGATACAAAGCATGAAAGAGGCTCATACTCTTGACCCTGTTTATGTTGTGATTATGGTCTTTACCAATACATGAGAATCATGCATCTTTATTTCCCATCTTAATCACATGTCAATTTCTCTTTTGAGATCATATCTTACAAAAAGATTCAATCACCGTCTTGCCTTTTTGCCAATCCTTCTTTATCTTAGGGTTATGTGTTTAAAAAATATTACCATTCACATATTCATCTCAAGTAAAGATGCTAAAATAACTACCCAAAACCATACTAAAACTAACAAACCTTTTCCCATCAATCCATTTCATACAATCCCATGTGAAATCCACCTAGCATGGAACCATCGTTTCTCTCAACAATAATAAATAGAAAAACTATCAAACTTACACCATTTATTTTAAGCATACACCATCACAAATATGGAAAAATGTTTAAATAAAAAAAATAATACCAAATCCATTAATTTTAAGCATACTCCCTCACAAATATGGAAAAATGCTAAGATGAAGCTAACCAATCAACTATGCATATACCATCACACATATGGGAAATGCTAGTCTAACTTAACAAACATAAATTGCTTAGCATTAACATAACATAAGCATCCACATCATTATAATAACTTCAACATCATCACCATCACATAAACACATCTCAAAATAACAAAATCTCATATAAATATATTGTGAGTATGCATGTACATCAATGGATCATATCAATATCATCTCTCTCTAAAAAAGTACATCTCTCATCTTCAACTCATAGGCTAGTGTGTATACAACATATATAACAACATCAATAGTAAACATATATCACTAAGAATACTCAAGGATATAGTCATGGTCATGAAAAAGTAGTATCATCACCACTCTCATCCTATCTACATTTATATGAACTAGAAGCCATGGCACATGTCATCGATCTCTCTTGCTCTCCAAACTCAGAATACCTCTAAATATATGGGAAATCCCTAATGGATCTCTCATAGTATACAATATAAACTAAAGTAGTGTTGTACCTTGTTATAGATATAATTTTTGGTAGACCCATCACACCTCTTTTAGGACCCTATACTAGTCCATATGAAGGAGGAGGAGGAGGATTAGCCTATCTTACTACTCTCAAACTATCCCTCTCTATTATCAGTGTAGTAACCTAGCCCTATGATGCCCCAAATTTCCCCTACAATGTCATAACCTACCCTTGTAAGACCAATACATGTAGCTATGATGCATCTCGAGCCTACACTATTGCATCTCAAGTTTGTACCGCTACATCTTGGGCCTATATGGTTGTATCTCTCTCTCATCACCCCGTATACATCTGGGGGTGCCCTCTTGACCTGAACCATAGGATGAAAACCTATCCACCAAGCAAGATAAGTCACTTTGCATCTAGGATCTACTACACGTGAGCCTACTAGTAGCTCCTCAAAATATGGCCCATCTATTTCTTGGGGAAAGGGTAGGGGTGCCTCTATATCATCCCTCTTATATCGAGGAAAGGAAAGAGGTACATCTTGTAATAAGCCAAATTATCTCCTAACCTTTATCATGAGTATCATCTCTAACTCTTTGGCTCATCTCCCTCTAACCCATAACATGATCTATAAACTAAAAAACTACTCTACCTATCCTCTAAATGTAGGGTATGTCAAGTAGGGCCTCTAAACAATATATATGGGAATCAATACATTTATCATATGCCTATAATAACTAATGTCCCATACTATGTCATCTACTCATGTTTGGGCCATAGCCTCTCTCCACCATCTCAACCTAACCTTGAAACTATCTACAATCATGGTGGGTATCCCCAATGGCCATGTCACTATGATGTGTTCATATACCCAATAATGGATTAAATGATTGACACACAAATTGTACCATCATCATAGCCTCAAACCCCACAACTCTCTATATAATTGTGTCAAAAAATCTAGTCCCCATGCATACATAGTTCATTTTTCAACCATCTATGCCAACACACCTATCAATGCAATAAGAAATCTCCCACCATCTATGTTTGATAGTGCATATATTTTAATCCCTATGATCATCATAATATCTAACTGATGTTGCTCTTCATTGGTAGTGTATAGTGGCTCATATGCAAAGCTTATTGAGTGATAGGTCTCCTTGCTAACATGATCTCCAAATAATGTAACCATGTGAATATCATGCTCCTCTCTTAAATAAGAGAACTCCTCACCCTATAGTGGCAACTATAAAACCCTATACACATCCTCTTGTGTCACTATTAACTCTCTAGTAGGCAAATGGAAGTTGTTGGTGGTGTGTTCCCACCTTTCTATCAATGCTATCATCAAGATAACATCACATGCAAATTTAAAATATCATTACACTCCTCCTAACCCTACAACTTCTATGTGCTCCCACTCATCCATGGTGACATCCCTCCTCATCTTTGTTAGCATCATAGGAAGTCAATCTCATAATGTCAACTCATGCCTAGCTTGTATCCACACACATAAATATCAAGTCACATACTTTCAATATAAACCTCCACCCTTTTCACCCTTCATACTAGGAGAACTACAGTGGCCTAAGACCCTTAACTAGGCTATGTAGGCAACACTCAATCAACATGGGGTCTTCAAAGGTTAGCTTAGTTGTATACCCACCTAACTATCTAACCTATTAACCCACCTAAAACATAGGCATAATTACCTATCTCTAAACCCTAGGCCCAACAACCTATCTCTAAACCCTATACCCAACTACCTATCTCTAAATCCTAGGCTTAATAGCCTATATCTCTCAACTCTAGGCCCCATAGCTTATATCTCACACCCTCAACCCCATGATCTATATTTTAAGCCCTAGGTCCCATGGCCTATTTCAACCTATCTTCTCCTAACCACTTCCATTAATTTTTTTTAAACCATACCTCACACTTTTTCCCTATGCATTGGGAGAATTACATTGGCTTGAGGCCCTCATATGGGCTATGTAGGCAATAATCAGTTGACATGGGGTCTTCTAAGGTTATCTCAACCATTAGGCTTGATTACTAACTCAACTAGAGATCCAAACTGAGCCTTTTCTTCCTATTTTGGGTTTTTTTTCCTATGACTAACATTGGTTAAAGATACCAATAATGACATTGGATGTTAGCAAACATCAACACCTTATTGATAAACCCTACTGACATTAATGATTGGTTCAGCCCTAGGGCTAAACAACTCATCTTTCAAACTTTGGTTTTTCTCTAAAAACTACCCCTAAACCCCTCCCAAATTTACCTAAACCTAAACTCACCCCATATCCCACCCCTCTCATTGTCATCTCTCCCCCAAACTATAACAAATTAGCCCAAATCACAAATTAACAACCTTAAATTAAAATTCAACTTGAACCAAATCTTACCTCATCTCTTTATCTCCTCCAGGATAGAATAGCTAGCTTTTGTGGTGGGGTGCCTCTAGTTGGGTCCCCTCCTAGCTCCACCATCTCTACCCACACCAACATCCATAGCTCTTTTTCTCCAATCAAATGTTAAAAATGATTCTTTGTGGGCCACCAAACCCCTTTTTGTTGGGTTTGGTCACCCACTAATTTTGGTAGTCTTGACCTAAGGCACTGATGTTAGCAATACTTTCTATTGACATCGATAGCATAACTAACATTGTCAACCTTAACATTAGAGTTTTAAACTGTAACCACCACCCTTTAGACTAAACCATCAGTCTAGGTCAACCTTGGAGATCACATATATCTCCCCAACCATGACAACCAACCTTGAAGATCACTTAAATTTACACCCATGATGATTTTGATTAGAGATTATGAATATCTCCTCGACCATTGAACCTTTTGAACTAACCTTGCATTGCTTGTCTTGACCACTTATGTTACCTAACTATATTTGGATATTGTATACATGCATGTATATTAGGTGTTTTGGATCATGACTAAGCTAGTCTTGTCACCTGTAATCTTTTGTGTTTACCAGGAGCACTTCCTACCTTAGATACCTAGAACATATAGACCATTAGAGTTACAACTTTGATCATTTTAACCTTATCAACTATCACTTATAAACAATGCTTTGGTTATTTCTATTTGAGTCCTCCTTGCCTTTACCTATTATTAATTATGTCAACTATCACTCATAGTATTATACATGCAATCAGTGATGTTACCACACTCTCACTTAATCTACACCCACCCAATCAACTCCTTATGAAACTAGAACCTGATTCTAGATTCTCTTCCATCAGTTCCCATTTTGAGGGGGATTCCTCATCCCATACCTAGAGCATCCAACTCCTATTTTTGTCTTACAACTTATCAAAACAAATTATAAGGCAAAAAGGGGTAAATATAGACACCAAAATCACATCACACATGTGTGTAACTCCCTGTGTTGAGACCCCCCTTGAGCTGCTTTTAAAAATTATCATTCCTAACCCATGGTTTCACCCCTCACAAATTTAATTAATTTAAAATATATAATTAAGTGAAATAAAAACTAATTATGCCACCTTACCTAGCCACCTCATCCTAAGGCTCATTCTTACCCTTTGAGTCACCTCAAGACTTAGTCCCCTAATCCTAACTACCCATGACTTGTTCTCACCCAAAACATAAATTCCTAACTAACTACATCCTTCTTAATCTCATATTTCTACCATTTTTAAATGGATATCACACTTGGTAGGAGAAGGAATAGAAAATAGGATAAATATAGCCCTTTTACTTATTCTCATGCCACTAATGTCAGTTAGCCCATGTATAACATTAGCTAGATCACTGACATTGATTACTTTATCTAAATTCTAAGCTAGTATCTATGTCAACAAAAATTAAAAAAGCTTAGTCATTCACATATAGGATTTAGCATTCAGCTTTATACATCTAAGCTTATCGTTACTCTTTACAAATCAATCTAGATTAGGAATTGATATACTACACAGATCTTGGATTCTTCTGAACTAATAGTAAAAACTTGTCTTTCTATTTACCCATTACTTTAAAATTCCTCATTAGATCCATCTATCTGGTACTCACAATTCATCTATTTCATCAACTAAGTATATTTTTGTGTTTTTTAATTCCTTTAAATAGTCATTTTATAATTACTTTACATTATACTAGTTATCATTTTATGAACATCCCAACTCTCTCTATAGAGGAGTTGTAAAACTCCTTCACCTATTTCCATCTACTTCAAACATACCAACCCTATATCTAGACCTAATTGAGTCTTACCCACTCCCATGACTCTTCCCAATCTCATAAACCTGACCAACATCCACCTCCTAACTCAAAAAAGTCTCTTGTATCCTCCTAAAAACCTATTTCCCCTATTAACATCGATCACATAACTGATGTTAGTCATATCTCCTTGCTAACATTAATAGCCTAATCAATGTTAGTGACTATGTATTTCCACTAACCTCCTTGAGCCTACCCAAATAACCTCCAAAAACACAAATAACTCACATTACCTACACTATGTCACTCTCTATTACACTTAGATTACAAGAATGGTATGAATATATCTCTCTTACTCTCTCTTTCATTTTTATATTCATTACCGTTTTGTTTCAAAAAGTGGAATTTCATCCCTACGGAAGTTTGACACTTTCAAGAATAAGCACATAGCTTGGTAGCCCACTCATATATCTACTAACAAATATTTTTGGTGGTAGTGCTTTCTTATTCATAGGTAGTCCTCCCTCGCCAAACAAGAGTACTCAAAATTGTTTGGATATAACATGAAACCAATCCAAGTTCTTTCTAATCTCTAATCCCTACCTTTAATCTTTGTTTCTCCTTAAACATTAAATAGATTCAAAATTTAGTGAAACAACCATCCTTAGATTAGGTTTTATTTTCATGTTTTCATCCTATCTCATTTCACCCCAACATCAATAGGTCTTAAGAAGAGAGATTCAATCAATGTATTGTAGAGTAAAAAATACTCTATGTTTCATATTTGATTTTTAGTTGCATGATTCAAATCGCTATCCCTGAACACTTTGATTTGAGACATCAAAGCTTTTGACTCAGAGTGTGGGCTCAAATTTATTTTTGCTCAATTTTTTCTAAGTGTCAAAATCGAGCAGAATCTGCCAAGTTTCATTTTCTAAGGTACTTTTCATAATTTCAATAAGGCTATAGAATGTGCCATGTGTCCCATAGTAAACTCAGTGGAGTGAAACAAGTGTCAACATCCACGTCTCATATGCATTTCAAAGGTTTCTTTCCAACAAGGTAAGTATCAGGATTAGGCAGAGGTTACCAAGTGGTAATCATAAAAGGTTCCAATTTGCTTTTCTAAAAGAGATGGAAGAGGCCACGTATCTCAGCTGAAGAGAGCAGGAGCCACCACATGTCAACCTTTAAATTATCTTCATTTTGTTTCATCGATATAGTAAATATTGTGGTGGGTTTCAAGTTTTGTTTCTGAAGTAAGCGGAAGCCACCAAGTGTCACTGTCCATGTAAATATGAAATGAGGCCCGATTATTTATATAATATAAATAGAGTGACATGGAGACCAACATGTGTCACCTTCAACAAGTTTCTCAAAAGGTAGCTAAAAGCAGTTGAGATCACCACATATCCCCAGTTAAGTAAAGTAGAGATTGCCACATGTACTTTATTGAGGCAAGTGGAAATTGCCACTTGTCCCTATGTCTTTTTAAAGTTGCTCAGGTGAGAAACACTATGGGTCTTATTTTCTATTAAGTTGTTAAATTTTTGAAGAAGTGGATTATGATAGGTGTCAAAGGTGGAACACTCTTGAGCAAAGACATAAAAAGAGTATAAGTTACATGGAAAGTGCCGTGTGTCTTTGGTAAGTGCTGTGGAACACACCAAGTGTCATTTTCTAGTGAATCCTAAATAAAGAGAAGGTTTTCAAGAGGAAAAGGGGAATCAACTAAGTTTCCTCTTCCATTTAATAGAAGGGAGCATCCTATGATCTGTTTCAACCAATGAATTGCTAGAAGATAGAGCATTTCAGAATCTATGAAATATCTTTTGTTAGACACTTCCAGTTTGGTTAGATTTCAAGTGGGCCATTAGATTGGGAACACACATACAATCCAGAGTGAATCCAAGGCTATAAATAGGGGTGCAAAGATCACCAAAATAGGAGGAGATACTTAGAGAGAATTTTTTGAGAGAATTATTGTCAAGAGTTTTAGACTTTCTAGAGCTGTGATTAGGAATATCATTTGTCTTTGTTTTGTTTTCTTAAGTTGGAAAGTTTATGTAATTGTGCATGTTGTTGTGCCACTTATGTGACTGGAGAATTAATAAGAAGATTGAATCCTATGCCTTTGTTGATATTTTTTATGTCATTGCAAAAGTAGTCTAAGCTATGTTGTCAAGAGTTTTAGACTTTCTAGAGCTGTGATTAGGAATATCATTTGCCTTTATTCTATTTTATTGAGTTGGAAAGTTTATGTAATTGTGCATGTTTATGTGCCTCTTATGTGACTAGAGAATAAATAAGAAGATTGAATCCTATGCCTTTTTTGATATTTTCTATGTCACTGCAAAAGCAGTCTAAGCTGTGAACCTTTGTTTTTATTGTTTTCATATTTTACATTGATCATGCCTTGTTTGCTCTTAAATGTAATTAAATCTTACATATAATTTCACTATGCTCAGATTAAGGGTTGAATTACATTTAGGTGCATCACCATAGTTATATTTTATTTCTTTGCATTTGTGTTTCTGTTAAAATTCCTATCCCTTTTCCTAGTATACACTCGATATAAAGAAAAGACCAACTTCTTAAAAATCTAGAGGTTGTTTCAAGTCGCAAGTCCCACATCTTGAAGCATCCCATTTTTGGTGTTAGAAACAAGCACAATTTTAACCATCAACAGTTTTTGGCATGCCCGATGGGACACTATATTAAAGTTTCTTTCAAGATCATATGAACTAGAGAGCTACGAGGAGTTAGAGCTATGGACTAATAACCAGATCTTAGTCTGCTATAAATCCAAGTATTCTTTTTCCACCTTTAGTAACTAGTCTTAGAAGAAGAGTCAACTAGTTTATACCAATACCAAGAGAAAATATGGGAGCCCCTATAGCCCCAAGAAATTATGCACGTTGGAACACTGGTAGTCCTTTGATTCTCCCAATACCACCAACCACTTGGGACCCTATCCCAGTGAATGCCCTAAAAGCTCTACCCAGATTTAGTGGGCAAGACTTCAAAATACTTGAAGAACATCTGTAGGATGTATCAGATGTCTGTGCTAAACATGTTGTCACACAGTAAAATGTGGCCATAAGATTATTAACAACTTATTTTAAAGAGAAAGATCTAGAATGGTACTAATCCTTGACCCCAAATACCATATCTACATGGGATCAGCTTGGAGATCTTTTATTTGAAAGATTTGAAGAGAAGGGTGATAAATCTTCTTTATTACAGCAATTAATTACCATCCAAAGGGCACCAAAAGAAGCAATGACTGACTTCAATTTCAGATTTCAAAAGACTTGGGAAAGGATTCTTGCTACAGCTAGACCATTACCAAGTATGGCTAAGTGTTTTATCTTAAGGCTTTAAATTTAGACATATTTATTATGATTTAGTCACTTGGAGGTCAGACTCTGCCAGAGGCTTATGATTATGCGGTCAGAGCTAAAAATAATTTGATAGATGCTAGAAAGTTGCCGCCAAGGCCTACCATGCCCATGTTTCCAGAGATTTCCTTATCATTACCTCAAGAAGCCCCTAAATCCATAGCCCCACCTATGTCTATGTACACATATCCTCAACCACCTGCTAAAGAAATTGTCCCTACCCAGTCATCTGAGTTGGATGATATCAAGAATATCTTAAGGACATTTTCTAATGAGCTAATTAATATAAAGAGATAGCATAATCCTTTCCCTAGGCCTCCATATCAAGGCTATCAAGTAAATATATTCTCATCATATCCAAACCAATACTAGGGTCTTCAAAGGCAAAATAACCCTCAGCCAACAAATCAATTAGTTGCAGTCCCTACACCCTCACAAATTGTTCCCCCCAATTTGAATAGGGAGATTGTTCTAAGGAAAAATAATTATGTGGATAACACTAATGACTAGTGTTTCCCTTGCAATAATTCTCATACACCTAGAGATTTTCCCATGGGTAATCTACAACAAAAGGTGGCAGAGCAAAGAAGAATAGATGGATAGTTTGTAAGTTCCAGTGAAAATCAAGCCTACCAGACTTCTGGTATGCAAAATCCAGTCTTAATGGCTCAGATGCAAGGGATGTCTTTACCAAAACAAGAAGAAATATCCCTAGAATATGCTTTGTTCTCATGGGTTGAAGATGAAGAATAATTATTCTTGAATGAAGTTTTTTCTTCCAAGAAACTAGTGGTGCAATCAGACTAGTATACTAGATCAAAGAGAAGAATGTTGGAATAGCCTGAAGTTGTAAACAATGAAGTTATGAAAAATACTCTATTTCAAGGTCATCAAAACACAATATTTAGAAAAGAAGTGCTTTAGCTAGTGTAGAATCAAGTAGTTCATGGACAAATTTAAGAAAAGGCAAGGTATCCTTATTTTCCAAGAATTCAAACTTTGGGACCAATGAATGTGGCGGATCAACTAAAGATGACTCCAGCACAAGTATCAATTTGGGACATATTAGCTATTCCTAAACAAAGGACACTATTACAAGAAGATATTCAAGGCCAAGCAATGCCCAAATGTATTAGTATCAAAGAAGGACCTATTAAAAAAGAAAATCTCAAAGACACAGTTCATCTACAGACAATAACCCTAGTGAACAATGCATCAGAGGTAAGCAAATCCAAACCAGATCCCTTCTATTTAACTATGATAGTTGGAAAGAAACTACTACATAATGAAATGATAAATTTAGAGGCTAGTAATACATTAATGCCAAAGCAAATAGCAAATGCTTTAAAGATAAAATATGAGCCACTCACTAAAGGAGTTATGCAGCTAGATGGCAAATCAATGCAAATAATAGGGAGAATTAAACAACTCCCATTACAATTATATACTTGTCCAAATATAATTGTAAATAAAGATATAGTAGTTATAGATATGCCTCCTATATTTGGCCTATGTTTATCAAGAGATTTTGTAGCCAAGATAGGAGGAGATATGTCTCTTGATTGGTCTCACTTAATTCTAAGAACTAAATATGGTTCAAAGATGAAAATTCTATCTGAACCATTATCAAAGGATCACATCACCAATGAAATAATATCAAAATTGGAGGTAGATCATGCTATGATAAATAAGGAAGAAAGGATTTTTGTTGAAAAGTTAGGTGACTGGACTAAGCATGATCAAGAAAAATAAAATAACCAGTTGTTAGCTATAATGTAAAGTGACCCATATGGAAATTATGACGCTACTAGTCTTGGCACTTATGTTATTTTTTATGAAGACCATGAAATCCCAAATGTTTTAAGGGAAGAAATGCCAACTGATCAAGAATTTGAAAAAGATTTAGAAATTTGGACCTTAAATTTTGATGGGGCTAGAAGTAAAAATGGTGGAGCAAGAATTTGTCTTACTGCTCAAAATGGTGAAATTTTTTTAAGGGCTATCCATTTTCAATTTGCTTGTACTAATAATGATGTTGAGTATGAATCTATAGTACATGGGCTCCTGTAAGCCAAGAAAAATGGGATAAAGAATCTAATAGTAAAAGGAGATTTAGAACTAGTAGTAAAGCAAATTAGAAAAAAGGCAATAGCAAAGAATATAAGGATGAAATCCTATAAGCACAAAATTTGGGAATTAATAGAAGATTTTAAAGCTTTTAATATTGAAGTAGTTCCCAGGATTCAAAATTTTGAAGCTGATAGGATGGCACAGATTGTTTCGCAGTTTGATCTAGCAACTGGCCTATTAGTTAAAAATGAGTAAGTAAAGGTTATAGTAAGGCCAACTATCCCATATAATGATGAGAATTGGTAAGTATTTGAGAATGATTTTCAAGTACTCTCATTCTTACAACAATTAGGGGAATTTGTCGATCAATTACAACCAAAGATTGAAGAGGCATATAGAGATCAAATTATATAATTAAAGAACAATAAGCTTCCCAAAGGTTTACTCACTTTAGAGAACCTTTTTGATCTAGAAGATGTAAGCCTGGATAAGAAAAGGTTCCAAGCAAACAAAGAAGATTATTCTGAAATAGAGGTGAGTGAAGGGAAAAAAATTAAAAGTTGGAAATTATGCAACTCAAGTAGAAAAGGAAAGGCTAATTAAATTATGCAAAAAATATGATAGAGTCATAGCCTGGAGCTATGAAGACTTTCATGGATATAATATAGACATTATTCAGCATAAAATAGAACAAACTAAAGGATCTAAGCCCATCAAATATAAACAAAGGCTAGTGAATCCAAGGATTGAGCCTCTAATGGTGGATGAGTTGTAGAAACTTTTAGATTCTAAAATAATTTTTCCAATCAAACACTCAACCTGGGTATCAAATCTAGTACCTGTTAGGAAAAAGAATGGTGATATAAGACTTTGTGTGGATTTTAGAGACCTAAATAGAGCATCTCTAAAATATCACTATCCTTTGCCCTCCATAGAATAGATTTTACTGACTATGGCTGGATCTAAGAGGTTTTCTTTGCTAGATGGTTTCTCTAGATACAATCAGATTTGGTTGGCTAATGAAGACCAATACAAGACTGATTTTACTACCAAATGGGGAATATTTGCATATGCTAAGATGCCATTTGGCCTGTTAAATGTTGGGGCCACTTTTTAAAGAGCTATGAATGTAGCATTTGGGGAACTTATAAATAAAATCATCTTGATTTATCTTGATGATCTTACTATTTTTTCAAAGAATGTTGTTGATCATTTTGATCATTTAGAATCTATGTTTAAAAAATGTCAAGAATTTGGAATATCCTTGAATCCTAAGAAATGTATCTTTTCTATCCCTCAAGGCAAATTATTGGGACATATAATATCTAAAGAAGGAGTCTCCATACACCCAGAAAGAGTGGAAGCTATAATGAACTTACCTCTTTTAGTAAATAAGAAAGCAATTCAATCTTTGTTGGGAAAGATTAATTTTGTCAATCAGTTCATATTTGACTTTGCAGGGTTAGTAAGACTAGTGACACTCTTGCTAAAAAAGACCTGATTTTCAAGTGGACTATGAAAGGAAGGCAAGCCTTTGAAGAAGTCAATAAAGCTATCTCAACAGATCCAGTACTCAGAAACCCAAACTTTTCTAAGCCTTTTATAATGTATGTATATGGAGGAGAGCTCAGTATTGTTGTTGTCTTAACATAGAAGGATGATAGACAAGAGGGAGAGCATTCAATAGCCTTTTTCTCAAGGAATCTTAAGGAATATGAAACCAAATGTAACTTTGTGGAAAAAAAAGCATATGCTATGGTAAAAGCCCTCAAAAATTTTAGGCATATAGTATCAGGAAATAAAATTATGATACTTGTAGCTCATCCAAGTGTTAGAGAATACATCATGGAGGGTGAAATTACTAAAAAAAAGAGAAAATTGGACAACCAAGATCCTTGAATATGATGTAGAGGTCAAACCCACTAAGTTATTCAGAGGTAGGGGTTTGTGCCAATATATGACTCAAGAGCTTGAAAAGATGATACCTAAAGAGACAAATTTAGAAACAAAAGAAGAAATTATATTAAGGATACAAGAAGTTGATTAGGAATCGTGGGTCACAAGCAGGATTCATTTTATGAAAAATGGGATTTACCCAAGGGAACTCCCTCCAAATAAGAGAAGATACTATAGGATGCAAGGAGTTCATTTTGTTTTAATTGAGCAGGTTCTTTTCAAAATAAATTCTGA
Source organism: Torreya grandis (assembly GCA_037957365.1). Classification (NCBI taxonomy): domain Eukaryota; kingdom Viridiplantae; phylum Streptophyta; class Pinopsida; order Cupressales; family Taxaceae; genus Torreya; species Torreya grandis. The sequence continues at coordinate 219,580 of JARHVA010008814.1, forward strand.
TGGCAAATTATTAAGATGTGTAGAAAAGGCTGAGGCTAAGAAAATACTACATGAAATGCATCATGGAGTATCAGGTGGAAATTTTTATGAAAAGACCATAACTATAAAGATAAGTGAGGACAATTATTTTTGGCCTACTTTATTTACAAATTGTTATCAACTAGTTAAAAAATGTCAATCCTGTCAATATTACGTGGGGATGAGAAGGAATGCAACAATGCCTCTTAGTCCTATAATTGTAGATGAACCTTCTACTTAATGGGGTCTTGAATTCATTGGAATGATAAATCTAGTGTCTAGTATGGGTCACAAATGGATCTTAACAGCCACATATTATTTCACCAGATGGACTGAGGCAGTGCCACTCAAAGAAGCAATGGAAAATGTGATCCTAGATTTTCTAGGGAGTATCACTACTCATTTTGGGGCTCCTCACACCATAATTTTAGATAATGCTAAAGCATTTTTAGGGTCTAAAGTATCTGACTTTGCATTAAAGCATGGAATATATCTAAAAACTTCCTCTAATTATTACCCTCAGGGTAATGGTTTGGCAGAATCAACTAATAAGAACCTGATTAGACTCATTAAAAGAATAGGGGCTGATCATCACAAAGAGTGGCATAAAGTGTTTAATTTAGCACTATGGGCTAATAGAATCACACCTAAATAGGTAATAAAAATTTCCCCATATGAATTGGTCTATGGAAAGCCTATTGTAATACCCCTTAGCTTGGAAATTCCTACTCTCCAGCTGATCAAACAGATTAAAATTGAGGAAAATGGCCCCATGTAGGTCAGACTCATGAAATTTATGGAAATTCAAGAAAAGAGGGATGTAGCACATGATTCATTGATAAAGCATCAAAAAATAATTAAAGACTATTTTGATAAAAGGACTTCAAATCCCCATTTCGAAACAGGCTCAATTTTTTTGAAATGGGATGCAAGAACCATTAAGCTAGGTCAACACACTAAATTTGAAGCATTATGGACTATTCCTTATAAAACTCATGCATGTAAACAAAAAAAATCATTTGAGCTAGAAAAAATTGAAGGAAAACCTAAAGAGATTCCTGTGAATGGAATCTATCTGAAACATTTTAGTTAAACTATGTTTTTTAGTGATTTTTGATCATGCGGGAGTTGTAGATTCTTTTTGAGCAGGCTCAAAAGTCCTTAGGGTCACCAATAACTATAGAGTAAAAAATAATCTATGTTTCATATTTAATTTTTAGTCACATGATCCAAATTTATATCCTTGAACACTTTGATTTGAGACATCAAAGCTTTTGACTCAGAGCACAGGCTCAAATTTCTTTTTGCACAATTTTGTCTATGTCAAAATCAAGCAGAAGCTGCCAAGTGTCATTTTTTGAGGTTCTTTTCATAATTTCAATAAGGCTATAGAATATTCCATGTGTCCCATATTAAAATTAGTGGAGCACAACAAGTGTCAGCATCTGCGTCTCATATGCATTTTAAAGGTTTCTTTCTCATAAGTTAAGTATCAGGATCAAGTAGAGGTCACCAAGTGGCAATCACAGAAGGTTCCAAGTTGATTTTCTAAAAGTGACAAAAGATGCCACATATCTCAGCTGAAGAGAGTGGAAGCCACCACATGTCAATCTTTTAATTATCTTCATTTTGTTTCATTTATATAATAAAGATTGTGGTGGGTTTCAAGTTTTGTTTCTGAAGCAAGTGGAAGCCGCCAAGTGTCATTGTCTACGTAAATATAAAATGATGCCCAATTGTTTCTATAATATAAATAGAGTGACATGGAGACCAACATGTGTCACCTTTTTCAATTTTCTCAAAAGGTAGATAAAAGTAATGGAGATCACCACATATCCCTAGTTAAGTAAAACAGAGATTACCACGTGTCATTTGTTGAGGCAAGCAGAAATTGCCACCTGTCCCTATGCCTTTTTAAATTTTCTCAAGCAAGAAACACTGTGGGTCTTATTTTTTGTTAAGTTGTTAAATTTTTGAAGAAGTGGATTGTGACAAGTGTCAAAGGCAAAACACTCCTGAGCAAAGACACAAAACGAGTATAAGTTACATAGAAAGTGATGTGTGTCTTCGATAAGTGCTGCAGAACATGCCAGGTGTCATTTTCCAGTGCATCCTAAATAAAGAGAAATTTTTCAAGAGGAAAATGGGAATCAGCTAAGTTTCCTCTTTTTTTAATAAAAGGGAGCATCCTACGATCTGTTTTAGCCAATGAACTACTGGAAGACAGAGCATTTCAAAATCTAATAAATATCTTCTATTAGACACTTTCGATTCGGTTAGATTTTAGTTGGGCCATTAGATTGGGAACACACATACAATTTGGAGTGAATCCAAGGCTATAATTAGGGGTGCAGAGATCACCAGAATAGGATGAGATACTTAGAAATAATTTTTTGAGAGAATTATTGTCAAGAGTTTTAGACTTTCTAGAGCTGTGATTAGGAATATCATTTGCCTTTGTTCTATTTTCTTAAGTTGGAAAGTTTATGTAATTATGCATGTTTCTGTGCCTCTTATGTGACTATAAAATTAATAAGAAGATTAAATCCTGTGCCTTTGTTGATATTTTCTATGTCATTGCAAAAGTAGTCTAATCTGTGTTGTCAAGAGTTTTAGACTTTCTAGAGCTGTGATTAGGAATATCATTTACCTTTGTTCTATTTTCTTGAGTTGGAAAGTTTATGTAACTGTGCATGTTTCTATGCCTCTTATGTGATTGGAGAATAAATAATAAGATTGAATCCCTTGCCTTTGTTGATATTTTCTGTGTCACTGCAAAAGCAGTCTAAGTTGTGAGCCTTTATTTCTATTGTTTTCATCTTTTACATTGATCATGCCTTGTTTTCTCTTAAATTCAATTGAATCTTACATATAGTTTCATTGTGCTCAGATTAAGGGTCGAATTACATTCAAGTGCATTTCCATAGTTAGATTTTCTTTCTTTTCATTTGTGTTTTTGTTAAAATTCTTATCCCTTTTCCCAGTATACACTTGATATAAAGAAGAGACCAACTTCTTAAAAATTTGGAGGTTGTTTCAAGTTGCAAGTCCCACATCTTGAAACTTCCCATTATTGGTGTTAGAAACAAGCACAATTTTAACCATCAACATGTACCAAGGGAGCTAGCCCCATAAACTAGAGGTTTGGTCTTACTATAAGTCACCCACAACCTTTAGGCCAATCCCATGTTAGTCCAAACATGAAGATTATTAAACTATCTCCTTCAAAGAGTGCATCTTGGAGTGTTAATAGTTCTAGCATGTCTATTGGGACCAACATTCAAGTGACTTGTAGCATGCATTGGTAGTATTTGAAAACATTAAATAACTTGAAGTACTTCAATGGTAGATTTGTAGTCAAGTTACATGCAAAAAGTGGTCATAAGATTTTCCTCGAAAGGTAAATACATTGAGTTGGTTGAGTTATCATTGGAAATTACTAAGAGAAAGAGATATCCTAGGTTTAATCCCAATCGTACACCCCCTAACTCTCTTAATTATACCAAAAATAAAATAAAATTATAAATCCTATACCTCTAATGGCTAAGCTTAGAATGTAAGATTTTATGCCTTTCACTGGTGGTATACCCTTAAAACTCAATCAATTTGATGACATACCTACTTCTACCCTCAAAATCCTTCCCTATTTCATAGGGGATAACTCAACTACCCCTATATAACATATTATAGACATAGCTAATTTGAGCTCAGTCCTTAATTTTGACACAAGAGAATGTGGTTATGAGACAATTGACAACTTCCATGAAGGTTAAGTCAATTTAGTGGTATAGGGGATTAACACTTGAATCAATCAATATATGGGATGAATTTGGGGAGAATTTTTGTAAACATTTTGAGGATAGGAGTGACCATCTCTCCTTGGTGGAACAACTTACCATAATCAAAAGACCCCCCCAAAAATTCATGGTAGATTTCAACTATAGGTTTTAAAAAAATTGAGATAGGATCACCATAGTCATCAAGCCCACCCTCAATTATGAGTTTTTTTACTACCTAAGAGGTCTTAATTCTAATGTGGAAGTCATGATACAATCCATGGGGGTAATACTCTACTATAAGCTTATGAGGTGGCCATAAGGGAAAAAAATTGCCTAATCCAAGAAAGAAAACTCACTCTAAGACCCCTCATGCTTATATTCCTAGAAATTTAACCCCTTATGCCTACCATTTCTCCATTACTATCCCCAACCAATCATGATCAGGTAGATGGAAGTCAAGTGGATAGATTAGGCAAGTTAGAAGTGCTTCTCAAGGCCTAAAATAATAAGATAGTGGCCTTGGAAAGGTAGAAAATTCTACCCCATAATCCTTGTCAATCACTCTACCAATCCCTCTATCATCCCTATCATTATAACAAACCTCCTTATCATCTCAATTATTAAGGCTAAGGGTAGATTACTCAAGCAAGGTCTTATAATAGCTATAACCCCAATTTTTTTTAGCAATTCTAGAGCCTTAAACCAAACTTAGAATAATTATGCTCAATAGGGTCAATGGAATAATCAATTGGGTAAATCACATGATATGATAATATCTCCAAGTGTTGAAGTGTGTGAATCATCTTTCATGTATCATGGTCCTACTCTTCCATCACATGATAATCAACCTCCTCCACAACACAAGGAAGGTCCTCCTATGTTTTATGAAGACACTCCCTTTATGATTAAAGATGAGATGAAAAGTCAACAAGGAAACAGTGGGAGTAAATCACCTTCTGAAACTACCTTTGATGAATTCTAAAAATGTAAACACTACTTTGAACAAATGGTAACCAATCAAGGATAAAATGAATCCAAGTTAAAAAAATTAGTTACAATCCATGCAAGGGCTAAGTAAAGGGAAATTGGTGATGCTTTGGGACTTGAAAAGGTTCTTCTCCACCTTCTCAAATACCTCAAGGTACTACCACTCAATATTCATCTCATAATATACCATCAACTCAACAAATTCAAGATGGGAAAGGGTAGAACAAGAAGGGTCCATCTATACCTCAATTCACACAAACTCTAAGCAATATTTTTGCTCCTAATTTTTATTCCAAGGCATCCATTATTCATCTTAGAATTATATATTAGATGAATTAGGCCCATGTCACTATCCCTATATGGGATACCTTTCTTATTCTTGGGAAAAAGGACTTCCTTTAAGAATAACATTCCAAACTCCATGTCTTAGACAAACAAGTAAAAAATGTAAGTGCAGTCCTCACTAATTCCAATCAACTTCATGATCCCCAAGAACCTAAGGTATTGAAACCACCTCCCTTATAACTTTTAGTCATCATAAGATATTCCCTAGTACATAATTTCATTATATATAGTGGGGTTATAAATTTTATCATGCCTAAGTCTATAGCCAATAAACTAGGTCTAAAATATGAACCTAGTGCAAAATGGGTTTTATAGTTAGATGGGTCTCATACCAATACTATGGGTGTCCTTAAGGACCTTAAAATCATCTTGGATTCTTGTCTTAATTTCATTATATATTAAGATGTGATAGTAGTTGACCTTCCTCCCTAATTTATCTTATGCTTGTCTAAGGATCTCACTACCAAAATTAGGGGGTATCTCTCTTCTAATTAGTCCTACATGGATTTTAAGACAATATATGGGATAAAGGATACCATAATATCTAAACCTATCTCTATGATCCACTTATAACCCTACATTCCCAACTTATCAAATTCCAATTGCATTATCTTGGATGAGGATGAGCACCCTGATGACCAAAATTGCATGGAACCACTAGAAGGCTTATCATATTTACTCCTTGATGAGTGGGTAGTAGATAATCATGGATATTATCCTTACAAAAATATTTAAGAGTTAATTTTGGGTGTGTATTTCATACATGAGGAAGGGGATGCTATACCAAGTCTCACTAGCACAAGTAAATAACTTGAAGGTGTATGGAACTTGTTTTTTGATGAGTCTATATCAAATAATGGGGGTGGGGTAGGTGTTATGATTGTCTCCCCTCACAAGAAAAGATACTATTATACCCTAATATTTAAATTTAGTTTCACCTCCAATATTATATAATATGAGGCCCTCATCCATGGGCTACAATGGGCAAGGAAGAGAGGCATCAAGCTTTTAGAAGATAAGGGAGATAGTGAATTAGTAGTATAGTAGGTAAGATGCCTAAGTGTAGTCAAGATTTCATTCTTAAAGGCTTTAAAACATAGGGTTTTGGACTTCTTGGAATAATTTCAAGCCTTTGACATTTGTTCCATTCTTAGAGAATCCAATTAACATGCATACCGATTAGTTATCATTGGAACACAATATGATATAGTTGATGGGGTCAAGGACATAAAATAACAATACCAAATCATGGTGGTATGTAGGCCTTCAGTCCTTGATAATGAGGTGAGTTGGCAAGTATTTGAAATAGATAAGAAAATTACTTGTTTCTTAGCATATATGGCCAAATTTAGCTCAAATAATAAAGGTAGGTAGTGTATACACATAATATTTTCAAACTCTATTGGTTACTAATGCTTTCTATCTTGGAATAACCTATTGATTCTTAATATCTCTAGGCACACACCCTAAGGGGTGCATAGGAAAAGGGGTGGGCAGACCATTAGTGTTTCACATGATTATTGTCCATTTTTCCACTTGTTACCAATCCAACTAGCTCCTAAAAACATTCCCCTAAGCTTTGAATTCTATTTTACACACTCTTCTAGTCATTTTCCACCTTCATTAGTCCTCTTCCTAACCTAAAACCCTTTTTATAGTTTATATGACTATGTTAGTTGTGTCAATCCTATAATCTTATTGGCAAAACTTATTTATGGTCTAGGTCAGCTCTTGGCTGACCTAGCCTATGACCTAGTGAGTTTTTGTCAATAATGATACTAGGTTGGCCTTGTCAACCAAAAAAATTGGAAGGATTTAGGGCTATATATACCTATATAAATACATCCATTTATCCATTATTATAGAGACATCAAGAGTTATTATTCATTTGTGCTTCTTTACAATCTATTCTTCCACCATTCTAATTAAGGAGTCTTAGCTTAGGGTTTTTACTTGGAGAAGAATCTAGTCTTATGGATAAGTCTTGGATGTTTTGGCCTTTCTTAATGATCCTTACAAACCACAAAAACCTCTTGTAAAACACCTTTATCCAAGGGAGAGATTGAGTCTCGATAAGTTCATTTTTCAAGTAAATATCTCTAACTTTTATCCTCTCTTTAGTAGATAGAAGTAGTATAAGTAATGGATTTTGAATACTATTTCTCTTCTTCTCCATTGCATTAGAGTTTTACCTAAACATATCCTACTTAGGATTCTCTTATGCATGTTTACTTTTCTTTGTTTATTAACCCCCACTTTGTGCCACAATATTTGGTGAGCACTAGATTAAATTTCTTTGCTTTACTTATTTTTATAGTGAATATGAAAACATATGTCTTTAGGTTATTGCATGATTTTTCTTGACTAGAGGCTTTGGAACCATCCTTAATGACATTATTTGTGATAATAGATCCCCTAATCTAGTCTAACAAATCCATATTGGTCATGTCCCTAATTATCTAATATATCCCCAATCAGAAGTTTAAGTAGGATTTATCTTCTTTGAGCTAGGATTGATTTGTGGATCTGATGCATTCCTAATTGTATACGTTATGGTTAACCTAACATGAATCTAACCCTTATAGGTTTTATTTTATGATTTTTCATTTCTATCATTTTATTTATTTTTATATTTGTGATACTAGGTCAACTAGGCTAGTATAATTTCTAACTTTTGTGGATAGGTTAAACATATAGTCACATCAAAATGACTATGTTATTTATATGTAGGTCTTCATAAGATATATGTTACTTGATTGCAAAGGTTGACATAATACTCTTATTTAGTTCTAGATAGTAGACTATATTGAACAAGTCAACTCAGTCTCTTATTTAGATCTAGAACAACAAATTAAGTCATTTAAGTTGACTAAGTATCATAGTTAGATTATAGATGACAAAATAGGTCAATTAGGATGATATAATCATGTTAAATAAGCTTTAACAAATAGGGAATTTCATAACTAGGTTGACCTAGTTGACACAATTGTTAGATCTTGAAAGTAACATTTAATACACTTCAATAGAATTTTCATAATCCTCATCACATTCTAACCCACCAAGGTTCCTTTATTTTTCTCTCTTTTAATTGAGTTCTTCCTTATAGTTATATTTTTTAAAGTTTATAGTCTTCAAAACTATAATAATACATCAAATTGGGTCAACCTGGTTGACCTAGTTCATTATTCTATCTTTTATCTGAAAGACTAGGTTGACCTAGTTGAATAAGTTCTTAAGGACTCTTTATTTTATAATATAGTAACAACCTTGTCAACTCTATTATATAATGTTTTCATATATTATCATCTGAATTAAATTTATACTATGCTTAAAATTGGGAATTAACAACTATTTTCTAGTAATTAATTCACACTTTCATTTTTAGTTGTTTGCATGCTTAGAATAGCCCACATAGTCTAATTTGGTGGTTGTTCACTATACCATTTAGTTTCACTATTTTTCTCTTTCTTGCACACACTACAAAATCAGAGAATTTCAAAATGCATTCTAACATTTGTCTACCCAAATCCTACCTGATTATTCTCTCATTCTGTTCCTAAAATATACTTCAAAGCATGGTGGCTAACACTAACATCCTACCACATGTAGGTTAGTGATGCATATTTATTGGAAATTGATCCACTCATAACCATTCCTTGATATATATGGTTACTTTGTGTATATTTCAAACATGGGGACCTACTTGGATTTCATCACCAAGGGGGAAGCTGACTTGGTTTTTGGCCAAGTATAAACAAATAATTTAATGTTATATATTAGAAAATCACTTGACACCTTTATCACTATGAGATTATGAAGTGAGGGGCTAGGCCATAATACCAAGATAATACCATTGCCAACATAGATCCCTTTCAGCCTAAACATCCTGAAACCATCTATAGATTGATTTTTATTTCCCTAATTTCAACCAGCTTTACTAGCACACTTAAAATAACACTTTATAATCATCTAATAACATTCAGGATGACCACTTAGCTAGCATTTACTTTTTAGTTGACTATTTACTCTTTGATCATTATATGTTGTATTAAAAACACTTTCATTGGCCAAAATTGGTGTAATTTTTTATTATGTGTTCCAATTTAAACATTGTCATTGATACCATTGTTTGTGTGTTTTATTTCACTTCTTATTTTAAATTAAATTGCAAAATCTTTCCTTATTTCTAGTGCACTATCATTCTGCTTGACACAGTCTCTTACAAAATCTTTTCCTTCTTTTCTACAATACTAATTCAACTTTTTTGACTCTATGTCCCTCTTACCAATTAGGTTATAGTAATAGGTTTACCTGGTCAACATTATATCCTTATCATATATGTGTTTTTCCTAGTTTTCAGTACTAAGTTGACCTAGTCGACTATGTACTCTTATTGTTGTCATGTCTATCTAACTTAGTTCTCTATTTTTTTTCCTTATAATTCTATTCATTTATTCAAATCATCATGAAGTCCCATATTATAATCTTATTAGAAAACCTAAATCCATTTAGACACTATATGGGATATTCATATCTCCCTCTCTTTTCCTCTCAAGAGAACCCTCACTCTTGGATAACCTTTTCCCCTCCTTTTTTTATGGATTGTAACATGGTTAAAATCACAACTCAATATGAAGTGTGTGGATCTGATCCTTTTTTTTTACCTATCAAGACAATTCTCATTTTCAAGATTTTCAACATAATATGGGATCAATTGACACAAGTCTATCCAAAAATCCTATAGGTAATTCACCTTCAAACAACCTTCCCCTAATACCAATTTGGGGAGTTTTCCTAAAAATAACAAACCACCAATTGATATGACTCAACTTCTTGCACAATTCATACAACAAATGAACATAATACAAACTCCTAACACCTCTCAAATGATGCAATTAAAATGTCATTTGATCAATATGGCTAATCAACCTTCAGCTCTCAATCCTCAATCTAATCCAAATTTTATTCCTCCACCTCTTAAAGATGCCTCAATAAATGTTATTCCTCAACCTATCATGAATTTAAAAATAATTCAAAACATCTAAAATTAGCCTTTAGCTCCTTTCATCATATTAATTGATATTGCTAATATATCTCCAACTATCAAGTATGATGGGACTAAAGACCCTGCATCCTTTCTCAAAGCCTTTATAAATATTTTAAAGAGTGGATCCAAACTAATACCTTCACCAAAACCAAACATATAGTTAAAAACTTCATTGGGGATGTATTTGAATGGTACAACCAACTTACCCAACACTCCATTTGGAAACTTAAGGATTTAGTCAATCCTTTAGTCAAAGAGTTTCAACATAATGATCTTCCCAAACAAATTCTTAGCCATTTCATCAATGCTAAACAATCTCCCATAGAATTATCTCATTATTTTATCAAATTATGGAAATATTTGGCTCATAAAACTAACCATAACATGACTAATGACAATTTGTTTAAACTCTTTATAACTACTTTAACTCCTTAACTTCAATATAAGGTTGGAACTTTTGTTCCTCAAACACTTAAATAATCTCTTGACAAGGATAATTGTCAAAAATTTCTCATGAAGCAATTCGAACCTAATCCCAAATTTTTTAAAGTATCTTTTCCAAATCCAATACTCCCCCATCCTATCACATACCACTCACTATGTAGTAAATGAAATAATTCATACCACCCTCTAAATCCTTTACTTTTTTTAACAATCCTCCTATGTGGTATGATCTTAATCAATTTTTTTGGTTCCACTCTGACATTGGTTATTCCAATGAAACTTGTAGAGGGATTACTAAATTTTTTCTCCTACATGCTTGGTGATTCCTTCAATCATGAATCCATGATCAACCTTCATTGTCGAGAGTACAACATCACTTCTTAAAAATGATAAAATTCCAAATCTTCTTATTTTAATAACCAAAAATATTTTTTCATAGCTAAAAATAAAAAAACTACCAAGAATGTTTGTGTTATTACTGTTAACTATGACCAATATTACAACATTTTTCAATATGTTAGCAAAGCTAAGGTCAACCATCATTGCAAGCAAACTCATAAAGATCCTATCACAAAACCTAAAAAACTATATTTATATGAACAACTTCTCAAAGATACTACCACCACTCATTTAGATTTTTAAGCCCTTGAGGAACCACCTCCTTCTTCTGAACCCCCAAAAACTTCCATTCCTTTAAAATATACATTACCTTATAAATCTCACACTAGTTCTTCTTCTAAATCTCATTAGAACTTTCTTGAAGAACTTGACACCATACCCTATAAGATTCCACTTATGGAGTTAGTTTGTACTTCCCTTTCTCACCACAATTTTCTTATGCAAAAATTATATGAAATTGAAGAGCCATACTCTATAGATGAAGAACCATCCTCTATTGATCCTCAAATTACCAACTTGCATACCATTGAAACTATTTGTCCTTATTTTAAGCCTTCTATTGAATTTCTTAAAGAATAAATGATTAATGATGATATCCTTTTTCATATCAATAATCCACCACTTTTCATTAAAATAGCCATTAATACTACCCTTATCTATAAATTTTTAGTTGATGAAGGGTCAAGTATTAATGTTACATATTTGTGGTTTATCCAACAACTTGTATATAATAAATATAATCTCAAGCAAAACTAGATTATATGTCATGGATTTGATAAAACTAATCAAAACTACTTGTTTGTATTTGGATTCCCCTTATAATTATACCTAAGACTATTTGAACTAAACTTATTATCCTTGATTTGCCTCTATCTTTTAATGTACTCTTTAGTCACCCTTAGACTCATAGAATGAAGTCCATCACTTATTCTAGTATACAATGCATAAAATTATTACATAACAAAAAATGGTATAAAAATGAATCTGATCCCAACCCTTGGAGTATTTAACTTCCTAATCTAAATATCAATATCATATCCCTACCAATCCTACCATCAATAGTTCTCCCTTACCTGAGTTCATCAACATCAATCCAAACTTATAGGTCACCCTTATTAATTTGGATGATGATGAACCTAATGACTTGAAACATACTTGTAACATTACTAAGCTACCTCTTTATATCTCAAAGTGGCTTCCTCCTTTATTACCTCATGATCACACTATACCTCTCATTGATGAGATCATCGATTTTCTTCCTCTATGTAATGATCAGAAACCTTCTTACCTAGAAAATGAATTTACCTAAAATGACTATGAATTGGCCAAATTATTCCAAGATCCTTTCATCATGTCTCAATGAAAGTTTAGTAACATTATAATTTCACCTTCTAAGACTCCCCCTTGAATATAAAGGATGTACCATTTCTCCAACCTATGATAATAATTACAACATGTGCCAAGCTCAATATCAAGACTTAGATGTTTAAAATCATCATAAAAGCTTATCTAAAATACATTCTTTAAACTGGGATATTTATACCATTTTCACAAATCATGAATTATATCCCAAAGGTCATGGACCTCCTATTAATTCTCCACTATTGATACTCCTTGGGTGGAACAATTATTTCCTTTCAAAACTCTAAAAATTCTTGAAATTTATTTACCATATACATATCCCATTATTTAATCAGATTCTTCTCCCATCAATGAAACTAATGATATACCAATCCCTTCTAATCAATCTACTCCTACTCTTGAGATTACACTAGATGCCAAGGCTATAGATGTACATCAGATACATTTTGAATATGATGGCCATGGTAATCAAATTCTTGATCTTGAAGTAGATGTTGATTATTATAGTCCTCTTCCTACTTTTCCTAGAAATTAATCTATTCTTAAATTAATTCATGATAAATAAACTCAACTTCCTTTGCAACATCACAAACTTGGTAATTTAAAAAATAAAGCCCCTTGTTTCAACAACTTCATCACTAGTATTAATCCTAAAGATAATCCAATTTCTTCATTACCTAATGCACCATACCAATTATAATATTTAAATTTTATTATTATTGAAGAATATACTCATACTAAATATGTCACTCCATCATTCCCTTGATTTATCACCATCTCTTGCAAACTTTCACCTACTAAACATGATAACTCTATATTATTGTTTGATAAATATCATGAGATCTTTTCTTAGTCCTATGAGGACATGCCTGGTATTCACCCTAGAATTATGTTGAAAAATATCATCAATTACCCTCATACCAAACCTATGCATTAAAATTAATGAAAATTTCCACCCAAAGTTTCCATCTTATGTCATAAATAAATTATCAAACTTCTCAATGCTAAGTTTATCAAACCAGTGGATTATTCTAAATGGGTTTCTAACATAGTTCCTATTTGAAAAAATATCATCATGGTCCTTAAAATTTTCATTTATTTTTTTAATCTCAATCTTTCTTGTCCCAAGGACAATTTCCCTCTACCTTCAATATATAACATTATTAATTGCATAGCTAGATATGAAATTTGTCTCCTATGGATGGTTTCTCAAGTTATAACCAAATTCACATTGCCCTTGAATACCAACATAGAACCACTTTAACCATATAATGGGGAACCTATTACTATGTTAAAATGCCCTTAAGACTCAAAAATTCCAAAGCTACTTATCAAGGAGTAATGACTCATATATTCAATGATCTTTTCAACAAAATTGTATAAACCTATGTGGATAATCTCATTGCTAAGTCCAAATGTCACACAACTCATCTTTATGCTCTTTCCATAATCTTCAACCACCTTTTTAAATACAAAGTTAGACTAAATCCTTAAAAATGTGTTTTTTGTGTCACATTTGGTAAAATGTTAGTATTATTAGTCTCTCCTTGGTATTGATGTTGACCCTACTAATATTAATAATATCATCGACATTCCCATGCCTCGATCCATCCCAAATATTCACACTTAGTAAATATGGGGAAATTAGATGATTCATATTTGAAATGGATTACCATATCCATTTTGTCAATTATCTTCTTAAGAAAGGTAATTCTTTAGAATAGATGAACCCTTGTAAAAAATAATTTGATAATATGAAATATTAATTGCTTCACCCACTTACTCTTCATCCCCCTTTTAATGATTGACCTTTGACCTCATACACTTATTCCACACCCATATCAACTGGGTCAATGCTTTGCCAACAAGATGATACTAGAAAAGAGTATGCCATCTACTATATTAGTTGAGGCCTTAATGATAATGAGAAATGTTACATAAAATTTGAACACGATTGCCTCGACATATATTTTATAGCTAAAAACTTTTAAATTATATACTTTATTAGACCACTTGAATTATTATTCATTTTGATCCCCTTTATCACTTATTCTCTAAATCCTTTCTTCTTTAATACAAAATTGGAAAGTGGATGGTCCTCCTTCTGGAATTTGATCTTTGAATTATCAATCAAAAATCTATCAAAAGTTAAATCATCATTGATCAACTTGATATCACTTTCATGCTTGCTACTAATCACCTTTAACATAGTATTCTTAATGAAAATATTCTCTATATTTAAGGTCTCAACTAAGCTATACCTATTAAATACTACTTCCATTACTTCACTTTTGATCTTGAAGTAAGTAATCTCTATGAAACTTCTATCCTCCTTGATACAACTAAATCAAAAGTATTAATAAAATAACTTCATGAAACTAATATCAATTTACATGAGAATACTTGGACCCTTCATTTTTATGGTGATAAATCCCTTTAAAGAGATGAGGTAGGTTGTAGTCTTACAATATCTCTTGTAAAAATCATTCATTTATACTTTCACTTAACATTTGAAATCACTAACAACATGGAAGAGTATGAAGCTTTAATTTTAGGCATGAGAGCTGATCTTTATTTAGATATCCAATATCTTCATGCCTTAGGTGATTCTTAGCTCATTTATTGTCAAGTAAATTGTTATTACTAATGCAAAAAAAAAAAAAAAAATCATTTATTAACATCAAATTTTAACTAATCTCACTAAATATTTCATCTGTTTCAATATTGACCCTATCCCTGTAGATCAAAATTCTATTATTTATTCCCTTGCCTCTTCAGCATCACTTTTTCATCTATACCAAATTCTTATTGATCTCATTTTTCTTATCTAAATAATAAAATCTCCATCCTATATTCAACCAAATTATTTGATAATATTCCATATTGAGGCTATCACCATTAGACAAGGCCCATGGTATAAAGACATTATTCAATTTATGGAATACCAAACTTATCCTCCTAGCCTAGATTCTTGTGAAAATACTTACATTCATAAAAAATATTTTAATTATGTCTTTAGATATAAAATACTATATTATCATAATGCTAAAGGTACTTTTGTCTACTCTGTTATGCAAGATGAGGTGTCTCCTCTTATTAAACAAGGACATGGGGCATTTGTAGTGGCCACTATAGCAGACATGCTACAACCCACAAATTCTTATGTATGGGATAATTTTGACCCACTCTTGAAAAGGATGACATTGAATTTGATAAAAATTTTACTCCTTGATATATTCATGATTATTTAATTCATTAACCTCTATCCTATATTCAAACCATCGAATCTCCCTTGCCATTCTCCATGTGGGGATTAGATATCATCAATATCAAGATGGACATGTCTTTATAATCATATCCAAAAAATATTTCACTAAGTGGGTTTAATATTTTCCCCTTGTTAATGTCATTGTTACCACCATCAAAAAAATCATACTTAACCAAATCATTTTCAGCTCTGGTGTCCCTCATACTATCATTTTAGATAATGGTGGTAATTTCAAAAATAAAGATGTCAAACAACTCTGTGCTAAAGTCAAAATAAATAAAAAATTATCCAAACCCTATCATCTATAATGAAATGGCCAAGATGAGGCCATAAAAAAATTCTTAATAAAATCCTCCAAAAGACAATTATGAAACATGCATGGATTGGTACCTTCATCTCTATCCTACTCTCTGGGCCTATCACACTAGCATACATACTGCCATAGGGACAATGACATTATCTCTAGTCTATGGTTTTGACTATATCCTTCCATTAGAAGTTGATATTCCCTCTCTCAATATATCTCTTCATGGTATAATGCCCAAGGAATAATTATGTGAAGCTCACCTTCATGATCTAGATCTTCTTGATGAGCATCATCTTTCTATTTTATAACATAATTGCCAAGACAAGGTCCATATTTCCAAACAACATAAAAAATGAGTCAAAGTTAGCACATTTAATGTATGTGATATTGTCCTTAAAATAAACTACACTCATGACAAAGAAGGTAAATATGCCCAAAAATAGTGGGGTCCCTAATTAGTCAAAGATATTCTTGGTCCAAGTATTTATCACCTTCAAACCAATTAAGGCTATATTTTTAAAGATCCCACTAATGCCTAATTACTCAAGAAGTATTTTACCTAGATAATTCATTTATTTTCATACTTTATTTATGCCATATATCTAACACTTTTTTTAGGATATTTACATGGGTATCACCCTCTATAGAAATTCTATACTTTCACAAACCTTAGTCCTTCATTTTTGGTCTTTCAGTTTACCCATTTTCTTCATGAGTTACATTATAAAACCATAGATAGGATCCACTATTACTCATGATGTAATTTCATCCTCTTTGTTTTCATACCTTTTACACACTTTTTTTCACCCCTTGGGTTTCTTTTTTATGAGTTGTAGTGTAATATCATGGATAGGACCTGACCTTCCTTACAAATACCATCTTTTTTTTACCATATTTATTTTCCAATACTTTTTGGCACCCTCATAGGTCTCCATTTTATGAGTTGTAGTGTAATACCATGGATATAACCTAGCCTTACTCATAAAATCACCATATTATCATTCATTTTCTAAAATTTGATTTGCAATGGTTATGAGCTTTTGATCTTTATTCTCAACTTTAGACTTTGCTTCTTTTGATAGATGAAATTTACACTATAATATATGTTAGCATGTTTTCCTAAATTTTCCTCATTCTTATGATAAGGAATCATAGTTCACTATCATTGTACCCCTTTTCCACCCTTTGTCACATTTTAATGATATGAAGTAATTCAAATTGTTTCATGTTTTATTCTTCTTGATTTCCTTTCCTTTCACTCTACATTGGATAAACAAGGTTGAAGTCAAGATAACACTTTTATTTCACCTAGATTTATGAGACTCTTAAACACCATGATCTTTGAGTTTTCTCTCTTAATAATCAAGTCCCATGTATTCAAATGAAATTCATCTTTAGTACCCATGTTTAGTTTTCCAAATCCATATGGATGAGGAATAGAAAATTCCATCAAGAAAGTAAAAAATCCAAATCATTTGAAACAAAAGGCAATGATATACAAAAGGCAACATACAAATCTCAAATTTTAGAATCACACCAAAAGATGTGGTTATAAGCACATATCCCATCTCCAATCAATTCTCAAACTCAATAGTTGGCCTCATAATAGAACTAATGCCCATTGGGGTAAAGTAGGCTAGTATATTGGAATAGACAAATTCAATAAAATCTATGATGCTACCTAATTTCTCATGCAAGTACCCAATATTTGTAGTAGACTGATGGATCTATAAGGGGTCCTAAGGAATGGGGAACACATTATGGGAAGGTAGGTCTATTTTAATTTTTGTGCATATAGACTTCATGGGATGATCTACATACTTCATTTGTTGACCTAATATTTGTGTGGCTAAGAGAAGTTCTTTAGAGTCCTTAAGGTTGACAATCCTCTTTTTTTGAAATACTTAATTTTGAGTGTCTTGACTTTAATAAAGAGTTTCTCTACCTTGGTTTTTCCTTCATTCTCCCCTCCACCCATTTCATTTCCCCCATTGTTAATAAAATTATGATTCTAAATCTATTTTCCCTCTTCTTTATTTCCTTCTTCTTCACATCTTAACAACATGATATCACTACTTTATTTCAGTTATATCTATCCTTAGAATAAAACATGTTTGAGTAACTATGGATTACTTTCTTTACACCATGGATCTACATTTATAGACTTGCTTCATTTTATTTTTACCATTTGTCATTATTGTACCACCCCTTTTTCTGGACACCTAAGTAAGTTTCTACTTTCATGTATTTTTTCCATTGTTGAGTGAGGTTGGACTGTTACTTCTCACTCACCAATGTTGTTTTCCCTTTTATGTACCTTTTTATATTGATGATTGAGTAAGGATTGTTACTTCTCACTCATCAATGTTTTTTTACCATTTTTTCTTTCCCATCTCTATTTAAGTAAGGATTGTTACTACTTTTTCGTTGATGTTTGATTACCATCCTTTTTGACATGTATCCTTGGTTTAACTTGGTGAGTTTGCCTTTTTTACTTTAAGTTTACTTGTTTGAGTTTTTTAGTCTTTAACAGCCTTGGATTTTTTTTACCCAATTTACTCTAAATTTTGACTTGGTCATTTGGTCTATCATAGCACTTGTCACCCCCTCTTTCCAAGTTTCCAAGTATGTCTCATCCACATAGAATTATTTATCTTGGATTTTCTACATTTTTTAATTTTTAATCTTTAGTTTTGTATTCTTGGGTTTGTTGAAATAAGTTTCTATGCCCTCCATAATAAAAACTACAAACATAACACCATCCCCTATTACACTTGAGTGACACATGATGAGATTTGAGTGGGGTATATGTATACACATAATATTTTGAAAATTTATCAATTACTGATGCTTTATATATTATAGGAACCTATTGAGTCTCAATATTTCTAAGTGCATTCCCTAAGGGGTACACCAAGAAAGGGGTGGGTAGACCATTGGTGCTTCATAAGATTTTTTTCCCTTTTTACACTTATTACAAATCTAACTAGCTCCTAAAAACATTCCCCTAAGATTTGAATTCTCTTTTGCACACTCCTCCAATCATTTACCACCTCTATTATCCCATTTCTTAACCTAAAGCCCTTTTTTATAGTTTATATGGCTATGTAAATTGTGTCAACCTTATAATATTATTAGTAAAACCTATTTAGGGTCTAAGTCAACTCTTGGCTGACCTAGACCATGACCTAGTGAGTTTTTATCAATAAAGATACTAGGTCAATTGGGTCAACCTTATCAGCTAATTTTTTTGAAAGGTTATAGGCTAGATCCACATATATAAACACATCTATTTTTTCATTATTAGAGAGACATCAAAATTTATTATTCATTTTAAATTATTTACAATATTCTCTTCCACCATTCTACTTCTAGATTCTTAACTCAGTGTTTCTACTTGGAGAAGAATCTAGTCTTGTGGATAAGTCTTAGATGCTTTGGCCTTTATTAGTGATCCTTAAAATCACAATAACCTCTTGTAAAGAACATTTAGTCAAGGGAGAGATTGAGTCTCAATAGGTTCATCTTCTAAGTATCTATAACTTTGATCCTCTCTTTAGTGATATATGTAGCATAAGTAATGGATTTTGAATAATATTACTCTTCTTCTCCATTGCATTAGGGTTCTACCTATACATAGCCTAATTAGGATTCTCTTATGCATGTTTAATTTTGTTTTTTTATTAACACAAATTTTGTGCCAAAAGCTTTGGTGAGCATTAAATTAGATTTATTTTCTCTAATTGTTATTAGTATAGTGAATATGAAAACATAGGACTTAGGGTTATTACTTGATTTTAGAATTTATAGATTTTATTGCATAAGAATATCATGACTTGAAGGGAATTGACCCTACTTTGGCTTAACATACCATAGAGTTAGAGAAGAGTTCCAAACTTATGAAACAAAATCAAAGATTGGTTAACCCCAAAATTGAGATCCTTATGAGGAAGGAGTTGACAAAGCTTATATAAGACAAAATCATCTTACTAATAAAACATTATTCATGGATATTATTCCTATGAGGGAGAAGAATGGGGAGATAAGGTTTTGTGTGGACTTTAGAGATCTCAACAAGGTATCACTAAGAGACCACTACCCCCTACCATCTATGTATCAAATTATTTAGAGGGTTTTAGGTTAAAAAGGTTCTCTTTGATTGATGGATACTCTGGGTATAATTAGATATTGGTGAGGGAGGAAGATAGATATAAAACTACCCTCAAAACCAAGTGGGGCACTTATGTATACAAGAATATGTCATTAGGACTATCGAATGTAGAGGATAATTTCCAAAGGGAAATGGATATGGCCTTCCAAGGTCTCATAAATGAGATGGTGCTCATCTACCTTGATGACATCACTATGTTTTCAAAGGATCTCCATTATAACTTGACACATTTGAGGTTGGTGTTTTATAGATGTAGGCAATTTGAGGGCTCCTTGAACCCCCAAAAAAGTATATTTGTAGTCCATGAGGGTAGACTTTTAGGAAATGTGGTGTAAAAATATGGCCTCTATATTAAACCTAAGAGGATAGATGTAATCCTCTCCTTATCACTACCTAAACACAAAAAGGGATTGTAAAATTACTTGGTAAAAATCAACTTCATCAGAAGATTCATACCTAAATTTGTAGAATTGGTGAGACCACTAACTCACATGCTTAAGAAAGATAAGGAGTTATTATGGAACAAGGAAGGTAAGATAAATTTTTAGGCCATCAATCAGGCCATTTATCAAGCTTTTGACCTCCTCAAGCATGATTTTATGAAAAATTCTTTATGTATGCATTCTCTACAAGTGATACTATTTCTGTTATGCTCATGCAATAAAATAATGAAGGCATAGATTAACCCATAGCCTTCTTCAATAATAAATAATTGTATGGGTATGAGGAGAGGTATACATTTGTTTAAAAACATTTTCTTGCTATCATGAGAGGCCTAAAAATGTTCAAACACATGGTGTCTACCAATTAAATCTTTGTAATGGTGGTCCACCCTAGTATAAAAGATTCCATCCTCAATAGAGAATTGAGTAAAAAGAGGGTTGGAGGGGTGACCAAGTGCATGTAGTATGAAATATAGCTTAAGTTTACAAATTTTATCATAGGTAGATTAATTTTTGAACACCTTGTAATAAATGTTAAGGAGGAGAAAGAATTAGTTTTGGTAGTCCAAGATGATCAACAAGCAATTGTATTTATGCTTCCTTCCAATTAGACCAAGGACATGGTGAAGTTTATCCAAATGGGAGAGTATCCTATAGGATTATATAGGAAAAATAGGAGGTATTAAAATACATAAATTAACTCTTATTTGATAGGATACTTTTCAAGAAGGACCTTGGTAGCATGCTTCTGAGATGTATAGAGACTAGTTAAGTTAATAAGTTATTAGAGTAGTTTCATGATGGGATTGTAGGAGGGAACCCTTTTAGCCAAAACCATAGTATATAAGATCATAATATCAGGCTCTTTTTGGATAATTTTATTTATGGACTCTCATGCTTGGGTTAGGAGATGTCCCAAATGTGTTATGTTCACTAGCAAGTAAAGACTATCTACCTTGTATCTAAAACCCATTCAAGTTGAGTATCTATTTATGTAATGGGGATTAAAATTTATAGGTATTATTCACCCCAAATATAGTGATGTAAATAAGTGGGTTTTTATAATACTAATTCATTTATGAGGTGGGTGGAGGTATTTTTACTTTAGGGAGTAAATGAAAACTTAGTTTTAGAGTTCTATGATAGCTAGTGACTAGATTTGGGGTCCTTTCCACCATTATATCAAAAAATGCATCATCCTTAAATAGTGAAAAGGTGTGTGAGTGGGCCCTTAATCTTGGAATCTACCTAAAGTATTCATCTAACTACTATTCACATGGAAATGGATTAGTAGATTCCACCAATAAGAACTTGATTATGATCATAAAAAGGATAATGGAGGATAACCAAATAGTGGCACACCAAGCTAAGGATTACCTTATGGGTAGATAGGATTAATTATAAAAATTATACTAGATACTCAAATTATCTCCTTGTTTATGTCAAATCAAAACTTCCCATTTCACTTGAGCTGATAGCCTTAGAATTTGCACACCAACTTGAACTCATGGAAAATAATGCAATGGAAGTGAGAATGAATGATTTGAGGGAGTTTGAAGAGATAAGAGATAGTGTCATGCATGCCATGTGGTAAAACCAATAAAAATTAAAAATATAATTTTAGAAGATATCATCATCAAATACCTTTCAATAAGGTGAAATTATACTTAAGTGGGATGAAGATCATGCCAAGCTAGGTAAACATTCCAAATTTAATAATCTTTGGAGTGGGCCATATATCATAATTAGCTATAAGTAGAGTAATGCCTTATAATTTTACATATTGAGTGGTTAGTAACTTCTTATCCCTATCAATGGTGTGTTCCTCAATTATTTTTACTAGAGGCACAAAACTCTCTTATACATAGTAGCTAGTTTATTTCCTCTAAGTACTATTACACATGCTTATTAGTTATTTGTTTATTCTAGTTACTTGATGTTATGTGTATTTGTTATTTTCTTGTCTCTTGTATGGTGTCTTATTGTGTTTTTTTATTCCTCAAGGTATGTAAGGTATTATTTAAAGTCATTATATAGTCAAGGGGCTTTATTTAGCCATGACAGATAAGCAAAGAGAGGTTCTAAGTCTTCTTAACTAGGAGGCATGTCAAGCCAGCCAAGTCACTAGAAATGTTGTCTATTTTATGACTTCAAGCCTATAAAGGATTTTAACCATGTATAATAACCCAAACAAAAAAAAAATTTCATCTTTATTATGTATTTGATAGGTTAGGATAGTCCAAAACAAGGTCACTATTTGTCATGTCAAGGGCAATAGGTCTAGTGTTGTGTCATGCCAAGAAAACATCATGGTGGTTATCCTTACTCCCTATTTAAACTTGTATAAAGAT
>JARHVA010008814.1:247500-342500 GCA_037957365.1 Torreya grandis
TTAATCCTCTAAAATCATGAAATTTCTAAAAAAATCCTATAAATGCTTCTACAAACCTCCACCAATTAGCCAATTTGCAAGAGCTAGTGAAGATGGTCTAGTCATACAAGAATGGTAAATTATAGGTGTAGTATATTTGGAAGGAACAATTATTGATGTATAATATTGGTTAAAGTGTAAATAAATCCCACTAATACATCTTGAAGGTATGGTTTAATTCTCATGACTCTCCAAATAGTGAATGAGTAAGAGACTAAGCTACTTGTTCCTAAGCCTACTTAGCCAACAAAGTAAATATGCTTATGATCATATAAAAATTATATGGAATTAATTTTCCATCATAAAAAATATTTAAATTACCCTTTATTAGATCAAACTCCATATATTTGAGCATTATGAAGTATTTTAGGTAGTTTCTTGAATATGACCAATGTGTAAGTATGGGTAGCGATTTAATTCCTCATGTAAAATGCCTAATTGGGCCTCTTTCAATGCTTGGTAAATGAGGAGTGGAGATTTGATCAACTAATTATAGTGTTAATGGTATATTAATGTGTAAAAATCTACTAAAATGAGACCCAAGTGCTTTAAGGAGCTCATTCAAGGCACCAGTCAACCCAAGCAATGCATGGTGGAGCACGTATGGTTGTTATAATTATTGATTGTGTGGATGATGACCATTATGGACTCTTAATTACATTTATATGCCAATATAACATCCTATATCTTTCTCACATATCTTTATATTAAGGCCTTGATACCTTTTAACTCATCCCTTGACTAGGTGTAATAAAGTTCTATTGAATTATATCTTGAACCTTGATAATCAATAGAGAAAAGGACTATTTATAGACTTCTTGTTAGCATTAGTGTGTCATGGTTGTTGAATTGTAAAAAGTGTGATGTTTATTTCCTTTTTTAGGTCCTTGCCTTTAACTAACTATTGTAATGCCATCCTATGCAGGTCATGTGAAGTGTTAAGAATGTGGTAGTTGTATTGAAGAGTGAGTTGGTTGATAGTGCTTCAAGTAGACCTCTCTTTCCATTGAATTAAATTTATATACCTTCCACATAACCTCCAAATTAAATAATTATTTTTATTAGTGTTTCAAGAATCTTGTTTATTCACTAGTCATTCATTTGATTCATAAGTGTTGTTGAAGATCAATAAAGAGAGGATAAATGAACATTGGTGCATCACCATCATTAGAGTAGGTTTTATTTTCTTATTTTCATCCTATATATAATCACCCCAAAATCATTAAGTCTTAAGAAGAGATATTAAATTAATGTACTAGGGGACCTATCCCCATAAACTACAAGTTTGGTCTTACTATAGGTCAGGCACAACCTTTAGGCCAATCCCATGTTAGTACAAACTTGAAGAGAATTAAACTATCTCCTCCACAAAAATAACCTTGGCTAAGTATATATATGAGGTAGTGGTTAATATTTTATCATCATATTTTGAATTCTATTCTTATTACATTTTTGTGGAGGTTGCCCCCTCAAAGTGGATCAGTCATAATATTCAAGTATTTTACTCTTTTAGCAATTATTTTTATGGATATGTTTATTTTTATTTTTATATTATGATATATAATTCTATTATTGTGAATAATATAATTAATTTCATTACAATTGGTATCAAATCTTCAATTTGGGTAAGTTTTTACAATGTTATTTTTTTAAATCTACCATCTTGAGTGCTACAAGGACAAAAAACATAAATTTTGATCTGGGAGGAATTCATATTTTTCATCACTACAAATTTGTTTGTGAGTATTTTTTTACAAAAAAGATAAAACATTTTTTATACTATATATATATAAGGTCAAAAAAATTGACCTAAAAAAGTGTGCCAATAGAATATGTTATTGTGATCATCTCATAGAGATGAATCTAATAACTACTAATTTGCATAAGGTAGAAATTTTCTAGACACACACACACACACACACACACACACACACACACATTTATGTGTGTGTGTGTGTGTCTAGAAATTTTTTACCTTATACAAATTACCAGTTGTTAGATTCATCTCTATGAGATGATCACAATAATATATTCTATTTTCACACTTTTTTAGGTCAAATTTTTTCACCTTTATGCACATTATTAGTCATTTAATTTGCTTTGGTGAGGTCATCACAATAGTATCATTTATCAATACATTTTTTTCAAGGCATATCCCTCTTAAGGTTTGTGCATGGGAGGGCCTAACTCTCATGACAACAAGAAAGGGAAATAAACACCCAAAACTCCTCACAAAGATGACATGGAGTTAGAAACTTCTAATTCAAGTATTTTGGAGGAAGTTTAACAACTTAAATCAGAGTTGTAGGGCATGGTTTAGAAACATATTCTTAATGTAGTTAAAGGGGACCTAAAAAGGATTAGAGGGGACTTTAATATCTTATGTGATCAATTACAATAAATCACTGGGTAATTAGCCAACTTTTTAACTCAACAATTGAAAAAAAAAC
This sequence comes from Torreya grandis, assembly GCA_037957365.1. Lineage (NCBI taxonomy): Eukaryota > Viridiplantae > Streptophyta > Pinopsida > Cupressales > Taxaceae > Torreya > Torreya grandis. The sequence goes on from JARHVA010008814.1 coordinate 249,990, forward strand.
CCTCCACTACTTCAGTTTGGTTCTTCTCCTCCAAACAATCACAGTGATAACCATGGTATAAAGTCATTGTTTCCAAAAGTAGACTTATAAAATTTTGATGGTAATTATCCACTCACATGGATTACTCATATTTAAAATTTTATATAATCTATGCTAGACTCCATCTTCATAAAAGGTGGCCATGGCCTTTCTATATCTAGAACTTGAGTAATTTATTTGGTGTCATTAGTTGTGTGCTCAAAATAAAAATAAGGGTCTCTTGATTACCTAGTCTATATTTACTAAAGAGTTAAAGCTCTACTATCACAATAATGTCTTAGAAAACTACTTCATCCAACTATCCAAGTTACACAAAATTGGGATGATAAAGGATTACATTCATCATTTTTAGAATCTCCCCTTATGTATAGTAGACATCACTGAGGAAAATATAATTAAATTATATTTGTGTGGCCTCAAATATATCATCCAATTGTAGATTTACATGCTTCATCCTAGTAATTTATATGAATCCATACCAAGGGCATGTCTAGATAAGGAAAAAGAGTTGATCAAATGAAGACCTTTCACTAATGTGTGTGAACATACCTTCCCAGCACCATCATTTACATAGCCTACTAGATTAACAACTTAACAAGTTGAATAAAAGCATGAAAAAGTTTTGTGTTTTGGATGTGATAGAAAATGGGGTAAAGGACGTTATGTTCTAAAAATAAATTTTCTTACATTTAAGGTGCCAATGATGAGGAAAAAGATGATGAGGATTCAAGGGTAGGTTTGAAAGAACTTAAGGATGAATCTAAAGATTCTCAACCAAATATTTTAAGTCATGTACTTTTAGGTATTATTACTCCTCAAACTCTTAAGGTGGTGTGTGTATGCAATGGGAAATACAATAGATCTATAAATAAATCTAAGCTCAAAAAAGATAAATCGTACTTACACTTTTGATTGGGGATATATTAGATATTTAGGGTCATGACCAAGATGGATATTCTAGACCTATCCAAGGGATATATTACCATAATAAATTCAAAATGGAGGTTTACAAAGCCTCCTATCAAGAAAGACTGCATAATAACCCTAACTAGGTCCTATGTTTTCATATTCATTAAACTAATAACAAGTAATTCAAAATCTAATCAAGTGTTCACCAAATCTTGTGGCATGAAGTGGGGGTATTAAAAATTAAACTTAAACATGCATAAAATACATATAATCATGTCAAATTATATGTAATCCTAATGCATGGAAGATAAGTACAAATGTATATCTATCTACTTTTACAAAGGATCAAAAAAATGAGGAATACTTACCTTCGAAGACGAATCCACCAAGCCTCAATCTCTCCCTTGGACAAGGTGATTTGTAAGTTTTTTTTGTGGTATGTAAGTATGACAAGGATAAATAAAATCTAGGTTATACAACCTATCAATACATCCAAAAGACAAGATTTGTATCTCCAAATAAAGTATAAAACCCTAAGCTTGTTCATCAACTAAAATGATGGATAATCAGATGTGGAAGATATATTACTTATTATTCTCTTATCTTCAAAATGGTGAAATGGATGTGTTTATATAGGTTTATATAACCCTAAACCCTTCCTAAATTTTAGGCTGATAAGGTCAAGTCAGTTGACCTAGTATAATAATTGATAAAAACAAATTAGGTCACAGACTACATCAGCCAAGGGCTGACCTAGATCTTAATAAGTTTTATCAATAAGAGTACAAGGTTGATGGGTCCAAATATGTAATGTAAACCATAAAAATGGATTTTGGGTTAGGTAATGGCTAATTAAGGTGTTAAATTATGAGAGGAGGGTGAAAAATAGGAGGCAAAGCTTAGGGAAATCGTTTTAGGAGACATGTGTGTAAATAAAAAGTGGAAATAAGGGGAAAAAATATTATGAATCACCAATGGTCTACCACCCCTTAAGGAATTCACTTATAGATATTGATAATTGATATGATACTACAAGATAAAGAGCAATAGTAATGTATAATGTTTGAAAATATTATGTGTATGAATATGCTCGACTCGAAACTCATCATGTGTTATGTAGGTGCAACACAAGATGTTTCTTTGGGAAAAGAACATAATGAAATAAAAAAATTAAGCTAAATAAATTTTAGTAAGGAGAAAATAAGATAAATGAAAAGATAAAATTAAAAAACACATAGCTTTACTTACCTTAGTGCTATAGATAAAGAAAGATATGAGATAAATGTGAATATGTGCAATGTGAGGAACATTTGGAAAACCTATAGAGATTATTGAAAAAGAGAAAAAAAAAATTGTAACATGGACATATAATAGTTAAAAATATTCTATATGATGTCATTATTCCAAAACATTTTATGATTTAGAAAAAGAGTTATGGAGACAAAGATATGATCAAAATAAGACATCTAGTGGTAAATATTTGAATGGTAAATACTTTTGAATGTTAAATATAAATAGGATGAAAAATGATTCATTTTTTATTTTTACTATTCTAAGAAAATAAAGCTCTAATAGACTTAGTGAGATCCCAGAGAGCTAAGATGATGAGGAGATGTTAGCTGAGATGGGGAGGATACATAGCATCCACAATGAGTACAACATAGGTAAGCAACTACATTTTTAAAATTTTGAGTATTTTTATTTGAAATTGAGGGAATTATAGATTATGGACTATTAAGCAAAATATAGGCACTGAAATGAAACTTATAAAAATTTTAGGGACATTAGGGGTCAAATAGGGTATTGGGTAGGAAGGAGTTAGACCAATAAATTCCCAAGGCATTTATGGAAATTAGTTAAAAGGTCATCATAGGTGATAAATAGAGTTAAATAGGTTGACGTAGTTTGAATAAGATAATAAAATCAACATGTTGAATTATTATCAATTGGTTGACTTAATTGGTTAAGGAAGAGAGATGACTTATTACTAGTGAGATAACTTAGTTGTTTTTGAAGTGGTTAACTTAGTACTGCAAAGGATTAATGGTGCCAACTTAGTACTGAAGGCTAAAGGGTGGATAAATTATTACTATAAAGGCTAATTAGTATAATTTTGATAGGGTGATCTAATATCCTTAATAAAGGATAGGGTTGATTTAATTTGTAAAAGGTCAATTTGGTAGAAAATGAATAACCTAAATCAAACTAGCTAAGTTTTATGAAATTTCTAAGAATGTGTTTTTATTTCGATTGACCTAGAGCTATAAGACATCTTTTATTATTTGATATTTTGTTGAGGTGATAGATATATTTTCAAATGATCGATGCCTCATGGTTACCATATTTATTATAGTGCTTAACAAATGTGGATAGAGTGAGATTGGTTACATTGGGTCTAAGAGGTATCATAGACATGAGATACATCCCACTAAGTGTTGATTTCATTGTCATTTTCCTTAGGTAATGGGAATGTTTGACCAACACATTTTTATGGGTGGTGGATGGGGATAAAATAAAGGTAGATATCATACTTGAGTATTTCCATGGATTGATTGAAGTGCCTATAAGAGGGACACTAGTGGTCATAGGGACATTGAATAATTTGGAGGACAGATGAGCAGTATCTAGGTGGGAAAATGATTAGATAGGATCTACCTAGGGCTAATGATAAATTTATTTGATATGTATATTACATATATTATATATAACAAGAAGTTTATGATAGGAATTATGACAACACAAGTGTTTCATCACAAGTTGGATGACAAGGTATCATTATATGTGATAACCTTATGTTAGTCTATTTTGGATCAAGAGGAACTCTATGTTTTTGGGTATATCATTTGGGTCCCTCTCATGCATGATATGTATGAGATTTTTTTTGGAAGGAAAAATACCATAGGATTAGTGGTGTTTTTGAGAACATGGATATATGAGAGGTTCTTAATCTATTGACTAGTTGAGTTACCCTATGTAGTCGATGATCAGTTACCTTGAGTTGCTAGATCGAGATAGGACTAGGTACCATGGTTCATGTCCCATATGCCAATGTTATAGATATTCATAATAGGAGAGATTGTGTGGCATCCCTACACACATATTTATACTATTTAGCCTAGTTGAGCAACCAAAGTTATTCCAAGGCTATCTTGAGTGTAGATCATGGGCCACTATACCTAGTGGGTAGAGCCATATCTAGTGGCATGTTTTCTAGGGTAATTTATACTTCCAAACCTATTGGATCTTATTGTAGTTCCTAATTTTAGGGAATGATGTGTTATATAGTCAAGGCAAAGAGGAGGATGAGTGTTCATCAAGATATCAGTGAGTAGGCCATGATGTGAGACCATGGACTGGTCAAGCATGATAACTAATAGCTGAAGGAAGAGAGGGCATAGATGTGGATTTAGATGTGAAGTAGGTACCATAGTATAAATAAAAATAAGAGGTGTAGTGACCACCTTAGACACACCACCGATGGAGATGCCATTAATAATATCAAGAACATATGAGGGTGGTCATGTAGGATGATTTGATAGGTGGCCCAATCTTGATAGAGGCACCTCTAAGGAGAAGCCCATGATGTGCATGGGTGGTGACTGTAAGATTTTTTTATGATAGGGAGGCAACCCATAAATGAGGCTCTCAAGGGTTGATTTTATGGAGAAACCATGCTTAATGGATGAGAAGATGAGGAGATAGTGATTGGTGATACAAGATAGGTAAGAAATGTTTGTAATTTTTAGTCTTTGAAATAAAATACTAGTTTTATATGATTTTAGGTAGATAGATAGATTTTGAGATGTATATATGATCTTATATATATCTAACTTTGGTTTTTACAAACCCTATGATAGAGGAGATCAAATAGGGATCCCTAGTCATGGCATTGTACCATGACATTTTGGATGGAGTGTTGACATCATATGACCCCACCACACTAGATGATTCTCTAGTACCATCTACCCTAGCTTAATCAAGCTAGTTTATACTAGTGGGGGAGGTTATGAGGTAGATACAAACACATGAAGATGGATTTTAACCATCGGTAGGGGGGATCAAGAGAGGAATAGGATTGGTACGCCCTAACTTAGGAGAGAGCCACACACATGGATACCATGATCTAATTAGGATAGGTATAGTCCAAAGTGGCCAACCTATAGGGATAGGTAGTAAGGTTGAGATCCCAAATGAACTCATTATTGTGCACTATGTAGAGGTGATAATCCAAGGCATCTATGAATAGTGTGGCTATGCCATGATATAAGAATGATGGAGTCCATTTATAGAGCTAGATATATGTATTTTTTATTTTATACCATTGTATAAAACACATGATATATAAACATACATTATTTTGATAGTTGGATTTTGGTTGCATGAGATATATTTTTTTTATGGTTATTAATTCATGGATATATTTATTTCTAGAACATGTGTTTTTCTTTTTTTGTCTATGTTATGGGAAATATATGTGGAATGTTTTATTTTCTAATATTATGTAGTATACATGCATGGTTAAAAATAAATAGGCAAAAAAGACTTTGTAAAAATATAATTGATCTTAAAAAAATGCACTACACATTATTTCATGATGGGAAATATGTAATAAAAAAATATGACTAAGTATAAGAAACCAAAAAGTGGTAAAAAAAAATACAAACTATTTTTAAACCAAAAAAAAGATGGCACAAAATTAAAACATGTAAAATCACACTATATCACATTCAGAAGTATGCAAATAATGTAATAAAATAGAAAGCACGTGAAAGATAAGTTATAGAAAAACAAATCAATTAATTCAATCAATAATACTAAATCACGTTGGGAAGTATAAAAGAGAAACAAAATAGGCAAAATGGACTTAAATTAATCACACTAATATAACTTAGGAACTATGAAAAACATAAGTAAAATGGTTGGATTATTACATGCAATCAAAAAATAAGAAGCTAAAAGAGAAAGAATAAAAATTAATCATATAACATACTAAATCAAGATGTGAATTATGTCAATTACGTGTAACTCATAATCAATCATGACTTATCTCAAATTTGACACATGTAATTTCATTGTGACTTGGGTATTGGAAAATTTTGTGAGGAAGGCTAGGTCCTATCCATGGTCTTACAATACACTCACAAAGTGAACACCAATAAGGTGGAAACAATAGGAAAATTTATGCTGAAATGTGATGTTTAAAATAGTAATATGAAAATTTGGTGATTTGTGAGGAAAGCCTAGTCATATCCAAGGTATTACGCTGCAACTCACAAATGGGATCCCTCATGGGAGTGATCAGTGGATAAAAAAATATTTCTCAAGGGGAAATATGAGGATTCTATGGAATGAAAGAGGGAATGTAAGAATCATAACATATGCATCTTATGAGAATACCTTAGGACAAAAGAGGCATACTAAGGACATAGGAAGACATTAAGTGATTAGTGACCATCAATATACATAGGATACATGTTCACTATATGCATAAAGATGTGTAGGAAAATAAGTGTGGTACTAATATCAAATCATGTTGGTTGGTTTGAAAAATAAAATTAAAATTGACCTACCTTCCCATAATGTGTTCCATGTTCCTTAATACCCCTTAAAAATCCATCAGACTACTACCAAGATTAGGTACTTGCATGAGAAAGTAGGTAGCACTAAAAGATTTTTTTATTCTCCTTTTATAATCTAACAACCTACCACACCCTAATAGACCTCTAATATATCATTATGCCAACTGTGGAGTTTTATATTTGACTAGAAAAAATATATTTGCTTAGAATCATGTCTTTTTGTGTGATTTAACTTTTGAAAGATTTGAATGTTACCTTTTAGATCATTACCTTTTGTTAAATCATTTGGTTTTTGAGTTTTTATGGATTTTAAAATTCCTCATCCATATGTATTTGGAATTACCAATCATGAGAGATAAAGTGATACATATAAATGATCTTTAAGATTTGGCTAAAGGAAACTGAGTTTCCAAATATATGATTGACTAAAACACATAGGCTTACCTATGAACCAGCATGTATCTTAAGTCTCAACCATGTGTATTCTTAGTTTGTGAAAATAAATAATGGGATTAAAAGGATATCAAAGGTGTAAAAATAAAATGAGATTATAATGAGATGAATTTTTTGTTAATTTATCACATGGTAAATAAGGAATTACTAAAGGGAGAAAGGTTTGTATAACCAATTCATGATAAAAATTATCTATGATTAAAGAGATAAGATAACAAAAAATCATGAAAAAAGAACAAGATAATCATAGGAAAGGTACTCATGAAGAAATATTATGTAATCATGAAAAATAATCCATAAGAGAACATAAAGATAACAATGACACCATAAGAAATATGCAGTATGAAAAAAAGTCATTGTGTAAGATAAATAAGAATTTGACACAATATCAAATGATATAAGATTGATAAATTTAAATTTAGAGAACACATACAATCCAAAAATGGAGAAAGACATGAAAAAACACCATTCTTGTGTTCATAAATAGTTGTATATTTATCCACACACATTATCCATAACAACTGATAAATATCTATGAAGCCGAATTTAGACTAAAACTAAAGTCTCATTGATCTTTACGGAAATTTGAGAAAATACTTCATGTTAGATCTCCTCAATGGAAAATGTAGTAATGCCTAAAGTATCATGTTGATGAGGACTATCATCTAGTGGATGCTCAGGAGAAGGAATGTGAATAGATTCTATGGGAGAGGAAGGGGTCACCGGTGGATAATGGGACACAAGTGAAGGAGTCACTAGTGGAGAAGGGATCATAGGTGAGGGAGGAACCACAAGTGAGGGAATAATGGGTGGAAAAACTATTGGTGGAAAGGGAACCATAGGTGGTGGAGCCATGGGGGAAGAAGGGGAGCCTTCTTGCAAGGGTGACCTATGATAGGAAGGGTGGTAGGTGCATGAATGGTCATAAGGTGATCCTTGAGATGATATTGTAATATGTGAAATGATCAGTGTGATGGGTGCCACATTGGTGCCAAAGACAATTTCATCATATTTGGGAAAATACTCAAGTAATACTTTTGGGAGAGGTATAGACTTATCTTCAGGTTGAGGATTAGTGGGATGAAAGGTGTCTATATATTGTCATAGCTTATGATAATGCATGGAGGAATGATTATCTATGATGTGGAAACAAAAAATATATGTGTTAGTAGACTTTGTGGGTGTACTAATAGATGGAGTAGAGATAGAAGTTGAGGAATGCTAGTGTAATTAATAGTCTCTAGTCCAATGACTAGAAAATTTAAGAATATCACAATATGGCTAATCGACCCATTTAGTGGGCAAAGGAGCAAGTTATGGTAAAGGGAGAAAACCATCACCAAAGGAAAGTGGGGCTAGTTTAGAGACTGATCAAGGATTGACTGAAGGAGAAATAGGATTAGAAAAGGAAGAGACTTAGCTAGAGAGGGAGTGGGAATATGATCCAAACTAGGCTTAACTGTGGGAGGGGTGGGATGCATGGAAGATTAAGGATAGTTGCAAGCATCTCAAGGATAAGTGAGCTAGAGGGGTCCTAGTATCTAACAAAGATATAGGGACTAGTCATAATATGATCCATAATCATAATCCTATGAGGGTATTTAGAAATTAGAGGTGTGCATACCATCTCTACCCTATGAATAAGAGGAAAAATGCTAAAATTGGGAATTATATATGATGGAATGCAATGAGATATATGGAAATATTGAAGTAAAGAGGAATGATAATGAATAATTTTATCACCTAGAGTTTGAATAAGACATCCTAAAAATGAGTCATTTAAGGTATTCCCATGGTTACAGATAGGTGTATGAAGATAAATGGCATATGTAGGGATGACCTTGTCAATGGATGTGGTGTGATGAATGGAGTGTTGAGTCTTAATTAAGACAATGAGTATATCATCACTAGGTGGTTGATGGGAACACACTTTAGATAAGGTGGAAGTTGAGAAATGAGATGAGGCAATAGATATGAGGTTTTTATATTGAGATTGATCTCATCTAGATCATCATCATCTGAATCTAGGAGGTTAGGTGGTATATTCATGGTGAGTTTAGGGTGGCCATTATAACCTCATGTGGAGTTGATAAGAAAGTTAAAATGTTGAGATTTATGAAATAGAACACTTGGTAAGGGTTTAAGTGTTAGAATATTGAATACTCTATAATATTGGAATTGTTCAAAATTTCAAGGGTTACTGTCACCTTGAATCTTATAGATTTCTCCATTATGAGGAAATTTACCACATTGGTAGGTAGAAGAGGCAATTGCTCTCATTCAATACGTTCATGGCTAACAAAGAAAAATGTTATAGGATAAAGGAAAGTTTAAGATCATCACCTTCACTTGAAAAATGATAAGTGGACTAGTGATAGGGAACCACACATAACCTAAGGTAGGAATTTTCCTTGGATCATAACCTTGACATGTCTTATTTTTGGACTTAAGATTGCATTCATAATATCCAAGGGTTTTAATAAAATCAAGAGAAGTAACATAAGTAATTTAACCCTCATCAATCAAGTCATGCTTTATATACACATAATATTTTCATATTTGTATCGATTACTGATGCTTTACATCTTGAAAGAACCCATCATGACTCAATCTCTCTAAGTGCATGCCTTAAGGGGTACACCAAGAAAGGGGTGGGAAGACCTTTGGTGATTCATAGGATTATTTTCCCTTATTTACATATTATTCCCTATCTATTTAGATCCTAAAACCTTTCCCTAATCTATCTCTCCTTCCTTGTACATTTCTCTAATATTTTCCTCTTTCTATACTTCTTTCCCTTTCTTAGTACCATTTTTACTTGTTCAGTAAGTTAGGTTGACCTGGTCGATCTACCAGAGTTTGGGGTCACTTAATCTCTTTAGGCCTAGTTTTCATCTAGCTAACCTAACACAAACTTTAGGCATTATCTTGATAATGTGCTAGGTTGACTTGATCAACCTATCACAACTAATATTTCTAAGTGATTTTTAGGTTAGATACTCCTATATATACAAGGTCATTTTGATAATTTCCATATGAATGTAATCAAGAATTATTATTCACTCGTGCTTCTTCACAATCTACTCTTCCACCATTCTCCTTGAGGAGTCTTAGCTTAGGTTTCTTATTTGGAGAATCTTAGTCTTGTGGATAGGTCTTGGATGCTTTGGCCTAAAAAATTGATCCTTATAAACCACAAAAACCTCTTGCAAAGCCCCATCGGCTAAGGGAGAGATTAAGTCATGGTGATTTCACATTCAGGTAAGTATATTCTAACTTTATTCTCCTCTCTTTTAGTAGATAGAAGTAGCATAAGTGTTGGCTCGAATAATATTATTCCTCATATTCCATGTATCAGGGTGTTAGTTATACTTACTTTATTTTAATTTCCCTATGCGTGTATTTGAATCCTTTGCATCTAACCCCTTATTTTGTGCCACAATCTTTGGTGAGTACTATATTAGTCTACTTTCTTGTTTTATTATCATAAGTGAATATAGAAACCATAGGAATTTTTTAGGGTTGTTTTGAAATTGTGTTAGATTTTAGGATTTGGAACCTTTCCTAGCATGATGTGTTATGACATTTGATATAAGTGATCCCCTAATCAAGTCTAGCAGATCCTCATATTGGTAATTCTATCACTTAACAAGTGTGTGCCCCAATTACAAGTGTATGTGTGATCTATCTGATCTGATCTAGGATTGATTCATTCACACCATGTAGTTATGATTTCATAGATTCTAGTGAACCCAACATGAATCCTATCCCACTTTTGGTTGGATTGTCTTCATGTTTCCATTTTTGTTTCCTTTCTTATTTAGCATTAGCTTCACCTTCATTGCATTTGAGACATGAATCAAACCCTTATAGGATTTATTTCACTTATTTTTTTATTTTTTATAATTAATTCTATCATCATTTATTTCTTCCTTATTTTAATTCTCTACTTTATCATGAATCCAATGCATTTTATAGTTTGTAAAACATATGAGTAAAACTAAAGATATAGGCAAAATAATTTTCCTATCTATTATACTAGGTCGACCTAGTCGACCTAGTGCTTGTTTTTACCTCTGTACATTGTGCTAGGTCAACCTGGTTGACCTAGTACTATATTCAGATCCTATATTTTGTGATAGGTTGACTGGGTTGACACTATACTATTTTATTTTTTCTAAGCTTTCCAATTTAGCTTTTCACATTCCTTATATGTCTAATTTAGTTCTCTGTCTGCCTAAATTAGTTATTTATATCTATCTATCTATTATTATTATTATTGCTTATCATTATTTCATTTTATCCTCAAGAATCATGTACTTCATTATAATCTTCTTGGATAACCTAAATCCATTTAGAAACTCTATGGGGTTCTCTTTGCTTCTTGTCCTTTCTTATATCTTCCTTTTTTTAGTTGTTGGATTATCTTATGATGCCCATCCACACATTAATTTAACCTTTGGGGCATATTGTGATGCCCATCCATACATATAATTAGCCTATGGGGTATCTTATAATTACCACTCTTATTCTCCATTACATGCTACCAAACTAATTCAACTTCAAGAAAAATTCTGAGACATAGGTTTGTCTCCCACGTGTTCATCATTGATATAGCCAGTAATGTAGGATTCTTTCCTTCTTTTCATGATTTTTATCTATGTATATCTAACACTTTTTGTAGGTTAATTTAGCATGGGTCTCTCCTTATGTAGTATTCCCCACCTTTTCACACCTTTAGTCCTCCCTTTTGGTCTTTTGGTTTCTTGATGTACCATAGTCTTCATCACTTATCTTTTCATTCTCCTTTTGCTTGCCAATGTTGTTTTGACATCCTCTTAGGATTTTTTTTTATGATTTGTTTGGTAAGACTATGGATAAAACATAACCCTCCTCATAAAATGACCATTCTTTTTATTTCTTATTTTTTCCTTTTCATTCTTTTGTTGCTTGCTAATGTTGTTTTGGCATCCTTTGGGTCTTTCTTTGTGAGGTTCTTTATACAAAGGCTCCCTCACTTTTTAATTATTTACAACCCTTAGGTTTTCATTTTGTGAGTTACTTGGTAAGACCATAGATAAAACTTGACCCTCCTCATAAAATTACCTTTCTTTTCATGTTCTTTAAGATCCTTGTTATTTAGACATTAGCTTTTACTTCTTTTGCTAGATGGAATATATAAACAAACTATGTTATCATGTTTTCCTTAACTTTCCATAGTCTTATGATAAGAAATCACACCTTTTATATCATTGTATTCCATTTGACCCTTTGTCACATTTTTTTCAATTTGAATAAATTCAAATTTTGTACATGTGTCATTTTCCTCTTGATTTCCCCCTTTATTTTACCTCCACATTTGGATGAAACAAGTTTGAAGTTAAGATATAAATTTTGTTTCACCTAGATTTACAAGAATCTTAGACCCCATGATATTGGACTTTCTCTCTCTTAGCACCCTTGTCCCAAAGTTTTCCAATGAAAGTAATCTTTAGCACCCATGTTTGGTCTTCCAAATCCATATGGAGGAGGAATTTTAAAAAAAGAAAAAGAAAGTTAAAAACCAATCATTTGTAAACAAAAGGCAATGATATATAAAAGGCAACATAAAAATATTAAAATTATAATCACACCAAAAGACATGATTACAATTACATCTTATATCTCCAATAGAAGATCAAAATCCACATTTGACTTCACATAGAGCTAAAGTACTTTAGGGTGTAGTATTCTAGTAGATTGGAATACAGGATTTAAAATATATATATAGGGTCTCATGCAAGTACCCAATCTTCACAATAGATCAACAACTCTATAAGGGGTCCTAAAGAGCATGGAATATGTTGTGGGGAGGCAGGTCCATTTTAATTTTCATGCATATAGCCTTCATGGGATGATCTATATACTCCATTTATTGACCTAAGACTTGTGTAGCTAAGAGAAGTTCTTTAGATTCCTTAAGGTTGATAGTCCTCTTAATTTGACAAACTGAATTTGAGTGTCTTGACTTCAATAAAGAGTTCCTCTACCTTGGTTTTTTCTTCATTCTCTCCTCCACTCTATTTCATTTCCCCCCTTAATAGATAAATTATGATTCCAAATCTATTTTTCCTCTTCTTTAAATTCCTTTTTCTTCATTTATTAAAAACATGCTAACACTATTTTATTTCATTTTTATCTATCTTTAGATGCAAAACAACATGTTTGAGAAAATATGGATCATTTTCATCATGTTTATATATTTAATAAAAATACTTTTCTTTCCTTTTCCCATTTATCTTGATTTTGGTGTTCTACTATTGTGAACACCTAATTTTTCACCCTTTTTCCATAGTTTCATGAGATGTGGATTGTTACTGCTCACCCAACCATGTTTTTTTCCCTTTTATGTATCCCATTTTTTGATTGATGATTGAGATGTGAATTTTTACTAATCACTCATCAATTTTGTTTTAACATTTTTATTTTTGAATCTTATTTTTACCATCTTGTTTGACATGTATCCTTGATTTGATTTGGTGCATTTTCATTTTTTTACTTGAGGTTTACTTGTTTGAGTTTTTTGGTCTTTAATATCCTTGTCTTTTTAGTTACCTAATTTACTCTTGTTTGACTTGGTCATTTGGTCTAACATAGCACTTGTCACCCAATTTGTCAAATTCCCAAATACGTCCCATCCATATAGCACCAATTATCTTGGATTTTCTTGCATTTTTTTTGTTTTTGATCCTTAGATTTGTATTTTTGGGTTTGTCCAAAGTAGTCTTTGCACCTTTCATAATCAAAACTAAAACACAACTGAAAAATATCACACAATAAAGGTAAGTCAAGGTATACATCATTTGTTTTTCAATTATTTAATTTTTATTTAAATGTCCTTTTTCTATCATTTAATTTTAGTTATTTTATGCATTTTGAAATAATACAAAAAAAAATTAGCACCAAAATTGTGTGTGTCCTTATGTTCTTTTTCAAAGCACCATCCCCTATTACACCTTAGTGACACATGATGAGATTTAAGTGGGGCATATGTATACACATAAATTTTCACACTTTCATCAATTACTAACACTTTACATCTTGCAAAAATGCATTGTGACTCAATCTGTTAGAGTGCATGTCTTAAGGGGTGCACCAAGAAAGGGGTGACCAGACCTTTAGTGGGTATTATTCTATATCCATTTAGCTCCTAAAACATTTCCCTAAGCTATCTCTCCTTCCTTTCATATTCCTCTAGTATTTTCATCTTTATATTATTCTTTCTATTTATTAGTAACCCTTTTACCTATTCAGTAAGTTAGGTTATCCTGGCTGACCTAGCACAATCTAGGGTCACTTTAGTTCTTTAGGGCTAGTTTTCATCTAGCTGACCTAGCACAAACTTTAGGCATTAGCTCGATAATGTGCTAGGTCAATATAGCATAATTAACATGTTCAAGTGATTTTTGGGTCAGATACTCCTATATATACAAGGTCATTTTGATCATTTCCATATGAACCAATTAAGAGTTATTATTTACTCATGCTTCTTCACAATCTAGTCTTCCACCATTCTACTTGAAGAGTCTTAGCTTAGGTTTCTTATTTATATAATCTTAGTCTTATGGATAGGTCTTGGATAATTTGGCCTAAAAAATGATCCTTACAAACCATAACAACCTCTGACAAAGCCCCATTGGCCAAGGGAGAGATTTAGTCATGATGGGTTCACATTCAGGTAAGTATATTCTAATTTTGTTCTCCTCTCTTTTAGTAGATAAAAGTATCATAATTTTTGGATTAAATATTATTACTCTTCATATTCCATATATTAGGGTGTTACTCATACTTACTTTATTTAATGTTTCATATACATGTATTTAATTTATTTGCATCCAATCCCTTAATTTATGCTGCAAGCTTTGGTGAGCACTAGATTAGTTTACTTTTCTTGGTATTAGATTAGTTTACTTTCTTGTTTATTATCATAAGTGAATATATAAACCTTAGTAATATTTTAAGGTTGTGCAATTATGTTAAACTATAGGTTTTGGAACCCAACCTAGTATGATGTGTTGTGATAGATGATACAAGTGATCCCCTAAGTGGATCTAGTAGATCCTCATATTGGTCATGATCTCACTTAACAAGTGTGTGCCCTAATCAAAAGTGTGGGTGTGATCTATCTTATCTAATCTAGGATTGATTCATGTGCACCATGTAATTTTGACTGCATACACACTTGACATGGATATCACCAATTTGGATATTGATAAAAAGGGGAGGATCATCTGCATGAAGTAGAATCTCATCAAGGATCATAGAATCAATGGGGAGTTTAAGGGAGAGAAGTTTCCATTGTTTCATCAATGTTCATGGAAATTTATTTACATTATTATAAAATGCTATCTTTTTATCTAGATAAGGTGGCTTCATGTCCTACTAGGGGAGGATGAGGGATGTTCATTTCAAATAGGAGTTGCATGAGATGATTATGATGATGCAAATAAGTCCACATAAGTTCAAGAATTAGGATTTGATATGGGATATTAGTAAGTTTCATAATAGGATCCCAATCATCATAACCCATAAGGGGACTATGGAAAAGAGGTGCATAATGTTGAAAGAGGTCCTCAGAAGGAGGATTAGAAGTGCATGTGAATTTATGTTGATAATATGTGGGAATTTTAATTATAGGATAAGTTTATTAATTATCATGAGAGGATGGGGTAGTTGATCTGAGTTTGGATTAAGATGAATTGGAAGAAGTGTTAATAGAAACTTGAGTATAATTGGTGATGGGTAAAGAACTTATAGGAATGGTAGAAATGGTTTGAGAATTATTATCAAAGGGAGGTGATGGAATTGGTTCATTGAAAGATATAAGGTCTTCTTGCCCTAACTCTATTAAGTGAGTTGTGTAAGAATCTTCCATAACATGAAAAATGGGATATGATTGAGGAGTGTGGATGGGATGATAATCAATGAAGGAAACTACCCTTTGAATATTATTCATAATAACAACATTATCTTTAGAATTTAGGTCTATAAGACTATTAAAATTATTGGTAGAAAGAGTAGGTTTATCATTGTTGTCTTGGTGATTTGGAAGAAGATCTTTATAGATGGCCAAATGAGAATTAACCTAGTTCAAATATTGAGATTTAGTTTGTATTTCATGGGATTTGAAGGCAATGTCATATGCTTGTTGATGTTTACTAATGATAGAATCATGGTCAAACTTGGGACCAAGGATAAAATCTATAGCCAAATTATGCAATTATTTAAAAGTTTCATGAGAATGACCCCAAATATCATGAAACCAATAGAATTTATTAGGATCATACTAGTATTTCATAGTATGAGTGGGATCAAGTTATCATTGAAGAGGCCTTAGTAGAAACTTTTGTAATTATACCAAGGATAAAGATTTATGAATATTGATGTTATTTTTTGAAGATAAATGAGGATTAGTGATGTGGTTGGGATGGGAATATTATTTTGTATCATATTTGGGAATAATAACTAGAAGAGTATGAATGGTAGCATAAGAATCGATGACACTATCACTAGTAGAATGATGATTTTTTACTTTTTTATTAGCATATTAGTACCCATAGAAGGTTTAGATGGCATAAATTGATGCACTAGGAAATATTGGTGCTTAGCTTGGTCAATGGCCTCTTCAAAAGTGCATGGAGAGAGATCTCATACCTAATAATTCAAATTATAATAAAACTCATTGGTTAATAGATGAAAAATTTTATCATCTTCCATATTATGTTCACAATTGTTAGACAAGGTCTTCCATCATTTTATGAAATCTTTTGTAGTTTCTATCTCAAGTTGTTTACAATTAATAAAATGGGCCAAGGTATTTTTAGGTAAGTTACTAGTTTAAAATTATTGAACTATAGCATTGACTAAATCTTCTAAACTAGTGATGGAATTAGATTTGAGTTGGTTATATCAATATAAAGCATCTCTAGAGATAGTTTTTCTAATATCTTGGTAGTGGTAAATGTATTTAACTTGACCTTATCTTTGTATAGATATACAAATGTTTTTAAGTGGAGAGTAGGATCATTTGACCCATTATAACTAATGGTAGGGGTGATATATTATATATCTATGTTATTAATTTGAGGTGTAAGGGGTGTTTTTAAGGTGCTTGATTTTTTATTAACAAGAGGAGGTTAAGGGATAAGATTACCATGGCAATCCCTAAAGGGAGGTGGGGGGGGGGGGGGGGGATTTTGGTTATGCATTTCCCATGGAACCTATTGATGGTGATTTTGGAGATGGATAAGATGATTTTTCATTTGCATCATTTGGTTGGCATTATTATCTTGGAAAGTGTTCATTTGATTAAGTGTTTATAATATAATTTGATTGGTTTGAGTGGTATTATTTTCATTGTGTGAATCATTAACATTGGTATTAGTGGTTTGGGTACCACTATGAGTGTTATTAGTAGTTTAAGAAGAATTTTTAGTAAGTGAGGCACTAGTAGCATGATTTTCTTGTGTGGAAAAGTATGCACTAGTAGAGGGATGACAGTAATAATCACTAGAGGCATGATTACCAAGGGTAAAAAATGATGCACTAGTATAAAAATTAAGAAGAGGGGGTTCTAGAAGAGGCCTACTAGATGCATAGCCTACCATGTTAGTAGAGATACTAGGTATAGAGGTGGAGGAAATTAGAGAGGAAGATGCCATAGTATGAGAAGAGGTTAAAAGAGAAGGAAGAGGTTGAGAGGTAAAGAAGCTAGTATCTTCAAATCTATGTGAGAATGTAGGGGAAGGTGGATGGGGATCCTCAATTTTACCACTTATCATAAGATGGTAAATGGTAGAATGATATTTTACTCAATGTTGAGGAAATTCATTGATGAAAAAGAACATTTGATGTATATTCTAATTTAGGCCAATCATCTAATGAGAAAAGAGGGTTACAAATTGAAGATGAATGGGGAGGGGTCCCATAGTTTGTAGTGTGAGTGGATACATTCACATTACTTTTGTCTAGGGTAGGAGCTACAAGATATTTATGGGAGAACATATTATGGTTGGTAAAGTTCATCATATCTATTGAGTTCAACTCAGTATTGTCCTCAAATAAGAAGTTCATGATGAGACATAAAGATTAAGGAAGATTAATATGATGCAAAGGAAAATAGGCAAAAAGGATATCGGGTCCAAAAAGTCGAATACGTATTATAATCTAATAGGTAGAGAAGAGTATACAGCTGTACAGGTTGATTTTGTACTAAAGACAAGGTATGAAACTAAGTTGACAAGGATATAGGGTTGAACCATTTGACTTAGTTTTGTAACCTAACTCACAAAAAATGATATAGATTTATACAATTAAACTCTATATTATAGGTTTTGAGATAAAGTAAGTTGAGAAGAATACATAGTCAAATAGGTTGAGTGTGTACTATTGGTAGGGGAAAATATAGTCTATAATAAACTATACTGAGTAGAATGATAGTGTGATAAAATAGGTAAAAAATTAAAATATAAGTGAAGCAATAAATGAAATAAAACATACAAAGAATTGGTTTAGTATGAATGATCCAATTATGTCACACAACATAAAACCTTGCACTAATGCTGGCCAATACAAGTTTTTTCAATACAACACATAACGATTAGAGAGAAAGAAATCAACTAAAAATTAAGTGATAACTAAGTGGTCATCCTAAGTTTTTTTATATTATTATCAAGTATTATTTTAAGCATGATAAGAGAGTTGGCTAAAAATAGGGAACTAGAAATGAATCTATGGATGGTTTTATATTTATGCTGAAAGGGATCTATGTTGGTAATGGGGCCTATCTCCTCACTTAATAATCTCATAGTGATAAGGGTGTCAGGTGCTTTTCCAATATATACCATTAACCACATATTTATATTTGGCTAGAAAACCAAGTTGGCTTCCCTTTTGGTGATAAAATATAAGTAGGTAGGCCTTAGGAAGATAAGTGTTAAATGTGTTTTGAATATTATGTGAGTTGGTAGTGTGTGCAAAAGAGAAAAATAGTGTAAATAAATGGTAATTTGAAAAAAATATCTATTTAGACTATGTGATTAACTCTAAACATGCAAATAACTAAAAATGAAAGTGTGAATCAATTACTAGAAAATATTTTGTTAATTGTTAGATTTAGAATACTATAGGGTCAGTTCAAACAACATTGTATGCAAACAATACAAAATAGAGTCTACTAGGTCATTACTATTCTATGGAATCAAATTTTTTTAAGAATAAAGTAAAATATCTTGACTAAGCCTTTTATATAGAAGATAAGATATAGATCTAAGTCAACTAGGTCAACTTAGTTGGCTATAAGGTTATAATTTTGAAGGTTGCTAACTTCTACAAAATAGATCTGAAAGGAAACATTGAAATGACTAAGGAAAGAGAAGAACCTTGATGGTTTTGAATATGATTAAGATTGCAAATTTTATGCTCAAGTACCTTAAATTCTAATTTCAAAATTATGTAAACTACGTTGACTAGTTTGACCCAATTCTATAAAACCATATATGTTGAAGAAGAATAAGATGACTAAGTCCACCTATTTGACCTAGTTAATTGATCTGAATGCTGATAGACAAAATAAGATGACAACATCAACTTGTTCAACTTTTTATGCTTATCTGGGACTAAAGAAGAGTATTGTGTTGACCTATTTAATTTAGTAACCTATATCTAAAGAAGACTTACATAGATACAATAGATTCATTTTGATATGACTATTTGTTAAACTTGTGCACATAAAGTTAGAACTATATTGAATGGTTTGATATAGTATCATAAATATATAAAAATAATAAGATGATAGAAATGAAATCATGAAAGAAAAAAAATTTGGGTTAGATTCACATTAGGTTCACCAGAATGTATGAAATGGGAAATGTAATATATCTATAAATCAATCCTAGCTTGGAGAAGACAAATCCTACTTAAACATATAATTAGGATACATTATATATTCAGGGTCATGACTAATATGTATCCACTAAACCTATCCAAGGTATCTCTTACCATAATAAATTCACTAAGAAGAGTTTTAATGCCTCAAGTCAAGAAAAACTATGTAATAACCCTAAGTAAGTATTATGTTTTCATATTCATTAAACTAATAACAAGTAAATGAAAATATAATGTATTGATCACCAAATATTTTGGTACAAAGTGGGGAATATAAATATTAAAATTAAACATGTATAGAAGGCATATACTCATGTCAATGTATATAAAATATTAATGCATGGAAGAGAAGTGAAAATGCAAATATATCTAATCTTACAAAGGAGGAACAATGTTAAGAATACTTACCTTTGGAGATGAACCAATCATGACTCAATATCTCGCTTGGCCAAGGTGCTTCACAATATTTTGTTGTGGTATGTAAGGATGACAAGGATAAATTATCTCTAGGCTACACAACCTATCAATGCATCCAAAAGACTTATCCACAATACAAGATCCATATCTCCAAATAAAGTATGAAACCCTAATCTTGTTCTTCAAGTAGAATGGTGGATGAGTAGATGCACAGTATATCTTACTTCTTATCTTCTTCTCTTATAAATGGTAAAATTGATGTGTTTATATAAGTAGATCTAGCCCTAAACCCTTATAAAAGTTTAGGATCACAAGGCTGACCCAATTGACCTAGTATTATGATTGATAAAAACAAATTAGGTCATGAACTATGTCAACTCGATGCCTAACTAGACCCTAATAAGTTTTATCAATAAGAGTACAAGGTCTATGTTGATGAATACATAATGTAAACTATCAAAAAGGGGTTTAAGTTAAGGAAGGGATAATGAAGGTGGTAAATGATGAGATGAGGGTGCAAAATAGGAGTCAAAGCTTATGGAAATAGTTTTAGGAGATAGGTGTGTAGATAACAAGTGGAAATAAGGGATACAAATCCTATGAAGCAGCAATGGTCTACCCACCCATTCCCTGGTGTACCCCCTAAGGCATGCACTCATAAAAATTAAAAATTGATGGGTTATTATAAAATAAATATCATCAGTAATTGATATAGTTTGAAAATATTATGTGTATACAGTGTGTTTATTGAAGAAACCAAAGGTGATTGTGTTTATTGAATCTAGGCATAGACATTACTTCATCAACAATAAGTTGGCTACTCAACATTTACCTAGCTCTAGAATTTTAGGTCATGATTGTAGATGGTGGTTTAGCAAACTATTTTTTAAAATGCCTAAGCATTAAGCTTTCTATGGGATACTGCTTTCCAGACCCTATGTTTTATATTCCCATGGGAAGAGGTGACATTATTTTGGGACTACAGTGGCTCACCACTTTGGTCACTATTAAGATGAATTTTTAGGAATTATTCATGAAGTTTCATTTAAAAGGCAAGACCTTTAAACAATGTGAATTATAGGCTAGATATCCAAAACTAGTTAGTTACCATTAAATGATGAAGATTCTCAAATAAGGTGTAAAATGATTTGTGGCACACTTATTTTCCATAGAAGTGAAACCAACCAAGGGGTCTACACATCTTGATTTTTAAAGGGTTTTAGATACCCATTATATTTTTTTTTGGTGACATGCCAAAAGGAATTCCTCCTAGTCATGCACATGATCATGCCATCAATCTCATTCCAATAAGTACACCACCCAACATTAGATCCTATAGGTACCCCTATGCCTAGAAGAGTGAAGTTGAAAATATGGTAAAAGATATGTTAGAGACATGAATCATCTGAAATAGTCACATAAAATATTCCTCCTTGATGGTCATGGTATAGAAGAAGGATGAATATTGGAGGATGTTCCTAGACTATATATAACTCAACAAGTACACCATCAAAGATAAGTTTCCTATTCCAATTGATTTTATATATGAATTGCATAGTGAAGTTTAGTTTACCAAGTTAGAAATTCATTCTAGGTATCATTAGATTTACATACATGATGAGGACATACCTAAAACACATTTCAAAACTCATGAAGGCCATTAAAAATTTATGGTCATGCCTTTTGACCTCAAAAATGAACCATCTACATTTTAGAGTTTGATGAATACTATTTTTAGGCTATTTTGATAAAGTTTTTATTATTGTTTTTTAATGATATCCTCATCTATAGTAAAAATTTGGAAGACCATTTAAAGCATGTGAAATAGGTACTTTCAGTTCTAGAATAACATCATCTTTATTCCAAACCTTCTAAATGTAATTTTGGTGTCTAAGAGGTGGAGTAATTGGGGCATATTTTTTCACTTGAAGGAGTGAAATTTGATCCTAAAAATCCAAATGATGATGGAGTGGCAGGTTCCTAAGACCTTCAAAAACCTTGAATTATTTCTAGGGCTAACTGGTTACTATCATAGGTTTGTCAAAAATTATGCTAGCATTGCATCCCTACTCACCTCTTTATTGAAGAAAGACTCCTTTCACTAGACTGATCTAGCTACCAAGGCATTTGGATAGTTAAAAATGGTTATGTGCACAACTCTAGTTTTAGTTCCTCTTGATGTTTAAACAACTTTTGTTATGGACTGTGAAAAATTGGGATATGGCATGGGGGTTGTATTCATGTAAGAAGGAAGACCAATATCATTTTAAAGTAGCCAACTGAAGGGAAAAAATAGGATCAAACCAATATATGAGAAAGAGATGATGGATATTATACATGTAATGATATAATTGAGAAATTATGTGATGGATCATCACTTTCAACTAAAGACTGATCATGATAACCTGAAATATTTTTTAGAAAAATGATTGTCATCTAAAGAAAAACATAAATGGGTGAATAAAATTTTAGGATATGATTTATAAATAGTGTATAAGAAAGGAAAAGAAAATGTGGTGGTAGATTCCCTCTCCCAATGGGATGAATTAGTTGAGACATTATTATGTGCCATGACCATGTGGAAAACAAATTAGCTAGAGGAAGTAAGATCTGAATAGGATAATTATAGTGCTACCAAGTATTTGATTCAAAATCTATAGTAGGGTTATGATGAATCTAAAAAATATATATCTAAGGAGAACACATTATGGTATAAATTTATATTATACCTCTATAAGCATTCTCTCCTCAAACATAAAATTCTTCATGAAATTCATGCCTCTCCACTTGGAGGTCATTCTAGATTTTTGAAAACATATCATAGAATTAGGAAGGATTTATTTTAGGAAGGAATCAAGGGGTATGTCTTGAAATATTTTTTTAATGCATTGTATATCAATGAAATAAAGGTTAAACCATTAATATCCTAGGTCTTTTGCATCCTTTATCCATCCCTAGCCAATGTTGGGAGGAGGTTTCCAAGGATTTCATTACAAGGTTACCATGGTCTAAGGGTAAAAATGTTATCATGTTAGTTATGGATAAACTCACCAAGTATGCTCATTTTTATTCCTTATCACAAACATTTGTTTCCAGTACAATATTTTTTGTTTTTCTTAATGTAGTTCATAAATCGAATGGTACTCCAAAGATCATTATATGTGATCAAGATCCCTTTTTTACTAGTAATTTTTGGACTGAATTATTTGCATGTTTAGACACCCATTTTGCTCATAAATAATCATATCATCCTCAATATGATGGATAAATAGAGGTAGAAAACAAATTTCTATAAGGGTGTCTTTGTTTTTTTATGACAAATGGGATAAATGGGTTCATTAGTTGTAACTTCTTAAATGGTGGTATAACACTTCTTTTCACACTTCTTCCAAGATTTATCCCTTTATGGAATTGTATGGGTATCACACCAATCCATCACTTCATCTTTGATAGTGTATCCTAAGGTTTGATTTGTTGAGAAACACATTCACCATTAATAGGTGTTATTTAGTTTATGAGAGAATTTAACAATGACACAAAATAGAATGAACCAACAAGTAGATCAACACCATAGTGAGTGGCATTTTTTAATATGTGATTAGTTATTCATGAATTTTTATCCATATAAGCATATGTCTCTAAAGAAACATATAAAGGGTAACAAGTTATCACCTAAGAATTATGGACCTTATCAAATCTTATATAAAATTGGTAATGTGGCTCACAAGATGGAATTACCTCCATCCACTCAAATACATCTAGTATTCCATGTATCTTGCTTGAATAAGGTAATTAGAAATAGATTTTCCACCTAAATTGGATGAATAAGGCCAAGTCATTATAAATCCTAAATTGATCCTTCACATGTGTACTAAGGAACTACATGCTAGAGCCATTAAGGATTATTTGATCAAATTGAAAAACCTAAATTCTAAAAATACAACATGGGAGGATGAAGTGTTCTTACAACAACATCTTAGTTTGATTTAACGTTGATGATAATATTGTTTTGTAGGAGAGGGAATTATATGCCCTTAACCTATAGTCTACGTAGGGATATGTGTAGTTTACTTGTGGCTTACACAAATTCATATTATCTTGTTGAATTTATCTTTGTTTTTAATATGTTTAGTCTATGTAATAACCTTGGCTATGCAAAGTATATATAAGAGGTAGTGGTTATTATTTTATTAGGATATTGAGAATTTTGTTCTTATTACATTGATTTATAGGTTGACCCCTTGAAGTGGCCTAGTCATAATATTCAAGTATTATAATCTTTTGCTATTAGTAATTTTATATAAATGAATGGAAAATTTTATCTATTCTATGATAACTAAATCTTTCCTTATTGATTCTTCTTGATCTAGTTGTTGTATCCATGTAGGGATTACCATGAATGTTTACCAATAGCATAGGATATAAATAAGTAATTAGGGAATGAATAATTATCCAACGGTACCATTAATAATGTAGGTGTAATATTGGCTATGTAATATGGAGTGTAAGACGTAGGGGATTTTGGAAAAGTAGGCATAGCCTTTATCCAAGTTGTAATCTTTGTTAGTGGTGGAGTCTTTAAAATATACTTGGTTAAATTTGGGGACTTATGTATAGAATTTATTAAGTATTATATTTTGTGGGTTTGTGTAATGTTCATACCCAACTAATTATAAGATCCCACTTATGTTGACTGGGTAGTAAAAATGGACTTGGATACTAAGTCCTCAAAATGAACCCTAGTTCTTGTGGTCTCTTGACTGACAATTGTGAAAAGAAATGAATGAATCAATAGGTCTTGAGTTAATGCTTGAAAAAATTGAGTAATGGAATAATAATAATATTTTATTACTAATGATAATAGAAATGGAAAGAATCAAATAATTTGGACTTCCATAACGTGTTTATGTTAGAGCCTTTTCAGAAGGAGATTTTGTCCTTGGATCTATTACAATAGGAGTGACTGAATATTGAGTTGACCTTACTTTCCTAGTTATCAAATAACTTGTACTAAGACTAATAGTATTTATTAATTTATAAAACATTATAGTAGCATAACCCTCCTTGGGAATATCTTCCCTAATATATTCTTGAGTGATAATAGATGTTATACTAGACATATTTACTTCTTATAACTCTTAAAATTTTGGAGTATTAAGTAGATGGATAAGAGGGTAACCCTCATAATATTATTACATGATATCCCATCCAATATCATCCATCCTATCCCCCTCTAATCATTCATATTTAATCTCAACATATATAGGAACTGATTGCACACTTACATATTTTGGTGGTATTTCCCCCATTCTGAGGATATTTGGATATTGTAAAGTGGCTGGAAGAGTCCTTCTTTTCCTCTTATACGTAATTTTTTTCACTTTTATTTTAACCCTTTGATTAGGTGTTTAAATTATCCTCACTTAATTGACATAATGGGAACTCTCTAATTCTATGGCTTGCCTATGGCTAAAGCTAACTTCCAGAGAGGTATAGCTCCCTTGATGCTACACCTGTATTATCACTACACCTACTCAAATTTCAATGAAAATGGAAAGAGAAAGTTGAAAAAAACAAAAAATGGAGTGATGAAACAAAATATAGCTCTTCTTATATTCTCTATGAGTTGATAATAGATATAAACAAGGCTAAATCTAATCACACAACTTCAAACAGTTCTCTAGCATAAACACTTTAATATGGAGGTTGTATCTAATACATCAACTAAGAGGGGTAATCAAGAGGTCTAAAATGAAGCAATAATGAAATTTTACCACACTTAACATTTTCATAACAACTTAATACACAACATATGACCTAAAAAGAGATAACTTACTCACAAATATGTAATAATGAAGAGGAAAAATGCAAGGACATTGAACATCAATACTAATATTCATAAAAAAAATCACCATAAATATAGTAAACATGAGATGAAGAAGGTAAAATTAGTTTTAATTCAATTTTAAAATAAAAAAAAGTATCAATTTTATCATGGCTATGCCATAATAACTTGTAACATCCATTTACAATCCATTCAAGGCTAAATATATAGAAAAAAAGAGAAGAGAGAGAGAGAGAGAGGATGTGGAAGAAGTCCATCATGACTATCATCTATCATGAAACCAATTACAATGCCAAGAGAAGGTGAAAAAAATCCTATTGTTCATCCATCACATGTGTTGGCTTATTTTGATGATGTCTCATGAGAAGTGGTGTTTAAGTGGATCTTCAATTCCTATGACTCATCTTTCTTCACTTGAAACTACAATTTATTAGTTAGAGCAGTTACACATTATTATCTTGACACATGGCCTTATTGAACTTATTGGAACATTTATATGCCATTATTGAATCTTGAAATGTATCTCCTATCTTGATGAGAAATATATTTATTTTTTATATCTCTTAATACTATGATTTTAGTAATTAGAACTAGTAATTTTATGTCAAAACTTGTTTAGCCCGGAAGAGAGTGATGAAGGCAAACCTATCTCTCATACAATGTCTAGTCAGATGATTGAATATTTTTTCAATAGTCTATCAACTCCATGTATATCTTGTAGAAGATCATGTATCCTCTATTCAAGCTTATAGATCACCTCCAACTGAGTTTTCATAGTTTGTTAATAAGTGGTTTAGAGAGGGCTATGTATTCTTACAATAGAAGTTCTAAGTAGAATTTAAGACTATATTAATACCTTTTCCATATCCCATTATCTAAACACTAAGGTTGAATATTTTTTTGGTATTTTTATGGGTTTCCAAGAGTATGTTAATTTTTTTTATGAGCTTGTAAAGTTGATAGAAGCATGTAGGCTTCTTTGAAGGTCTTCAACAACATGTCTATTGAATTTCATGTGATCAAGCCCTTTTATTCTAATTATATCCATTTATATTTAATTTTTCATGACTTTTATAACCTCTAAAATATGTCATTATGTGATTTAAATGGTTTTATAAGGTTTTTGATACTAGTGGTGACCTTGAGAAGGTCTATAACCTTGTTTCTTTATAAAACCAAGAAGGAAGTATTCATTATGACTTGGTTATTTTATTTGAATCATATTAAATCACCATTAAAGTATATTTAAAAACTTATTTAAGGTCATTGGACCTATATCTATGCCTATAAATTCTCTTTCAATGGTTAGGAGATTTAAATCCACTCAAAAACTATGTAAACTAGTTGAAAAATGTAGTTTTAGACATCTATTATGTTTTTATCTTCACACATGTCAAATTGTTAGTCCAATAGGTTCCTATAATATTTTCATACATAATGAAGGTTATTTTAAGGAATTTTGTGTGCATTAGGACCACTTAAACAAAAAATCTCAATCATCAAGCTCCTCAAAGATTTTTTGGCAGTTTTAACCTGCTTCTCTTCTTAGAAATCATTCATAAAACTCAAGATTTTGATGGATTGAAAATTAATATGAATTTGGAGGGAATAAACCTTATCAACCTCCCCTAAATTAATTTGCTCCCATGCACTTGTTTAGCTAACTTACCATGTGATAAAGTTTGCCTTCTCAAGATTTTAGGCCTATATATGTGCATTCAAGAGGACTTTTTGAATAAAGAGGTTCTAAATTCTTGTTTTTGGCTTGGAAATTCCCACATTGGGTCTAATACATGTTTAAAAAGGTATTAATATTCTTATCTAAACCATTTTAATCCTCTAATGACCTTAAGACATACGTTGGCCATGGTTGGGGTTTCTTGGTAGTTTGATTGCTCTAGTCCTAATGACCCCTTTTGATGATTTATCCTCTTGAAAAGGAGTCCAAAAAATGTATGAGCATTCATAATGGTGTTAAAACTCTATCAAAATATTATTAACTTCTCATTTAATAAAAAACGTGTATTTTATCTTTACATCCTTGTGTGCAAGCTTGTAACATTGATTCTGACTTTAAACTTGTTTGCAATATATCTTGGAGGAGGTTAATTTAGGTTTTTAGAACTTGTAAAATACTTTCATAAAGTATTTTATATCACTTAAAATAATGAGAAACCAATAGAGGGATTGAATCTCAAAAGGCAAAATTATCCTTTTATGTCTCTACATGCCTTCTAGACCTCGTTCAAGGATCTTGGCTCATATGATATTTCATCTTCATCTTGAGGACTATAAAATATTTATAAATATCCCATAATATCCCTCACACACTAAATGGAATTCTTGAGATTCATGTTCAACACATAAAATTAGTTTCTCCATATTCTTATAGGTAGACATGTAGGTGCCTATTTCAGGCTTAAACCATTTCAAACTTATTTTTTGGATTGATTACCTTGATTTTGATGACTTAAATTGATATTATGAATAATATTAAATAATTTTAGTTTACTTTATAACATATTAAAATGAGTAAAACTACAAGACTTGTCAAGAACCCATCAGTCTAGATTGTAGTCTTAACACAATCAACTTGTGCATGTATGACTATAACTATTTCCTCCTTTTCCATTTTGATCATGAGGGATTTTTGGGTATAATTTAGGTTAATAATCACTATTCTTTCCTAAATAATTCATTTAATAAATTTAACAATGATCACATGTCTTTTACTTTCTTTCCTACACTTGAAACCCTATTCGAGCACACTAAACTAATAGTCTTGAGCCTACCACCTATAACTTCCATCAAGGATGATATTGGAGGACTTTTACACTTATTTAATGTTTTAAAAATTAATTAAACCCTTAAATTTATGTGTCTCAAACCTCATTCCAAATTTATTATTCATCAAATATCAAATATGTTTGTTTATAGGACTATATCTCTCTCACTTGAGGACTGCATAATTGGGTCAGTATTAGAAGATCAATTTAGAAATGGATGTGGGATTGAAGAAACATGTAAATGGGTGTTAAGATATGGAAAAATGTATATCATTTTATTTTTATTATTTCATAATCCCCCAAAACACCTCAATAATATCAAACAACCACAAAACTATACATTCTCAAACCTATTGGACTAGTACCTGGACATTTCATTATTCTTTGTATTGAATATTTGATTAAAGATGGTTTAGGAGAGATAATTAAGAATATATGAAGTTTTAAACATCATTTATACCTACCTTAAAGTATATTCAATCTGGAAACACTTCACAACCATGTGTCACCCTGCCTATCATGCTTAGAATAATAAAACAATGACATTTATTGCTAGTACCAACATGATCATTGAAATTTTGGTTGATTTTGATGTATTAGACATCAATAGACCTTAAAAACATACTTTTTAACCATTTTCATGAATTTACCAAGAATAAACCTATCATTTCAAGATCAAAAATGTTACCATGGGGTTTAAGAGGGTTTTACAAGGGTTCATAAAGCTTTGCCCCCTAATATAAAAACTACTAACATGAATTTTAATGGCATAGGGGTGGTAAAAATCCCATAAGAGAATCTATATTTAAACATATCTTATTTCATGAAACAATCTTATGAAAATGGTTTTTCTTGGCTTGCCAATGATTCGATGGATATCATGGATGATTATCTACCTTGTTTGGACTTGTACCATCTTATTGAGAATGGTTTTGACCTAAGTAGGCATGGAGGAGGATTTTTATATGATTTTACCACCCTATGTCTATATACACATAATATTTTCAAACTTTTATTTATTATTGACACTTTATATCTTGTAGGAACCTCTCGAGTCTCAATCTCTCTGAGTGTATGCCTTAAGGGGTGCACTGAGAAAGGGGTGGGAAGACCATTTGTACTTCATAAAATTATTGTCTATTTTTCCACTTTCCATCTACACACTATTCTCCTAAAAACATTAAACTTAAGCTTATTCTTCTCAACCTTACCCATTTCAGTCATTTTCCTCTTTCTATCCTCCTTTTCTTGCCTTATTTCCCTTTTAGACTATCGATTGTACTAGGTCAACCATGGTTGAAATTGTATAGTTTAGGGGTATTTTTCAATTTTTGGGTTTTTTATCCTTTTGGCTAACCTAGATCATACCTATTTAATGTTCCCCAAAAACATATAAGGTTGACCATGTCTAACCCTGTATAGCTGACATTTCTAGGAGGATTTAGGGAAAGATCCACCTATACATACAAGTTCATTTCCAACCAATTAAGAAAAGAGAAGTGAAGAATAATGGCTGTGAATTAACATATACTTATTGATGATTATACTTGAGGAATAAATATTAGGGTTCCTGATGAAACTAATCTTGCACTGCTCTGTAACCATCTAATTGTGAGTTAACTTCTTATACAGGCCTATTTAATTCAAGCATTCCTTCAAGCCCTATTTACCCTAATTTTTGGCCATAACTCTTTACAAGTTAACTAAATCATGAAATTAAAACCATTTATGGATACCCATTAAGCCCTTATATAACATACTAAAAAATCTCTTGAGGTTACTTTGTACAGAATTGTACTTCCTTCTTTAAGCCCTGTTCTAATTAGCCTTCCTTGTGTATAAAAAACCTTGTCTAGAGTAAGTTACAGACTTTATAATCAAAAAAATCACCATTATAGATACCCATTATCTTCTTACAGGTGAATCAATCATTTTTTAGTTCTCTTCTTTGGAGAAATTCACTTTTCCTATATTGGCCTATGCTCTTCCCTTCACATGCACCTAGGTTTCACTTGGCAATTGTTATTTTCCATACTTATCCATAATATATCACCTTAAGAACACTTAAAACAGTTTTATAACACATTCATGGTTCATATTGAAAAGTTTCAAGAGGTTTCAATCATTAAAACTCATTTTGAGGGCTAGAAGCTAATTCAGGATTTTCCCTTGACTGTCACAGGCTGAGAGCTAATTAATTTTTCTAGGTGTGTTTTACCATATTTCAAGGGTTAAAATCAGTTTTATATGGTCTTTCTTGATTCCATACACCTTCTCTAATCCTCCTCCTTATCATATCAACCTACTGTGTTTTCCAAACACGACTTCTCAGTTGTCTTGGACTGTATTTTCATGACAGTCAATAGGGTTCATTATTGTCATCTCTTTTTGAATGATCAATAGAATTTCAAGAGGATAAAAAACCATGTCAATACCTTAATTAATTCCACATTAATATTCCATATCAACAATTACCTGATCAATCCACTTACAATGCAAAAACATACAAGTTTCTTAACGTTTTCTGTACACTGCCACCTACAGGCCTGGATTTCAACTGTGGAGTTTTTGGACATTAAAGGGGTTTTTAACACCTATTTCTTCTTGATTTAGGTTTATTATTTCCTTATAGACATATATCCATACCATTTTAGACTTCATAAAAACATTTTCATGTGGATTTTTCTTAAGACAGTGGGTTGTAGTTTTGAAATCCTGAATACCCTGTTTAGGCCTGTTTAGGCTTTTTATAACATTCAAAGTTATTTAAGACCTCTTAGTCACAAAATATCAGTTTAAAATAATTCTAAACATGCCAAATAACTAGTTTACATGTATATTTCTCAATGTTCTATATAAAAACCATCAAACACATTCATACACACATTCACATATGCATATACAGACCTGTCACCATAATTGCATAACATAATCATCTGAAACAAAACATTCATTCTCCTTAGCTCAATTGGAAGACTTACATTTAAATATAAAAATCCATGGCTTTCAAAACCTTGATTGCTCCTTCCACATTCTTTTTTCTTTAATCAAATTTGCTCCTTCTCTTTAACCTTATCATCTCTTGAGTGAGGTCCTCCCTCACTAATTCTCCTCTCTATTCTTAATTATTTCTTCTTTCCCTTGAATGAGAGGACTTTTCCTCTCTATCCTTCTTCTCTTATACACCCCTCTCATCCTCTCTTCTCTTCTCCTTCTCTCTCCCTTATGAATTCTTCTTTTTTTCTCTTTTCTTGGATCTCCCTTCTAACTTCTACGCCCAAATTGGGCTTAAGGCAAAACCACATGTTGTTTGTAAGTTTTAACAATATTCTAAGGTTGAAAATAGTTTCAACCATTTCTCCCTGATTTCCTCAACAGCCTAACCATCACTTTTTACCTTTTCACTTTCACTTTTTGATAATTACATTTTACTTTCAACATGAAATTTTGAAATCTATAAAATTTGGAGGGAAAACCAGAATTTGAATTTTCATGCTAGAATTTGAAACTATTGTAGATGCTCCTGCATCAGTTCCATATTTTCTTTGGAAATATATATATTGTCTTATGGAGAAGTCTTTTGGATGCATAGATAGGTTGTGTATCCTAGAGTTCATTTGTCTTTGTTATCCTTACATACCACAATACTTTATTGTAAATCACCTTATCCAAGGGTGAGATTGAAGCTCAATAGGTTCATCTTCAAGGTAAGTATTCCTAACTTTTCTCCTTTGTAAGAGTAGATAGATAATGCAATTGTGCTTCTCTCTTCTATGCATTATGATTTTGTATACATTGATGTGAGTATATGTCTTCTATGCATGTTTATTTTAGTTGTTTACTTTGTTTCTAACCCCCACTTTGTTCCATAATACTTGGTGAGCACTAGATTAGATTTACTTTCTTTTTTATTAGACATAAGTGAAATATCAAAAACTTAAGACTCTTTTAGGGTTGTTGTATGATTATGTTAAACTGTAGGCTTTGGAACCCTACCTCACATGATGTATTATGATAATTTATCCCCTAATTGGGTCTACTAGATCCCTATATTGGCCATGATCCTTCATAACAAATTTATTCCTAATCAGAAGTGTATGTATGATCTATCATTTTCAAGCTAGGATTGATTTATAGACATGATGCATTTCTAATTACATAGATTCTAGTGAACCTAACATGAAACTAACCCTTGAAATATTTATTTCACTTTATTTAATTATTTTTATCATATATCTATCATAGTATATTTAATCTATCAACCCATTTCTAATCTCTATGCACAAGTTTTAGGAATAGGTAATTAGATTGACTCAAATGACTTAGTATAGGTTTCCTGACTTCTAAGCTTCTAGTTTAAACTACTAGGTCAACCTAGTTGACCCTATACACTTTTAGGTATCTAGTTTAACATACTAGGTTGACCATTGTTGATCTTGTACATTTTAAGCACTCAGTAGTAGGATTCTACAAAGCTTGATCGATCAAGTCAACCTAGTTAGTAGAGTTTTCAAGCATATTATAAGGTTATTGATTATCATTATTTATTCTCTACATCTCTGATCCACCAATGTTACTTTATATCTCTTTGTCTCTTTATTTTACTATATTTCCTTTCATAGTTTGTAATATTCAAAACTATCCCTGCATAATCAACTAGATCAACCCTAATTGACACTATTCATTTTCAAGCCTTGCTTCTATAGTATAGGTTCAACCCTACTGACCTTATTTTATATTTGTGCATATAGTGTCAACACTATACCTTGTTTTAAGTTGGAATTAATCTCTATGTGCTAGTAATTAGTTCACACCTTTCTTTTCTTGTTGCTTGCATGCTTAGAATAGATCACATAGTCTTACTAGGTGGTTTTAAATTAATTGATTACTTCATTATTTTCTATTTATGCACATAAAAAAATCACATAATCTAAATAATCACTTTAACATTTATCTACCTCAGGCCAACCTACTTTGATTTTATCACCAAGGGGAAACTGACTTGATACTCTGGTCAATTATAAAGTATGGTTAATGGTATATTTTAGCTAAGCATCTAACACCCTTATCACTGTGGTGTGTGAAGTGAGGTGGTAGGCTCCAATACCAAGCCTGCATCATTTCCACTATAGTCCATTTCAACCCAAAATACTTGAAACCATCCTTATATTTCTACTATTTCCTTAATTATAGCCAACTTGCCATCACATTTAAAATCATATTCTTAATAATTTAATAAAACATCTTAGGTTGACCAATTAGTTAGCTCTTTAATTTTCAAGTTGATTGCTTACTCTTTTCACAATTTTGTGTGCAAAAACATGCATTATCCAGTGTTAGTGAAATATTTTTTTGTGTGTGATTCAATTGGATGGCCAACATTTATCCAATTGACTATTTATTTCCCCTTATCTCTTACTTTCCTAGATTAACTACAAAAATTGTCTTATTTTAGTTCAAAACTTGTTAAAAACTTTCTTTTATTTCCTTTATGTTATATTGGGTTGACCTAGTTGACCTTGTACCTTTTTCTCACCTCTTTTTACTATACAAGATTGACCCAATTGACATTGTACTATCTATATCCCCTTTTTCCTCTTTTTCTAGTCTTTGTGCATTATACTCGATTGACCCAATTGACCTTTTATAGTTTTGAAGTCCCTATTTTATGCTAGGTCGACCCAATCGATCTTGAAATATTTTAGTCACTTCTTGGTTCTTTTCTTTCTCATCTTTCTTCCTTCCCCTTCATCATGAACTTTTTATTTGATAGTGACATTGAGTTTCAATCAATAGACATGATGAAATTTACCAATCCTCATAGGGTCTCCCATAGATAGAGTATAGATCCTCTCTTATATTTTAGTAACATTCATATTACCACTCGTACAATAAACTATGGGACCCCTCCTAATAAATATCCATAACATAATCCTCTTTTCTCATTAGAAGATAAACTTGAATTAGAGTATACACCTAAAATGTTCTTCTTTATCTCTAAATTTCGTCAACATCGAGGAAAGGATCCTTCTACCATTTATAATCTTATGATTAGTGTTCAAGTTGAAGAGCCTCATTCACCTACTCCTACATTATCAACTATATTTGGGGGTACCACTTTCTTTGATTCTTAGCCTCTTCCTTAATTATAACCCCTTCTCATACCATGGCTTCTTATTTTCTAACTTCTTTAACCTCCATGCCTAGTATATCAACTAATATGGTAGGTTCTACATCTAGTGGGCCTCTCTTAAGATCCATTATCCTTAATCCATCTACTAGTGATTTTTTTACTACCTAAGGAAATCATGCTTCTAGTTATTCTTCCTCTCAACCATTCACTAGTCCATATTTTGCCACACAATCAAATTTTTCCACTAGTTCATCTCATTCTCATAATTATTCTCAAGTTCTTATCAACACAAATAGCAGTACCCAAGCCACTAGTACTACCACTAATGACAACCCTAATATTTATATTAATTCTAATCAAACACATCAAATTTTGTTTTAAATTCTCAATCAAATGCATACATTTCAATCTCATAATATAAATCAAATGATGTGAATGCAAAACCACCTTCTTCACCTTTAATCTCATCTACAACCAATGGCTTAGGGCACACATAACTAAAATGTCCCCCCTCCTCCTCAAGATTCATAAGGAAATCTCATTATTCAACCTCCTTTAGTCAATAAAACCATCGATCATCTACAAAATTAACCTCTTACTACTCAAATTGCTAACATTGACATAGGAGGTATAACACGTATAATTTATTATAATGGATCAACTGATCCTACCCTTTATCTTAAGACATTTGGAAATCTTTATAAGGATTGGTTCAAATTAAACACCTTTGTTACTACCAAGCTCTTTGCCAAAACCCTCATATGTGATGCCTTAGATTGGTACAATCAACTTATACCTCATTCCATTACTAGTTTGGAAGATTTAGTGAATGCTTTAGTGCAAGAATTCCAAACTAGTGATCTTCCTAAAAATTCTTTGGCCCATTTCATAAATTGCAAATAAAACAAAAATAAAAATGTTCAAGCCTTTGTTAAAATTTGTAATACTTTGTCAAAAAAATGTGAACATAACATGGCCGATGACAATATTTCCATCTCTTTATCAATGACCTCTTTCCTAAATTATAATATGGGCTCTGCACTCTCTCTCCACATATATTGGAAGAGGATATTGACTAAGATAAATGACAATATTTACTAATTTATCAATTCAAGCCACCCAAACATTCTATGGGTCCTCATATATTACTAAAGAACATAAACCATAATATTACCAATGATGGTGTTATAGATTATTGTGACACCATTCACAATGTTCAAGCTATCATTACTAACCAATATTAAAAACCAACTCCCCTTTCTCAACTATATACTAATACTCATTTATCTTCACCAAATAACATTAATGTTCACAAACCTCTATCCTCATTTGAATTTCTTAAATTTATACTTAGGCATCTTTCATGATAGCTTGGCCCTTCTCATCCTCTAAACTACTGGTATGATCCTAACAATTTTTATTGCTTTCACACTAATTGGGGTCATTCTCATGAGACATGTAGATAGATTCATGGTTTGGCTATGGATTTTATTCTTGGACATAATTTTAATCATGATTCCATCATTCTCAAGCATCAACAAGCTTATGAAATTTATTTTAAGAACTATAAAATACATGATAAAACTCAATTCTTAAATCAAGAAAACACTCATTTAGCTATCTATAAAGACTCTCTCCCTAATCATTAATCAATTCAAGACACTCAAGATAAGCCCACCCATTCCACCAATAATGTATAAAGTATTTTCAAACCAAATTACAAAGAGAATGTGGTTAGCATGAATAATATATGGAGGGTGGTGGATTTCATTGATTCCCAACCTATCTACACTCCATCTAGAACATATCATGTTATCCAAGATTATTCTCTAACTCATTTAAATGAGTTGGGTCAAGATGACATTATTATTTTTGATGATCCAATTTATGATTATCCCTTGGATAACACTCCCCATTCTATTTCTACCACTCTTCCATAATATTCCACTACTAATGATAACCAAGATTCTACTATCACATTTTATTCTAATTCTCAAAATCAAATTGAACCAACTAGTTCATCATATCAACAAGATTTACCACCTTGTTCTAAACCTTATTCTTATTATCAAAAAAAATTCTAATGTACTTCAGCTCATCCTTCCGAGGACCTCCTTAACCATTATGCACCTATATCTAACAATCTTCTTATCGGCTATGATGAGTGGGATCCCATTATAGAGCTCACTAATCTCCCATACCAAATTCCATTCCCTAAGCTTATGATGGCTTCTCCCCATCATATAAACTATCTTATGTAACTACTATTCGAGATGAATGTCCCTCATACTCCTTTAGTAGGATGGGAGGTAGCTTTATCTAGATCTAAACACAATATTTCACAATAATGTGAAGAGATGTATATCATCATTGAAAAAACCATAGAGACTTTTTTTTAAAATTTCCCATAGCTTCTATGATTCTCAATAAGATTCTACTTTGTGAAGATGATCCTTCCTTATTTATTATCATCCAAATAGGTGATATCCAAGTTAAGTGTGCATTGATTGATGAGGGTTCTAACACATGTGTTACTTCTCTTGATTTCATTAAGACTCTTGGATATTTAGAATGAAATCTCAAGTCTATAAACAACACATTCCAAGGATAATATAGAATTAAAATGCCTACTCTAGGTTATGTGTGTCTTCCCATTACTATCCCACTTTTTACCATCCATGTTAAGGTGATGATATTTTACTTCCCCATTTCTTATAACATCTTTCTTGGTAGGCCATGGACTCACCGCATGAGAGATATCACTTTTGACACCTACAAATGTGTTGAATTCCATCACAATGGAGCCATTTATAGGATTCAAGGTGACACTAACCCTTGGAATTTTTAAAAATTCCAAGATCATGGTATCTTCAAGATTCTTACTCTTGATCCTTTGCCAAGCATTCCATTCTATGAGTCTCAATTCTCAACTTTCCTATTAACTCAACCTGAGGTTACAATGGGCATCCTAAGATAATTGGTAACATTCCTCCTAACCTCTTATATTCTAATTATTATGAGCCCAATGAGATTAACTTAAAGATAAAAACTTTTGATCTCTCACCTTAACTCATCTCGTAGCTTCCTGCTTCCTTACAACCTCACTCTTGTAAGCCTCTTTAAGATGACATTCTCATAGTCTTAACTAAGACTAAGAATTTTATTCACCATACTTCATTAGATGACAAGGTTATCCATACTTGCATCATTGACCTTCACAACTTGGATTATGATGATGATCATTCCTTAGATGATCCATTGTTAGGTGGTCTTGTATAGGCCTATGATGCTGAGTTTGTCTATTATTGTTATTCTTTACTTAAGTATGTTTGTGCATATCATAATTTTCCTTAACTTATAGTCCTAATTTTTGTATTTTTCCTCCTGATAATAGGGTAAAAATGGTACTGACATCTCCAATTTTTGATGATATATGTAGGACCATGCTCATAGATCATACTATGACCAAACCTTACCATTTTTGTAGATACCCTAACACTCATAGCTAGTTTACCTTTGAGGTTAGTACAACTCTCTTTAGACCTTATATAGATCCTACCCATCCCTTATTATAACATGATATAGTTAAGCCTCTTCCTACTCCTACTATAGTTGAGCCTATTTTTGCTCTTACTATTGTTGAGCCTACCCTTATTTTTTTTAATTGCTCCTTCTATTGAGTCTAGTTCTATTCCTTCCTCATCATCACCCTCCATTCATGATGGTTTAATTATATTGCCTAATATGGCTCCTTTTCCCATAAAATGAGATAATAAGTGTTCTTCATCTTCTTCCACTCCTATTTTACCTCCTTTTATGAGTGTTTCTACTAAAACCTCTCACAAGCATATCTATTGCTTCCATGGGATAGATAACCATTATTCTATCCATTGTTACAAGTTGTGATAATATATTGATACCTTTCATCCTTATTCCCCATAATTAGACAAAGAAATACCTACCTTGAAGGTAATTATTAAATATTTACCAAATTATGGTGAGGTATATTATCTATGACATATATGTTGCACCCATCATACTGATCATTACCACATCCTTCAACAACATCTTAAGGATCACCTTATATCCATTCCCAAACCTTATACCACTCTTCCCATAGGTCATTCCCACAATAAGGATCCTCATTATTCTCCCATGGTTCCTCTTATAATGGTTCTATCACTTCTTATTGTCCCTTTATCACCTTTTTTACCTCCACCTATGATTCCTTGACCTATAGACCTTCCCTCACCTATGGATCCTTCTCCAACCATGAGTCCTTCACCCATAGATCCTCCTCCACCGGTGATCCCTAAATCTCCCTTAGAGATTGCTCCCATGCATTTTCCTAACCATCCCTTGCCTAATTTTCTTCTTCAGTATGATCCATCGAGCATTCCTACTTTTTCTATGAAATATATTAGAAAATAAGTACTTGCCTAGTATTCATTAAATATTGATGAGACATTAGTAGTAGTTCATCTCTAGCTTCATACAAGTTTATCTAATGTCTTCGATAATGTGTGTGGACATATTTACCAGTATTTATGAGCACATGCATGGTGCTTTCAAATTTTCATTTGGGTTGGAAG
Organism: Torreya grandis; assembly: GCA_037957365.1. Classification (NCBI taxonomy): domain Eukaryota; kingdom Viridiplantae; phylum Streptophyta; class Pinopsida; order Cupressales; family Taxaceae; genus Torreya; species Torreya grandis. Next base: position 289,667 of record JARHVA010008814.1, read on the forward strand.
TTTGCTCCAATCTTATCTTTATCTATTTATTATATTATTTGGCATTATGTAAAAAATTTATTTATCATATATGGTGATTTCTCACTTGTTGTACTATATCTTGATTATATTTCACATATGGATGTATTTATTTATCATCATTTTCTCTCTCTTGATTGAGTTTTTCTCAAAAATCTTTTCTTTCCTTTTCATGATTGTTTGCTTTCTTATCTTAGTTTTTCACAATAAATTATCATTGTGACTTGGTTATATAAAACCTATTTCCTTTGGTCATTATCTCCCTTTTACCATGTGATCAATTAGAAAATAATACTAATCATTACTATCCCCTTACACTGGTCCACTTTTTGGATTTCCCTTTCCCCTTTTTACTTTTTCATAAACTAAACATATACACATTTAAGACTTGAGATCACATGCTAGTTCATTATCAAGCCTAAGTGTCCTAGTTAGTCTTTGTCTTTGGTTACTTAGCCTCTTTTATCATTAGCCTACAACTCATTCATTTTTATCACTACATATCTCATGATTATTCATTCTAAATCTATATGGAGGAGGAATCTTAAAAATCCATAAAAATTTAAAAGCCAAAACATTTAAATAAAAGGTAATGATATCAAAAGGTAATTTTTTAAAAAAGTTTAATCACACTAAAAGATAGGATTCAAATCAAATCTCCTTCTTATAGTCAAATCTCAAACTTCACAGTTAGCCTCATGATAGATCTAAGGTTTTTTGGGGTGTGATAGGCTAGTAAATTAGAAGAGAAGAATAAAAAAATCTTTTAGTGCTACCTACTTTCTCACATAAGTACCCAATATTTGTAGTAGATTGACGACTCTATAAGGGGTCTTAAAGAATAGAGAACACATCTTAAGAAGGTAGGATAATTTTAATTTTTTTATACCAATTTATCTTCATGAGTTGATCTTAGTAACACACCTATTTTCTTACAAATCTTTGTGTCTATAGCGAATAGGTTTCCTTTGTAAATAGATGACCGCTAGTCACTTAGTGTCTTCTCATGTCCTTAGTATGCCTCCTGTCTCCTAAGGTATTCTCATAATATTCCTAAGTCTTAATTTTTACATTCCCTTTTTCATTCCCTATATCCCTCATATTTCCTCTTAAGAAATATTATTTTGTCTACTGTTCACTCCCCTTAGGATTTCATTTGTGAGTTACATTATAAGATCATGGATAGGACCTAACCATCCTCATAAAATACCATATTTTCCTTCATATTACCCACATCCTTGGTTACCATTTTTTTCCTATTTATACCACCTTAGTGGTGTTCTCTTTGTCAGTTATAGTGTAATATTGTAGATAGGACCTAACATTCCTCATAAAATTTTCTAATACCCAAGTCACAATCCAAAATTACATGTGTCAAATATGAGATAAGATTTGATTTATTATAAAGTTACACATCATTGACATGCTTTCCATCTTGATTTAGTGTGTTTTATGCTTACTTCATTTTTCTTTTATCTTTGTATTTTCTGAGTGCATGTAAGAATACAACCATTTCTTGAATTTTTCATACTTCCCATCTTTAATTAGTGTGATCAATTTAAGAACAATATTTTACCAATTTTTTTTTCTTTTATACTTCTCAACATGATTTAGTATAATTTATTTACTTAATTGAATTTTTTATATGATTTTGTGCCCTTTTACATACCTTCCATTTTATTACATTGTTATCATATTCCCAATGTGAATTAGTATGATTTTACTTGTTTTAATTTGGTGTAAAAATATTTCACTTTAGTTTAAAAATAAATCCCTTTTTACCATATTGTTTTACCATTTATTCATTCTTTATACTTAGTCATTTCTTGTTATTACACATTTCCCAGCTTGAAATAGTGTGTAGTACATTTTATTGATTGATTATATTTTCCCAAGTCCTTTTTATCTGTTTCTTTTTAACCATGCATGTGCTTTTCATAATGCTAGAACAGAAACCAAATCTCATATATTTCCTATGGCATATAAAACAAAGCTAAATACATGTGATATAAATAAATATATCCAAAGCATCCATAACCAAACCATAATAAACCATGAATACAAAAGACAAAATAAAAATTAATATGCCAAAATGATCCAATATATATATATATATATCATGAGTTTGATAAAATAAATACAACCATTTACAATGATCTAGCTCTATCATTGGGTGCCATCTTGTATATCTCATGGCCTAGCCATGCTACATGATAAGGCCTTTATCTCACTCTTCTAAATAGTAAATTATAAGGAGGTAATTTGGGATCTTAGTCCCTCTACCTATCCCTATAGGTGCACCATTTGCAACTATGACTATGTCAACTGAGACCAGATCTTTATCTATGCCATTATGGCTAGATGTGAAACTCTCTCCTAAACTAGGGCCTTCCATGCCCACATCTCACCTACACCCTTCTTTGTTGGTGGTTACATCCTCTCTATATGCCCATAGCTATCTCACTACCTCCTCACCTAGTCTAAACCAACTTGCCTAAACTAGGGTAGAAGGTACGCTAGGGTCCTCTAATGTAGTAGGGTCATATAAATATAAAGTCTCATCTAGGATGTCATGGAGTATTAATCTCACTAGGGAACCCCATATCTCCTCTACATCCTTAGCTATGCCTAAAAAATCACACTAGATAGATATTAGACCATTTTTATATCTCAAAATATCTATCTCTACTTCCAAATCAAAAATTAAAGCATTAATTTAGCCATCCTTTCTTACCTATCTATGTCTTTACTACTATGGTCTCAACATCTAGATGACCACCTAGAACAATCTCTCCATCTATGAAGCCTCATAGTACCTCCTTAATAGGTTTCCACCTCATCTCAAATCCCTTTGTCATGGTTTGCATCTATCTCAACATGTGCTTGAGTGGTCTCTATATCATCCATCCCTCCTTTAGCTCCTCTACTAGGTCATTAAGAATGAAATTGATCTTTGATATCTCCTAATATCTCCATCATCATAGTGTCTTTGGTGGTCATAGATCCTCCTACTAAAAAATTGGTAGTGTTACATCTGATATCTCTACTTCCACCTCCCTATTTTCCATATCTACTCCACATCATGCTCAACCAATCCATAGTGACTCATGACATGGTCTGAGTGTTAGTCTCACCATATATGGTCCTATCCCTTTCCTCCCCTATGGATCCCTCACATCTTGAGCCCACTACTAGGGTATCAATATTGGTATTGCTAGATGAGGTAGGTCCATATGTCGTAGTACCCATGCCACTAGATGTGGCTCTATCCCCCATGTGTACTGTCTAATAAATTCTATCCTAGTTATCATTGGTGTAACTATGTACCAATTCACCCATGTAGTTTTTATGTCTCCATATGGCTAACACATTATATCTATAAGTCTCACTAAATTTTGTGCTAAAACATGATGAATTACCCATGATACCTAATACTCTCTCCTTATCTATACATGAGGTGACCTATAATAGACCAAATGAGGAAACCTAACCAGTTAATACACAGGAAACCTCTCATATATCCAAGTTTCTAACAATATGATCGATCATATGGTCTTCATTTTATCCATTTTTATAGACTACTTGGTCCTTCTTGACCTCCTTTAGTCATTTTAGACCATTATATCCCTCTTTTAGCCTTCTATACAATTTTCCATGCTCCTTTTGGTTCTTTGGTCAAACTAATTTGACCAAAATTTCTCTATTTTTTTCCTAGTTAACTCCAAAATCTTAGTCAACCCTCCTATTTTCCCATTCCTAGTGTTGTGTTATCATTGTAGAACTTTTGAGTTAGTTGGCAAGCTACATTAGGCTGGTAACATGCAAAATTTATAGGGTTAACACATACCTACTAGGTTGGCATTATGGATTCTACCCAGTTTCAATCTACTAGGTTGACCGGGTTGACCCAGTTCATTTTTCCTGATGACCCCTTGTATTTTCCTAAAAAAGTACATTTTTCTTGTTTTCTTCCTAATTCTTATAAATTATTTTCTTGTCTTACTATTTTCTACCCCTATAATCTAATTTTATCTCATTCTAACGTGTAGAAATGCTTAAAATTCAAAATTACTAGAAATACACTTAATTTAATACAAATTTCAAAAAATGGTTTGAGATTCTTAACTGCATACTTGTAGTGCACCCATTGCTACCTCTAGAGCCTCTCCCTATTTATCCTATCATCTCCTCACCATCCTAGCTCATTTGGTATCCATAGCATTTTTTTATTTCCTTCATAAGTCAATATAACAAATTACTTGTCTTTTCCCCTATTTTAAAAACACTTTTTGGCAATTCAAATTCTTTAATTATTTTCCTGTAGATTCCTTGTTTTTCCAATGTTTTTGTTTTTACTCATCCTTTTTCAAAACTGTAAAATGTATTGGATTTGTGATGATGTAGAGATCATTTTCCACTATCATATATATATATATATATATATATATATATTCTAAAAAAAATGATTTTTGTCTATTTTTTACACTAACTTCTACATGTTCACCTAGTGTTCTTCACATGAGATGCCTTCACTTTCTCTTAAAGTCTACTTCTTTATCTACAACACTAAGGTAAGTAAAGGTATGTGTTTTTCAATTCTATCCTTTCATTTATCTTATTTTATACTTACTACAATTTAATTAGCATCAACATTGTGTGTTGTCATGTTCTTTTCTCAAAACACCATCTCATATTGCACTTACGTGACACATGATGAGATTCAAGTGGGGCATATGTATAAACATAATATTTTAAAACTTTTATTCATTACTAACACTTTTTATTTGTAGGAACCTATTGAGTCTCGATCTCTCTGAGTACATGCCTTAAGGGGTACATCGAGAAAGGGGTGGGCAGATCATTGGTGCTTTATAAGATTGTTGTCCCTTTTTCCACTTGACATCTACATACTTATCTCCTAAAACCATTAACCCTAAGCTTATTCTTCTCATCCTTACCTATTCCAATCATTTTCCTCTTTCCATCTTCCTTTTCTTACCTTTTTTCCCTTTTGTACTCTTGATTATACTAGGTTGACCATGGCTAACCCTGTACAGTTTAGGTGTATTTTTTACTTTTTGGGTTTGTTAGCCTTTTAGCTAACCTAGCTTAGACCTAGTGAATTATCCTAAAAAACATACAAGGTTGACCATGGTCGAACCTATAGAACTAACATTTCTAGGAAGATTTAGGGCAAGATCTACCTATGTATACAAGTTCATTTCTAAAAATTTAATAGAAGAGAAGTGAAGATTAATAAGTGTGAATGAACATCTACTTATTGACCATTCTACTTGAGGAATAAATCTTAGGATTCCATACTTTATTTGGAGATATGGATCTTGTCTTATGGATAAGTCTTTTGGATGCATAGATAGATTATGTAGCCTAGATCTGATTTGTTTTTGTTATCCTTACATACCACAACAATCTCTTATAAATCACCTTGGCCAAGGGAGAAATTGAGTCTTGGTGGGTTTGTCTTCAAGGTAAGTATTCCTAAATTTATTTATCCTTTGTAAGAGTAGATATATAATATAGTTATGCTTCTCTCTTCTATGCATTAGGATTCCATAACCTTTGACATGAGTATATGTCTTCTATGCATGTTTAGTTTAGTTGTTTGTTTTGTTTTGAACCCCCACCTTGTGCCACAAGATTTGGTGAACACTAAATTAGATTTACTTTCTTGTTTATTAGACATAAACAAAATATCAAAACTTTAGGACTCTTTTAGGGTTGTTTCATGATTATGTTAGTCTGTACGCTTTGGAACCCTACCTCACATGGTGTACTATGACAAGTGATCCCCTAATCATGTCTAGTAGATCACCATATTGGTCATGATCGTGCTTAAAAAATGTGTTCTCAATCAAAAGTGTAGGTATGATCTATCTTCTCTAACCTAGGATTGATTTATAGACATGATGCATTTCTAATTACATATAATACCAATGTTCTTTTGGCTGAATATGCCTAAACCAACATAAAACCCTGCATGATTTCCTCAAAACATTCCTTCTCTTGATGTGTAACTTATTCATTTGGGAAATATATTATTGTAACTATGTACTTGAATTTCCATGGAGTCCTTCTCTAACCTAAAAATGACATTGAAATGTATAAAATCTCTTTGCCTTCCTTGAAACTTGACATTATGCTATATTTGGAGTTGAAGACAAAGAAAAAATAAATTTCAAACGTGAATGAATGTTATAAAAAGAGTTTTGACACCTTTTGGTTGGGTGTATGGTATAAATAAGTATGACATGATCTCCAATGAGTTCTAAATGTCCCAAAATACCTCATTTTCATGCTATTATACCTTCATACTTTATGTTTTCCAAGGGGTTACATTAAAACATTACAACAAATAATATATCAAAACCAATAAAACCTTAAAATCCTTATAATTACCTTAATCCATCCAAAATATTGAAATGAAAAATGTTTTTATCTCAATATCTTTGCACCTAGACTCAATATCCATCATGGAACACCATACCATATTTGGAATCATCACATCAATGCTCTTTCCATGGTTCCAAGTATACGTTAAACTGTAAAATAACCTTAAACTTTGATAAGTTACCTTACCCTATTCTAAACTACATTACAAAAGACCTCTTCAAAGGTCATGACATGAAACTAGTTGGACAAGACACACAAATGGACTCTATCATACTAATAAGACCCTATCTAGACCTTGATATGACATTCAAAATCACAACCATGACATCAAGACATTATTATCAATAATACTATTTCAAGGTTAGATGACTTAGTTACCTAGTTTTCTACAATCCTTGGTCATGGGTGACTGATTATATAACATTTTTGGTGACATCCTAAGGTAGTTTGCATGTTAATCATATAGAATAGTTTCTTTAGGTAACCCATTCATGGATTCACTAAGCATCACTTCTCTATGAGATTAAATATGAACTTGAACATAAAATTATATTTTGAAACAAACTAAAAATTGAAATCTCCTTCAAGACACAAACAAAAAAAGACACATAAAACAAGACAATGATCACACATAACAAAGCCAACATATGTTATAATCACTTGGAGAAATAAAATTATAATATATTATGCACAAGAGGAGAAAAAGTGACCTAAATAGTAATGTTTAAGGTGTATCCCATTGATTTTAATATGTAATTCTTCTCCATTTAGCTTTGAGAGCTATAAAGCATTGTGTTGCTTATAATGAGTTATAATATAGGCCCACTCCATAAAGTGTCAAACTTTGTGTGTATTATAGGATTAGACCTAGCTTCATCCCATTTGAGTAAAATTTCACCTTATTAGAATGATCTTGGAACAAATTTCATATCAAATTTCCTCTTAGTTTGAGCTTGGTGGGACTGCATAATATGGATGTAATGACCTCTTATTTCTTCTAGCTCCATCAACTCAGCTAGTCTAATCTACATGGCATCATTCTCCATCATCTCAAGGTTATGTGTAAGTTATAAAGATGGTAAATCAAGAGATATGGGTATATTATATTATTTTCCATAGACAATCATGTATGGTGAGTTTCCAATGTCTCTTTTATGAGTCATCCTATCAGCCCATAAGGTTATCTTCAACTTTATGTGCCATGTTCTATGATTTTCCTCCATAGTCATCTTGATAAATTTAATGAGATTATAATTTGTGGAATATACTAGTAAATTCCCTTGAATTTATTATTTGGAAGATTTACTTAGGTGAATTCCATGTTTCAAAACCCACTCACTTATTCTAGTACCAAGGAAAGACATTGCATTATCTAAGATTAATGTAGAAGGTACCCCAAATCTGGTTACTATACCTTCATAGAAGTCTAGGACATTAGTTTCATTAGATTCCTTGAGATATATATCCTTTTTCCATCTATAAAAGAAATTGTTTGCATTAAATACCCACTTATGACTAAAACTTGAAGGAGGATTGATCATGCCCATGAGATCCAATCCCCACTACATGAAAGGTTGGTTTACATCAATGGGATGGAGAGGGAGGGATGAAATATTTTGGTTTTCCATGAATAATGAACACTTTTAAAACTTTATTACCTATGCATATGAATCCATGAACAAGATAGGATAATAATACCTAGCTCTCATCACTTTTTCTACTGTATTTTTTGGTACAAAGTGACCACTTGATGATCCATCATGAAATTCTACCAATACCTTCTCAATATTATTAGCCTATACACACTTTAAGAACACTTAGTTAATTCCCTTATAAATATTATTCCATATACCAATAACTATGGAATGGATTGTAATATGAAATGTCTCCTTTTAGTCGTATCTAGGCCTAATGGAAACTCACCTATTTAAAAAAATTTGACTGTGTCTTATGTCTAACTCATGGTATATGAATATTTAGTTATTTGAAGATTGTATTGGAATGATATGATAACCTTATTTTTCTCTTTCAAGTCTGAATCTAAGTACTCACATAGTATCTTACCTCTCACCAACTTAGCAACCTTGATATCAACATCATACTTCATGACTTTGGTGATCCAACTAACTATTTTCTTATTCAAATATATACTCAAAATTAACTCTTTGATTCTTGTGTGAGACACCATCACATATACTTTTTCATTATAGATAATATGCCTAAATTTTATAAGGTTTATTGTAACAATAGGCACTTACTTTTTTACAAAGTGTATCTTACTTCATTATCGTCTAATCCTTGGATAAAGAAAGTAATAGGTTGTTCAAGACCCTATTAATTTTGTCAACCTAGCTGATATGAATTCATAATTTCCAAAATCATACAATGTGAAATCCTTTTTAAATTTAGTATTTTGAAGTGTTAGAGCTTGAGTTATGGAGAGCTCGATGGCACCAAAACAATCCCTTCCTTCTGTAGTCCAAATAGAGTCTTGATTTTTATTTAACATGGATGTTAGAGTCTTGAAAATATTAGAAAAATTAGGTATGAATCTCCTAATTAAATTTATTTTTTTGAAAGAAACTTTAGAACCATTTATTATGCTTAAGTAATGACTAAGACAAGATGGCACTTACTCTTTTTGGATCTATGGAGAGACCTTTCTTGGAGATAATGTTACCCAAAATTTTACAATCATGGAATGAAAATACATAGTTTTTTGGATTAATAGAGAATAAAAACTATCTAAACCTATCAAAAATCTACTTGAGATTAATCAAATGATCACTTTCATCTTTGGAGAACACTATGATATCATCCAGATAAATCAACACTATATCATTCATCAAACCTTGGAATATCATGTCCATGGTTCTTTATAAAATATATACAAGATTTTAAACATAAAATTCATTTTAATATATGCATATATACCCCATTTTGTTGTGAAGGTTATCCTATACTGGTCTTTTGCTTACACCAAAATTTGATTATACCCTGAATAGTCATCAAAGAGGGAGAAATATTTAGAACCTGCTACCACTTGTAATATTTTCTCCATGGAAGGCCAAGGGTAATTATATTTTAATTAAACTCTATTAAATTCACTAAAATTTTGATAAAATATTATTTATTCATTTTTATTTCTTATAGGGACTAGATTGACAACCTAAAATGAGTGTTTGTTAGGAAAGATGATGTTAGATTCAATTAGCTTAGTCAATTTTTACCTCATTAGGGGCTCAATTTTTATATTTGTAGGTATATTAATTTTTATAACTAGTTTAGCATCCACATATTCCTCTATAATGTGTTGATCTAGGATAGGTTCAAATCCTTTTAAATCACTATACTCCCAAGAAATGACATTAGTAAACTATTTTCATAACACAATGAATGCAAGTCTCTCTTCTTTGTTATATAAATTTCCAAGTGATAAAATTTTATATTTAATATGTTTACCCTCTCATAATTATATGTCTTAGTATATATTCTTAAATTATCTTTTTTCATTTTATCATCATCATTGAAGATGTTTCCAAGTGTCACTAGACCTTTAGGAAGTTTATTTAATCTTATTTGCATAATTTGATCACTATATTATTGTTATAATTTGGAATAAGTTCTTGAAGATAAATTGACCTCTTCTTTGATAAATAATTTTATTTGTTTTTCACTATCAAATACTTGTCAATTAACATCATTATCCAGAATAGAATTCCTCACTACTATCTTGACATGTGGTTGGCATTTTTAGTTCTTGACATCATTAAGGATGTCATACAAGAGATCCAATCGTATCCAACCTATCAACATGCTTATTTTCCTCCCTTAGAATGTCTTATATGATTAAGGATTTAAAATATTCCATAATATCCCACACCCTATGATTATACAACTTTAACAATGAGTTCTTTGTCACATTTTGACCTTTTACTTGATGAATAATCAATTCACAATCAACAAACACTTGTAAACACTTCACTCCTCTTTTCCTATCCCATTTAAGGCCATGTACAATTTATTCATACTCTATTGCATTACAAGTACAACTTAATTTACATCTAAAATTAGTATAATAACTTTCCTTAAAAGGAGACACCAACATTGCACCACCTCCTACACCAATATTGCTCCTTGATCCATAAAAGGATAACTATTATAGACCATCCATGGGTTTACTAGGCATGAACAATTATGGAGTGAAGGAACTTTCCTCATGTAAGCAATACACTCCTAAGATAGACTATTCCATGAACTTATATGGATCATGTTCATGATTTTTATATACCCACTCATAAATAAAAATATTAGGTATGCCTTTAAGGAAAAAAACTAATTCTTGGTCAACATAGAGATCTCCTTCATCAAGAATAATTAAATTTACATTGGAGACCTTAGGAAAATAAGGTTTTATATGAATATTGTAAAATTTTTCTTATTCTATCTTAACATTGGTGCCATACCTAGTCTTAAAAACCATATAAGACCAATCCAATGATAAGTATCTCACAATCTTAGTTGTGAAATCCCTCAATAGGCATAGTGAAAAGAGGGGTGTTAGGTCTATCACAACAACATATTTAGGAATAAAAAAGTGGGGAAGTAATACAAAATCAAATTTATACCTTTGATAATACCTATAGTCTTGGTGGCTATCCCATCTAATTACAACACTCCTTTGGTTATTGGCTCATATTTTAGGCCTAGCTTATCATCCACTTGTGGAGGAATTATAGAGGTACTTTCACCACTATAAATAATACAATTGTGAATAAAATTATCACCTATGAAGAGAGAGATATATAAATGATGAGGCTTATCATTCTTGACTTGTTTCCCTCCTTTGGGATTAGTGTCATTTATGAGGAATGTTCTCCCTTTTGTTATTGATCTAGTTACAAGGTTGAGATTAGATATTTCCTCTTAAAGTAGATCATTTTATCTAAGAATGGATTATGTCTGCCACATTGTAATCTTCACATGTGCCTTCTTAATTTAATTAATAATGTTTATATAACAACTACCAACATTTGGTTGTCTTTTAGGAGCAACAACACCATTTTGAGCTTATGAGGATTGAGCTAAGGGATCAACTCTTACATTATGATTTTTATACAATATCTACACTTTAAGGGATGTATTAGGAATATTATCAGCTTTAGAAACTTGAGAATGTTGAATAGATACTTGAATTATTTCTTGATTACCTTCCATTGATCTTTTTTAGCCCTTGTGTTGGCTACCATATGAGTGTCAAAGTTACTCATACTTCCAATTGATTCATATCAAAATAGTATACTTATTGCTAATAAAAAAAGGTAGAGTCATGTTCTCCTTTCCATTTATTTGTCTCTCTTTATGATGGCATCTCAAATTATGGAGTTTTATAAGCTTACATACCTTGAGAAACTTGTACATTTTGAGAAGTTTGAGAACCTTGCACCATGGGATCTTGATTGGACATACCATTAGAATATAAAATCTTATTTTGGATCTTATCATAAGTAATGAATCATGAATTATCTTGGAATGTGTTTTTTGAGCTATAATAATAGCATTTGAAGAGCTAGCATCATCTGGATTGTAGCTATTGTAAGGCCTAGCATTGGTGATTTATCCTTGACCTTGATAATTGCCTTGGAAAGGAGGTATATTGACTTGATTAAATTGGTTATGGGGATACCAATTCATATATTATTGATATTTTGGCCTCTTTATTTTCATAATTTCTTTGCCAAAACGTTTTATAAGAGGCTTGACTTCATGTAAGTCATTAGGAGAAGTAGAGGCATCTTTTTTTTTGACTGTTTGATGAAGGAATAAGAGCCAATGTGGGAAATACAAGGGTTTTATAATAAGTAGGATTATATAATTATATAAAATAAGGCATAGGAGGCCTTATAGAAATATTACCAGCTTGCATAAGATAATTTTTATCCCTTATTGACACCTCATATACATTAGGTAATGTGTTTTACCCCATATATTGAATCATTACTATTATGTCACTATTTAAGGACATTAAATAGTAAAATAAATCATATTTTTCAATAGGTTAGACTATAGTTTGGATGATATCCCAAGTATTTTAGATCTTATAGTTTAAATCAATCATGAATTCTTGAGGAAATCTCTTTATGGTAGGCAATGGCTCCACCAATGACAAATGATCAATTTTATCCTCAAAACTCTTTCATATTTATTCTCTTAACTCATCTCAAGTTGTAATATAATTAGGCTTGAATCCTCTATACCATTTAAGGGCCTTCCATTTTTATATCACATGATGCACAAAATAAATGTTAGCAATATCTATTATGTGCTCAATAAGAGTAGTAGAATCTTCTCCAGTGAAATGTGGGATATGTTTAAGGTAATAAAAAATATATAATCATATTAATCTGGGATTATAGGGTTTACATCATTGAAAGGAAGAAAATCCTGATTTATAGGTACTTCCATCTTTAAAATTGGGGTGTAGAAAACTTTTCTATAGATAGATTTACAATAATAATAAAAGACATTTTTTTATAAGGATGTGTAGTAAAAATTTTCATTTTCTTATATAAATGATAAGGTAATTATACAAACTAAAAAGGAGTAACTTTAGTAGAAGATCTTGTAGTTACCTTTGGCATGAAAACTAGATGTTATTATTGCAATAGGATGTTTGAAAATGTGTTGGAGTCACCAAATGATAATTATAGATGCTATGAAAACTACAAGTATGTCAAGACCAATTCCAATATTGGGAAATATTCTTGAATTTGGTTCCCATCGGGCATGATAAAAAAAAATTCACTTTGAGTTACACCATTTGAGGAGGTATTTCAGGTCTCATCACTAAATTGACATAATGAGATTTCTCTATAGCTATGGTTTGCCTATGGATAAAGAGAAACTCTAGAGAGGGATGGATCCCTTGATGCTACACCTATATTATCACTACACCTACTCAAATTAAAATGAAAAGAGAAGGATAAATCTTAAATTAAATAGAAAAGGGGGTGATGCACCAAAATTTAGGTCTCCTCCTATGGTCTATGAGTTGATAACAAATTTAAACAAGACTAAAAATAATCACACAACTTCAAATAATTTTATAGCTTAAGTATTTCAATATGAAGGTTGTAGTTATTACATAAACTAAGAGGGCTAATCAAGAGGCATAGAATGAAGCAATAATGAAAGCTTCCCATACTAAACATTTACATAACCACTTAATACACACCTTATAAACTAAAAAGAGATAACTTACAATTAATAAAGAATGAATAGGACAATTTAAAGGAGATTGAACATCAACACTATCATTCATCATTAATTCACCACTAATACAATAAATATGAGATGAATAAGGCAAAATTGGTTTGTATTCATTTCCAAAGGCAAAAAAAAGTATCAATTTTAGTAGAGATTCACCATAACAACTTGGAGGATATATTTACAATCAATTTAATGTTATATATATATATATATATATATATATATATATATATATATAGAGAGAGAGAGAGAGAGAGAGGACATAAAAGAAGTCAATCATGACTGTCATCTATCATGAAACTAGTTATAATGCCAAAAGAAGGTGAATAAAAAATACTATTATTCATATATCACATGTGTTGGATTTGATTAATTATGTCTCATTATAGGTGGTGTCTAAGTGGCTATTAAATTCTTATGACTCATCTCTCTTCACTTGAAAATGCCTTTTCTTGGTTGGAGGAGTTACACGTTATTATCTTGACACATGGATTTCTTAAACTTATTGGAATATTTATAGACCATCCTTGACTCTTGAAATGTATCTCTTATCTTGGTGATAAATATATTTAACATTTATGCCTCCTCATATTGTGCTTCCAGTCAATTTAACTATTTTTTTAGGTAAAAACATGTTTGGCACAAAAGAGAGTGATGAAGGTAAGTTTATCTCTCATACAAAGTCTAGTTTTGTGATTGAATATTATAAAAATAGTATCATATAATCCATTTAGATATTTAAGAATATCATAGTCTCTCTCCAGGATTTTAGATAACCTCTAATTAATTTTTTACAGTTTACTAGTAAGTGGTTTGGAGAGGGGTGTGTATTTATGTAGTAGAAGTTCTAAGTAGACTTTAAGACTGTCTTAATACCTTTCCATATCCCATGATATAAAAATTTATGTTGAAGATTTTTTAGGACTTACTAGGGTTCTTCATGAGTATGTTCATTTTTTTTATGAATTTTGAGAGTTGATAGAGCTCTATAGGCTTTTTTGAAGGTCTTCAACATGTCTATTGAACTACCTATGAATAATCCATTTTCTTCTAGTTTTAGTCATTGACATTGAATTATTCATGAAATATATAACCTCTAAAGTATTTCATTATGTTTTTTGTATGGGTGACATGAGTTTTTTGATAATATTAGTGACCTTGAGAGGGTATGTAACCTTACATTTCTATGAAATCAAGAAGGCAGTCTTTATTATGATTTTGTTCTTTGCTTGGAAGCCTATTAAATCAACATGAAAATTATATTTAAAGGATTATGTAAGGTCATATAACATATAAATAGGCCTATAAATTCTCTTCTAATTGTTAAGATGTTCAAATCCACTCTAACATAATGCAAACTAGTTGAAAAATGTAGTTTTAGACTTTTATTTTATGTCTTTCTCTTCACACATGTCAACCTATTACTCTAATAGATGCCTAAAATATATTAATACATCATAAAGTTGATTCAAAGTAATTTTTAGGTAAATAGGAATACTTAAACTAACATTCTCAGTTATCAAGCTCATCAAGGATTTTTTGGTAGTTTTGACATGCTTATCTTCTTAACAATCATTCATAAAGCTCATGCCTTTGATGGATTGAAAAATTATATTAATTTGAAGGGAATATATCCTATCATCCTCCCCTAAAGTAATTTTTTCCCATTTACTTCCTCATATAACTTCCCACATTATAAAGTTGTCCTTTTCATGTTTTTAGTCCTATATATGTGCATTCAAGAGGACTGCTTTGAGAAAAAAGGCTCTAAACACTTGTTTTTGGATTCAAAATTACCAAATTATGGCTAATACATGTTAAAAAATTTATAAATATTCTTATCTAAATTTTTTTACTCCCCTAATTACCTTAAGACTTGCTTTAGACATGGTTAGGGTTTAAGACTTGCTTTGGCCATGGTTGGGTTTCTTGATAGTTTTACTATTATAGCCCTAATGGCCATTTTTGATTATTTATCATATTTAAAAGGATTAAAAACATTTTATTAAAATTTATAAGGGTATTAAATATATATCACAATATTATTAACCTATTATTAAATACAAAACATTCATTTTCTCTTTACATCCTTTGTGTGGAGGCCTGTAGCATTGATTTTGACTTTAACCTTAATTGCTTGAAATATATCTTGGATGAGGTTAATTTATGGTTTTACATATTTTATGATGATTTATTGAGGTATTTTAAAACACTTAAAACAATGATAATCCAATCCCTCTATTGGTTTCTTGTAGATTAAATCTCGAAAGGTAGAATTATCCTTTTAGGTCATTATAGGCCTACTAGACCTCCTTCAAGGATCTTGGCTCATCTTATAGTTCCTATTAATATTGAGAAAAATAAAAAATTTATACATATACCATAATATCCATGAAACCCTACTTTTCATTCTTGAGCTTCATGTTGAAAACATAAATACATGTTCTCCATATTATTATAGGTAAGTGTGTAGATGCCTATTTCAGTCTTAAACCATTTCAAACTTATTTTTTGGATTGATTATATTTATTTTGATGAATTAATATAATATTATGAATACCATGAAATAATTTTATAATTTTTTATAAATTATTCAAATTATTAAGCCTACAAGACTTATCAAGAACCTATCATTCTAGTGTGCAATCCTAACACAATCTACCTATGTATGCATAACAACAAATGTTTACTATTTTTCCATTTTGATAATTCATGATCATGAAGGAGTTTAGAGTATTATTTAGGTTAATAATAAATTTTTATTCCTCAATAATTTATTTAAAACCTTTAACAATGATCAAAGATCTGTTACTTGCTTTCCTACACTTGAAACCTTGTTCAATCACACAAGACTAATGGTCTTGAGTGTGCCACCTAAAAATTCCATCAAGGATGTTATTGGATGAATTTTAAACTTATTTAATGATATAAAAATTTATCACTCCACTCCATTTATGTTTATCAATCATAATTTTGAATTTATTAGTCATCAAACATGAAATATGTTTGTATATAAGATTGTGTCTCTCTCACTTGAGGACTACATGCTCGGGTTAGTATTAGAAGATCACTTTAAAGATGGATGTGGGATTTAATAAACATATAATTGGGTATGATTAATTTTTAAAATTATATATCATGTGGTTTTGATTCTTTCATAAGCCCAAAAAACACCTCAATAATATCAAAGAACCACAAAACTATCAATTCTCAAACCTTACAAATCTTTACCTAGACATTTCATGATTATTTGTATTGAATATTTGATTAAGGATGGTTTAGGAAAGATTAATAGTAATATATTAATTTTTAAACATAATTTTCACCTAAATTCAAGCATATTCAAGATGGAAACACTTCACAACCCTATACCACCCTACTTATCATGCTTAAAACATCAAAAAAATGAGATTTTTTGCTAATATCAACATGATAATTGAAATTTTGGTTTTATTTTGATGTTTTATAGGTAAATAAACCTTTAAAATATAATGTTAAACAATTTTCATGAATTTAACAAGTATAGACCTATCATTTCAAAAGTAAAATCATGATAATGGGATTTAAGAGGGTTTTACAAGGTTTTAACTTCTTAACAATGATTAATAAATATCTCCCACATAATTCCAAAAATAATGCCATGAATTTTAATGTAATATGGGTGGTAAAAATACCCTAAGAAAATTTGGATTGAAACATCTCTTCTTTCACAAAACAAGCTTATGAAAATTGTTTTTCTTGGTTTGCCAATGACTCGATGGATAACTTAGATGGTTATATGCCTTGTTTGAACTTGTAACACCTTATTGAAAATTGTTTTTACCTGATTAAGCATGTAATTATATGTGTATATCATCTTGTGCCAAAATTATTTTAGCTGAATATGCTTGAACCAACATGAAACCCTGCATAATCTCCTCAAAACATACTTTTTCTTGATGTGAAACTTGTTCATTTAAGAAATATATTTTTGTAAATATGTACCCAAATTTACATGGAGTGATTATATGACATTAAAATTACATTTTAATGTAAAAAATCTATTTTCCTACCTTGAAACTTGACATTATGCTATATTTGGAATTGAAGACAAAGAAAAAATAGGTTTAAAAAGTTAATTAACATTAGAAAAAGAATTTTAACACATTTTGGTTGGGTGCACAACATCAAGATGAATGAAATGATATATAATGATTTAAAATGTCCCAAATTACCTATTTTTCATGGTATTATATATTCATACTTCATGTTTTCCAAGGGGTTACATTAGAACATTGTAATACACAATATATCAACTAATGAAACCTTAAAATCCCCAAAATTACCTTAATCCCTCCAAAAGCTTGAAATGGAAAATGTTTGTATCTCATTATCTTTGTTCCTATAATCAATATACATTATTTAACACCATTACATCTTGAGAATCATCACATAAATTCTCTTTCCATGGTTCCAAGTATACCTTAACTTTTGTAAAATAACTTTAACCTTTATAAAGTTACCCTAACCTATGTTAAATTGTATTTAAAATGACCTATTCAAAGGTCATGGAACGAAAATTATTATAAAATACACACACATGGAATCTATCATACTAATAAAACCCTATCTATACCTTGAGATGAGATTTAACACCACAACCATGACATAAAGGCATGATTTGAAACAAGACTATTTCAATCTTAGATGACTCAGTTATCGAGTTTTGAATAATCCTTAGTCATGTGTGATTGATTATCTAAAAATAAATACTAGATGAATATTATTATTAATTTTATTTTGTGTAAAATTAAGATTTATTACCTAAGGTATGTTTTTAGGTTAGGTCTTTGAGGTTTATGATGTAGGATCAATGGGTATTCTAAGAAGTGTAGTTGTATCTATATCTAATAAAAGGGATAGAGGAGTATAACTTGGAGGTCTTGGTAGACTCATAAATATGTTAACCCTAATATAGTGGTCTATATTGACTAGTGTATATTTTATTCTATTGGGCATCTCATCATCCTTGTCTATTTTCCTAACATCCTTTAGAGTAATAGTAGGATCATATTGCATCCTTTGTGTCACTTTCATAGACATATTAAGTAACTAAATACACCTATATACTTATAAATTTAAAAGTACATTTATAAATATTAGGTCATGTATGTTTATTTTATTCCCATACTTAACCATTATTCTATTTATATAATCCTTGAAAACTTTATAAATTACATCTCTCAAGTCCCAGTGTCTAAATTCATTCTTGCTCATGCTAAATTGATTTTTGTGATTGGTCATTTGATAAATGTGTTACCATAATGTATATTTTTTTATGCATATACTTATAATTTTTAATGGATAACCCATACCTTTTATGACTTCAAATCTTGGTCCACACTATTGGATAATTGGGTTGTTATTTCTTGTTCAGCTAGTTTGTCTGGTACAGAGCGAGGAAATAATAAATTGGCTTAAAATGAGGATTAAATTATAACAATTATATTATTAGGATATATCCAATATCACATATTATCAATTTAACATTTAATGTGATATGAAAACCTAATCATAGGATACCTATTTATGGCCCTATATACTATGGGATAGAAGAGGTTTTCTATCCTTTGAATTTGTTTTTTGAATATGTATACATGAAACATGATATGTTCTTTAAAATAAAATTTATTGGGATGTTATAGTGAATTACCCTATTTTTCTTCCCAAAGAAGAGTGAAAATAATCATGACTTCATCGAGTAGATATGACATGATATAATAATGTCCACTATGCCTATTTTTTGACTTGTTCATTTGGCATTTAAGATTAAAACTAATGATTTCACCAAAATAAGGAACAATTTTGGTGTACATAATAATTTCTAGAAAATGGACCCAAATTTACATAACATAACTAATATTAGGGAAACATATAGTCTATTCAATAAGGACATGATGATTCAAATTCCAAGCTTGAATATAATAATTAGGCTATTATTACTTTGAGTTACTAACACAAAGTTATTTGGGTTTGATGCCCATGACATCAAATTATCATTGACATTATTATCAACCAACATATCATCCTAAAATAACTAATTATAGGTCATATTAGATGTTTTATTTTGAAAATATTTTAAAAAACCCTTCCTAGATATGTAATACATAGGGGTAGGGTTTTTGAGATGGTGGATAATATTCCTAAAGAAGTCTCCAACCATTAATAAATTAAAAATTGCATCTATACATGGGAATACCTATAGTTTGGCAACCAAATTATGTATTCCCACTATATTTATTACCAATAAGTTATACATATTATAGATAGATAGCATTTGCCCTATATGTTTATATTAAATTCACCTCTATCCATATTTTGATATGATGCTGAAATTTGTGGTTGAATATGGATAGATCAAATACAATGTTCTTATAATTGGTGATACAACCAAAACTAAACATGGATGGAAAAGTATTGCTTCCTCAAGTGTCTATTTTAATTTTTATGAATACTTTTATGAAGTCACAAAGTTTAAGCCTTTAGTTACGAAAGAGATCTGATAGTAGTTTGTATTGATAGAAAGTAGTAAAAGTGTTTTTATTTTACATTTTAGGACCAAGAATGTAGTCAATTTAGTTGAACTCAAACATTCATTTCCTAAATATCATATTCATGGGAAATAATTGTATATAAAGTGTTTGATACCTATATATTATATTTTGAGTTTAATTGTTATGATGCTAGACTTCATAGGGGTATTTTCCATGTGGTACTAAGTTGTTACCTTTGATTTCTTAGTTATCTTATTGAGTAATATATTGTGACATGTGTCATTATATCATTTAATTATGACATATAATTATTTATTTGAACTAGATTATTTAGAATATGACATGTGGCCTCTTATTACTTAATCACTTGGATTTGATAACTATGTCCTTGGCTATTGATCTTAACTCAGTGAGATGTGGACATGTGGTTAGGTCTCATTAATCTATATAATCTTAGATTCATCATTTGTGAAATTGAATTTTATCCATGGATGAGAAGTATGTTGACATGTGGGTGGATCTCACTGATCCACTTGATCATTGGGATTTGTAACTCATGTCATAATGTACATGCCATAAATGAGTGGGATGATGGCATGTAGAACTCAATTTCTCATGTGAAAATATACTTATAACCTTGAATATTTTTCAATGAGGAAGCTAGATAGTGGTGTTTGGCATGATCTCACCCACTTAACCTATCTAACTATTTAAAATTATTTTCCACTCTTGGATTTGATGAATATTTAATCACAAAAGAGGTGTTTGAAAAAATATCATGTCAACCTATGAAGTTAATATAGCCCACAAAAGACAAAAAAACTTCAACAAACACCTAGTTAGCTTTGTTAGTCCATAATAAAATCAAAAATATATTTTAAAAAAACATATATTTAGAAGTCAAGGATCCATAAGAATGATTCATTATTAATGTTGGTTTTGATTAAAACCTAGGGTAATAGATCATAGATTGAATCTAAACTTTATCAAAATAAAACATGAACATGAAATTTACAATCCAAAGTGGGTCCTCATTTGAAAATTTTAAAATCAAGGCGCTGGTAAAAAATGGTGACTTAGTGGGGAATAATCTAGAGTATTTGAGAACCCAAAATATTTATTTCATACGTCATGACAAAATCAAATAATTTATAATAAGAGAATAAATAAATCAAAGAATGTGAAAGAGGATTTGACATGTCCATGCAAAATACTAACCATTTTTATTCATCATATCATGTGTGATTTCATGAAGATCATTCTCCCTTATCATGAGAATTTTAATAAATATCAAACAAAAGTAGAGGTCTCTTTGTCCCCTTTTTCTTTTTTTATTATATTTTAAATTTTAAGCATAAGGTTTTGGGAAGTAACGCAATTCTTTGATTCTATATAAGTGTCCAAATCCATAAAAATGATACATTTGATTCTAGTTTAAGTATTTTTATACTACTATCTAGGCATCAATATCCCCAACATAGATTACTTTAATCACCCCTCTTCTATGAGTTTTGTTATTTTATTTCATTTGAACTTCTCTTAAAAAAAGGGTTGGGAACCACCATTGGATGGGTTTTTATGAATAAAATTAATTATATATGAAATACTTTACTCATATTTTTTTCTTTGTCCATGCTCATTATCCCTCCAATAAATTTTTAGTATGAAAATGTTTAATTAATCTTTCAAAATGAGAATTATTTTTAAAATTTGCATGAAAACATTGAAGTAACTTCCATAGTTATGATGAACTCAATCCATTCAAATAAAATTTCAATTTAACCATGACATATTTCTTGATTCAAATATTTCAAATGAACCAAATTTAATCTTCAAAAGTACCATTTGAATGATTTTTACCACCCCTTTCTAGCAAAGGTTTCATAAAATGCATGTAGGAAGTGAATTAGACTATTCTAAATTGAAAGTAGGAAATATAATATAAGAAAGCATGAAATATAATATAGGAAATCATAAAATATAATCTATTAAATCATTAAATCTAATATAATCCTACTATTAAATCATAACTCATGGTTACTATAATATATTTCTAATTGGGGAAGCCATGAAATAATGTTTTAGAAACTACCCATTGGCTGGAAACATCAACTCATTACCTTGTATATCTTTTAATTCAGAAGCATTGTTACCCAAAATTTTAGAGATTTGATATGACCCAATCCAAAAAAGATTGAAATTATCATGATGTCATTTATTTTCATGTGCTTTGTTCCATAATAGTATTAAATTTGAAATCCTTAAAACTTTGATCTTAGATCTTTTGTGAAACCTTATCTTGACTATATCCTAATGTTTGTTGAAGTTGTTTAGGGATTATATCATTGCATATTTAATTTGGACAATGTTAAGTAGTATTGATTGAATTATTTCATCTTCTTCCATATATTTATACATGAATTGATATGTTTGAAAACTGAGAGTAATAGGAAACATGGGTTGTTGTCCATATACTAAAAGAAAAAGTGAGGCATTGAGGGTTTATTTATGTCTTGTTATGTCTAACCATAGTGCATATTTTAACAATATATGCAATTCTCTTGGTTTATATTTTTTTACTTATTTATGGTATCCACCAAATTTTTCTTGGTATACTTTTCCACTCCATTTCATTTTAGATAGTAGTTAGAAGAGAACTTGGAAGTAATGTGATTATTATAATATCATTCAGTGAACTTTATAGATTAGAAAGTTGGACCATTGTCACATACTAGGTAAATTGGTGTTCCAAATATGGTTAAGATATTATCTTCAATATATTTGATCACATCTTGGGATGTAGAATTATTTTTTCCTACTTATTTAGTACATCTAGTATAATACTCTGTAACAATCAACACAAACTTGTGTTCAACTAATACATTAGGACTAATGACAACATAATATGCATAGGTCATTGTGTGAAAGGGAGTCCTTAAAATACAAGCTATAAAGGAATTACTACATGTTATGTTGTTCAAAATAATTGACATTGGTCATAATTTATAACATAGTTGTGGGCATATTTAAAAATAGTGTGCCAATAGTATCCCCTCCTTAGAATTTTATGTGTAGTAGCATTCACTGAAGGGTGTCCACTACCATTTTTTCTTGTGAAACTTTTGAGGATTTTTTAATCTCCTTATTTTTATACACACCCCAAATATATTCCTTCGTAGTTTATTTAGTATAACACTCCCTTATTTATCATGTAGTGTATTGATTTGATTCTAAGTGATCATGTTTTTTCTCTATTTAATTCAAAGAACATGTGTCTATGATTAGATAATGAATAATTTGTGTGTACCAATCACTTATAGCTAATTGAGACTTGTTGATATATTTAATATCTATGCATGGATTAATATCTGCCATTAGATATATGATACCTTGTCCTCTTACCATTTTAACAAGTTTGATATCAAGATTAAATTCTTGTAACTTGGCCATCCAATTTCCCCTCCTTTCACCTAGCACATTCTAATTGAGTGTGAGTTTGAAATTTGGGTCTAATAAAATGGCATAAGTCTTATCACACTTGATGTAATGTATAAGTTTATTTAAAGCCTTGATAAATGCATATATCTACTTTTCTATCATAGAATTTTTTATTTTTTTATTTTTTAGATTATTACTCATAAAAGTAATAAGATGTTCATTATCATCTACCCTGTATGTAAGTATTACTTCTTTATTATGTTATGATGAAAATTAATGCAATAAGAAATCCATGTTAAAATATAGGTGGTCATAACTGGAGCTTGGGTAATGGTACTATTGACATCTTGAAATTATTTGTTTACTTCTTTTGTCCATTCTATTTTTGTACCCTAGTTCATCATAGAATTAAATGGCTTTAAAATCTCTAAAAATCCTAAAATAAATTTTCTAACAAAATTTATCTTGCCAAACAAGGATTTGAGTTACTTTTTATTGTTTGAATACAGAATTTTTGAAAAATCATAAACTCTATATGGATCAATTGAGATGTCTTCCTTGGTAATAACATGGACCATAAATTTACCTTATGTGAACCCAAAAGTACTCTTCTTTGGGTTCATGGCGATCCCATATCTTTTGCATTTATCAAATACTCTCTATAAATGGGCCACATAGTTTATTATATCCTTAGAAAATAAATTTAAGTCATCCATGTAGATGATGATGAATTTATTAATGAGTCCCCAAAAATACAAATAAATGGCCCACTAGAAAATATCACCTATAATGATTAATATAAATGAAATTTTTGTATGCAAAAGTTCCCCCTTAGTGGTGAAATCATTTTTCATTTGATCATCATATTATACCAATACCTAGTTGTATCTTGAGAACCCATCTAAAAATGACATCATAACTGACCCATTAACACTTGATTTAATTCATCTAGGGAATTCAAGGGATGATTGTCATTTTATAAAGCTTGATTAAGGTTCCTAAAATCCACACATAGCTTGATTTCATCATTCTTCTTTCATACTTGGACTAGAATTAATACCCAGGTAGAATGCTTGATGGTAAATATAATTTTAGCTTCTAATAATTTCTAGACTTCTTTCTAAATAAAAGGCTCCAAAATAATATTGACTCATCTTTGCCTCTACCTAAAAGGCTTATGCTCTAATTTCAATGGTAATATATTTGTGATAGCTTTGGGATAATTTTTTTTAAGTATTATAAGTCCAATAAATCACATCTTTATATTCACTCAATAAATCCCTGAGACTTTACTTCTCTTATTTTGTATAACTCAGTCCAATGTTAACTATTTGGTGATGATCATATATTACTAAATTTACTTTGGAAAAATTAGATTCATTAGTTTTAGGCTATTTAATTTTTAGCTTGGTGGTCCATATCAAAGACCTGTTCCAAGAAGACCATTCCTTTGGGTGTCTTATTTTATTTTAATTGGAGGATTCCATCATTCTCTCTTTTGTATTCATTGGGTCAAAATAATTTTCATCAATAATCTGAGACTCAAAGGCACTAGAATTTATCATGAATTGAATTATTCATTGGTCATCATAAACTAATTGAAAGTGATTAACATTATCAAGAATTAAAGGACATGACACTAGTTCCATAGAAAAATTATGTAGTTTTTATTCTTGAAGTTGATCTAAACTTGTTATAGATGAATCTAAGGAATCAATTATATGATTCTACTCCCTAGGGACCAATTTTATATTGAACCCATCAAATTATTCAATAAAATCATATGATCTATGTTTATATTTCTTGAGATATGATAATTTTCAAAGGTATCGACTCTTGGTCTAGTCAAAAATGATCTCTAAGTATTTAACAACCAATAATTGTTTGACATTAGTTTTCAATGTGAATTGGATCCTTACAATTAATTTTTTATATTATTCATGATTATTAGTGCATGAAGTAGTGAGGTATTGCCTCCCATCAGGATTAATCAATGTTATTCCCACACCAGAGCCCTACTTGGACTAAGCACCATAAACATATGAGGTCCAAAATTATGGACCTTCAAATTATTTTTCATTATTTTTAGGTTTAGTTTTAAAGGTGTAAGCCCACACATGTGATGAATAAAAATTAATTTTTTAATTTTTAGTATTGTATATTGTGATCACATGCTTCATTTTTATCATTGTATTTTGGGATCACATGCTTCATTTTTTGGTTCTTTATTGACTATGATATAATTGGATACTCTTTTCCAAGGTAACCACATGTGAAAAATCATTGGTAACATATTCATTCAATGTTTTTGACCAATCATGGATTAGGAGTAAAACATAAGCCTTTGGGATGTCAACTATGAGGATGTCAATATACTATTGGACACATGAATTAGAGGTAAGTTGCATGTGGAAATTTAGTAATTATCAAATAGATATGATTTAATATTTTTAAAATTATAAGACTAATCTTTTGGAAATATTTGGGGTCAACCATATCTTTTTCATATTCTCATGGGCATTACATTAGTTGAAACACCTGAGTCAACTACGTAATCATGCACATTTTTCCAAACTATTATTATAGTTAACAAGAAATTTACAACCTTAGGTTTATCCTTATACATGACCATATTTTTATGTGCATCCTTTGACTTTTCATCATATGGTTTACTAGTCAACATTTTGAATAAAGTCTCTCTCTAGTATGTAATATGAACTAACTCATTTAGATTAATATTAGCCTTCATTTTCTTCATATCCTCTATTATGCTATATCAAATTTTAATGTGTGGATAAAATTGATGTTGTTGATCATCCCCTCTATGAGAAGGTCTATTTATATTATCATTTAGAATAAAAGGAGTGGTTACATTATTATTTTGAAGTGTATAAGTTGTGGTAGGTTTTTAATTCTTGTTTCTAAAATTTTAATTATTTAGTTAGAATTATTGAAAATAATTAATCACATTTGTGATGTCTTCTATATCATTCTCATCTTAAACTAGGAATGGGAAATCATAAGTCTTAAACACTATGGTACTACTAGGGGAACCAACTATGGATGAATATGTTTATTTGAGATAACTTCATATATTTCCATCTCCTTTTAAAATATTTAAAAATCATTACATAACTATATATAATCTAGTTTGTCATGTTGTGTAGTGTTGTGGATCCTACACAAGTTAGGTAAGGTTGAATCAAAATTATTCATCTCAGTAAATCTATTAGGCTAAGGATCTATATTATTTACTAAGCTATTTAATGTTCTACTATATCTTTGGAATGAAAAAATCCTATTGTTTGTTTACCTCCATAGTGTTTCTTATGAATTTTTCCATGCTTAGAAACTCATAGATAAGTTTCTTTACCATACATTATATGGAATCCAACTTAGTTTTGTTGGAATCATAGATTGTCCCCTATCTGGTAGAGGCATTAACTAATACCAAATCTTGGTTTTGATAGTTTTGATTTGAAACATGTAGGATTATTCAAAAAACATAGGTTTTAATTTTTTACAAGATGATCTACATGAATCTAAGTGAAAATATAGTTATGATCATTAGCCATGACATTTTGATTGGTATTTTAGATGATATTCAATACTAATAAATTTGGCCAATATTTGGTATAATTTGCAATTGAGGATTCAAATTCTTTTTAATGTTAATAGTTTAAACATAGGCATTTATTAAGTTATTAATATTCATATATCTACATAATAATACCATAGTCATAGGATCTAAGGCATTTTTATACATATAAAGTTCTAAGGAAAAAATAGTTCTATATGAAGTAGCCACATTATTATAGATCATTTGAAATATTCCATTGAAGGCTCTAACTAGTTCAATAGGTTCCCTTATCATGCTATAAAAATGGTGATATATTATGATGGGATTTGTAAATTTTCCATATTGTGACATAAATGTGTCATGACATTGGTCCCATGATGTAATTGAGTTTTTTATAAGGTTGATGATCTAATCATAGTAGTATTTTGTAGTGTAAATGGGAATGATCTACATGTAACATTATCATGAAATATATTTAACAAACCTACATCAATTTTGAAATATTTCATGTGTTTTTCCATATTTCATTCTACAAAAAAATAGAATGAGGGAAGGTACTTCTCCAAGTTCCTGAGAAAGTCATGGATGACACTAGCTACAATGATGACTGAACTAGATAACTAGGCCATAATAAAGCATTGATGTTGGTTTCCTTGGTTTTGTGAGTTTGGCTATGTAATATATTTATTAGGTATACCTATATCTCATCTAGCTATTTAGTGAACCTATAAAGATGCTAAAATAGTAGACTAAAATTAGAATTATCCCTTGTAAACCTTACTAAGGGATATAGTGTATATAACTCAAGTAAATATTAATCAATTAGAGATTGTGAGACCTCCTTATAATGATGGATAAAACATGTTGATGTGGGTTTTATGCATACCAAGGTTTCTTATGGTAAGTTCCATAATATCTTAGGATTGGTGAATGTTTTATTCTAAGGCACAATTTATGATTCTTAGTTTTATAAATAACCACATGGTGGGATAGGGGTGAGTAAAGTGGTTATTAACCAAATATGGTTCAAATTTGATGGATGTATAGATTCTACTTGAGATTTATGGGTGGATCTAACATAAGGTGAAATTGTCCAAAAATGATAAAAGGAGGAAGGGTAATGTACAAAATAAAGTGCTCAATGACTTAACTAAGGTTTAAACCCTTCTAAGTAAACCTTTTTATATCTTAGGCTAGGAAAATTTCAATAACTAATATTTGATGTAAGTTTCTATTAACACATTATACATATAGACACAACTAATCATCAAAACAAATAGTTGCAACATACTCATTAAATACAATCAAAGATATGATTAGAACCATATTACATAGCACATCTTATTTCTCTGACTAATTATATGTATGATATATAATTAATTAGCACTCAAACTAATAATTTATCCAATCTGAGTAATTTTTAAGAAATATTCACATTACCTATTCTAGAGTTTACATACTTAATGGAAATTCCTCATAATACACAATTTTTTTGGAAGAGATAATACTTTAACACAAACTTGAAAAATAGTTAAAAACTTTATTATCTTGTATTAATTACAAAATTTCTCCTCTTTTTATGATGTTCAAGAAACGCATACCTTATAGTTTGGGATGGGGATGTTGCATACTCAAAGCTTAGTCTAATTTTACAACATCTAAAATAAGATTGTGTGTCAAAATCATGTGTTTTGTACATGAATACAATATATTAAATATAATCCTAATTTAGAAATAAAATATTTTCATCTAAAATAATTGACAACTAAAAAAATCAAGACTTGGATGAATACTTAGTTGGAATTGCCAATGCATTTTCAATTTTAATTCAAATAATTATAGTGTCACGATGGAATCTCCCACTGAGGTACCATACATACTTATTTTCATTAGATTTTGAACCAATGTGTTTTTAAAGATGAAACTTGAGGCACAATAGTTGTATTCATAATCATTGCTCTTATTTGAGTATATATTATAGTATTGTAGACATCTAAATCTGGCCATAACTGACTTTTGACCAAAATTTAGACTGATTCCTACCAACCATTGTAAATTAATCTTAGGAATCACTAAACATCCCAAATTTTGATGTGTATCATTCATCAATTCTAAAAATCATGTTGAGGCATCCATATTTGGGATACTAGCTTTTGTGCAATAATAACCTCTCACAAATTCATCCAAAATCACCTTATGACATAATAACTATCAATTTGGCCTATGAACCCATTAAGTGGGGTACTTGATCAAATCTTGAAAGATCTAAAATGCTAATCAAAATCAGTCATATAATTAACCAAGATTAAATTCCTATTTGAATTATTCAATTTTAAATTAATGAATATCTAAAAATGAAAATTACAAATATCAAAATATCAAAGCTTTTCATCATTACCTTTATGAGTTGTCAAGCTCTTCCAAAATATCTAAAAACATTTAATTTGAGAGCCATTCCTAGTAATTGAAAATCATAATTACATGACAACTATTAACTCAAAAGGAGTTATTTTTAACTCACCTAGGGTAAGTTTGAACCCATTCCAAGCCTAAACTCAACCTTAACTCACCTTGGGTGAGAGTTAATTATTGAGGCTATAAATGCAAGACCATGACTATTATTTTTTAAGCTATTTTGGTGCAAATTTATTATGAACAAATATATTCAACAATATCTTTTGATGTAGTGTTATAATGTATAAATTCCTTACAAGTAGTGTTACCATGATCGAATCTTAAGCCAAAATATCAAAGCTAAGGTGAAAAGGAGAGAAGGAGCCAAGAAAGCTTCATTTTCAAAGACTTATTAATGCATAAGATGAGCAATCCATTAAAAATCCATTTGAAAGATCTAAGGAGTGTAAAATAGTATCTTTTATTTTTTATTTTTTATTTTTTATTATGATTTTATATATTTACTTATTACCCAAGCTCTCCCTAGTATCTAGGTTAGAGGTGTTAGGGTTTTAGTGTGTTTATTTCATTTATTTTATGAGAATAACACAAGACTAACCTCCCATCTATATATTATTTTTCCATATGTTGGCATGCCTAGTGGGACCCTCACCCCATGAAGTTTCTCCCAAGGTTTAGAGAATTCTACTAATAATTTTCATGTAAAAATTCAAGCTTGATAAAAATAGGTGAAAATTGAAGGCTAAAGGATGTTTTTCTAGAAGTAGTGAAGTTGTACTGTGTGGTCACGATTTTGCTCTCTGGAATCATGATATTTCACAATATCACTACTTTATAGTCATAGTATTGTTTTAACTATGATGGTATTATGTTGACCACCATAGTTTTTGGACTGACTATTTGTGTTTATAAGTAAAATTCATGATATTGTAATATCATGACTTTTAAAGTCATGGTATTGCCTTAGAAATCAAAATATTATAATATTATGACTTCACAAGTCATGATATAGTAATAATTTCAATTATATTACCTTTAACCTCCATAATCAGTCTATCTATTTTATGCTAAAAGGTTAAGTTGTGACATCATGACTCTGATAATAGTGATATTGACATTATTTCTATGTTATTGTGCTTAGATTAGTGATATTGCGGTAATACTATATTTGCATACAAGCTATGGTATTGTCATAATAATTGAAATTTTATAGGGAGATTCATGGTGTTTCTCTATGTTTCTATGGTTTTACACTCTGTGTAAAAAATCAAAAATCTGAGAGCAAGATTTGACAAGCCATTTTCTCATTCATGATTTACTTCTAAGCACAAGGACCCCCTAACATGTTTTGTAGGACCCAAAGTTCAAGAGGAAGACATTTAAAAAACTCTAAAGTTGTAAATTTCACATTTCAAATTAGTATTTTAAAAATATTTTTTCTTAAATCATTTTTATTTTTCAAATTTTACAACAATAAAAGCCAAGGGGCTTAAATTTTACAACATACTTCATTTTGGGTGCTATAAAACTGAACTGTCACATTAGTTACATACTCATAAGAGTTTTTCATTTTATGCTTTTTTGATAAAAGTGTTTTTTTAATTAAGACAAGTGATGCATGTATGCTCTCCCCCCATCCTCTATAAGTAACTCTAGTGACCAAAAATTCTCACTCTTTGCCTTTCTTGTTTTGGTTCAAAAGCATGGAAAGAAATTCACTAAGACCCTCCCCAAATTTGTATGATTTGGGTGACCCCAAAATAACCATCAAGTCTTTTCACTTGTATTTATTTTTATGTATTTTGGCTTATGAGTGGGATTTCATCACCTCTTCATGGCTTTTCTAGGGAAGCATTGGCCCAAGAATTCATCTCCTGACATAATTTTAACCCCACTACATAGTAGGGTATATAAATTGATGGTGACCAATGGGATTCTTGTTTTGAGTGGTTAAAATAAGCTCTGTTAGTGGTACTCAATCTTGGAATGTAGGGGCAACTCAAACATCACACTACATTGAGCAATTGATAGATGTAGTGATTGTGAAAATGAGAATACCTTTTCATAACAAGCAAGTTGACATGGATCTAAATGATGTGATTGAATCCCTATTGTTATCCACACTTGGGACCATATAGAAATGAATGAAAATTGATAGTTTAGACAACCCCACATGTCATGGACATACTATTGATGCAGGGCAAGTATCCTAATGTTCTATATCATAATATAAAATATTAAAAGAAGAGGGGGCCTAAAAACCCTACTTTTTATATGCTCTTAATTTTAGATTAATAATTAAAAATCATATCAAGAGAGACTATATTGATGGAATTCAACAATATAATAAAACCTTGTCAGTTTTAGGATTAAAGATGTTACACTTAGGTATTTGATAATTTTGGTCCTTTTTACTTACATGGTCTTGAGTCTAACTATTTGTTTGTCATACCATTTAACAAAATGTTATTTTTTATACATCACTCCCTTTTTTATGAGTCATTATGTTGTCCATTTGACATCACACATTTTCCTTAGTATTTTTATAAAACCTTTTGTGTGTATGTCACTTTTTTGATAAGGGTGTCATTATGTTTCCCAATTCATTCCAAGTTGTGTCCTTTGGAGTCTTGAAACAAACCATTTGCTATATATTTTGAGAACAATAAAATTATTACACTACTTAAATCATTTCAAGGACTTGTTGCCTTGTGCCCAAATTCTAATTTTGAAACCAAAGTTGCATGTGCCTTTTGGATCTATACCTAGTACTATCATATTATTCATTCTTATATTTTTTTCTATTTTAAGAAGCCTAATTTTCTAAATTGAGTTAATATTTATCCTTGACAAGTTCAAATCCAAACATTGATTGATTTTTCCCTATGCATCATGTAATTTTGGCTTAGAGTATTTGCCTTTCACTATTGGTTTGTGTAACTTGGGTTAATTATTTATTCAATTTGAAAACTATTATTTGTGCCTAGATTTTGGGAAGTAGTTTATCTTTCACATGCCTAGTGTTTCATGCCTTTTTCCAACTGATCAAGTTTATGTTTAAATCAAATTACCTCATTTGTGACAAAGTGTTTCAAAAAATTTAGATTAAATATCTTTCCTTTTAGACTCATTTTGTTTAAAGTCTAGCTTTTGTGCCTTTCTCAAAAGACCTAACAATACCTATTTTGAGCCTAGATTTATGTGCCTTATTTTCCAAAAAGACCTAGAAAATTTTGTTTCTTTAGACCTAGCTTAGACTTGTTTGAAACACTTTATACTTAATTTTGGCATTATGGTTTTTATTCATCCACTTGACCTTTTTGTTTAAGACATTTGATGTTAGAATATTTTAGACCAAATTTTAGCATAGACCTTTTGGAGATACATCTCCACTTTTTGACCAAGTTAGACTAAGTTTGAACCAATTGTCATTTAGACATTATTTTTGAGATTTTTTATATCTCTAAGCCTATTTTCATAAAACATTCATAATTTATTTTAATATGTCTCACTATTCTCA
Source organism: Torreya grandis (assembly GCA_037957365.1). Lineage (NCBI taxonomy): Eukaryota > Viridiplantae > Streptophyta > Pinopsida > Cupressales > Taxaceae > Torreya > Torreya grandis. The sequence continues at coordinate 322,851 of JARHVA010008814.1, forward strand.
TACTAGAGCCATGTACAATATATGATATGATAATGTGGTCACACAAGATGAATTTGTTCAAGACCCTTATCGTGATGATGTAGTTTGTGTGATGGATCCTTATCATCTTCACACTACTCAATCTATATAACAAAGCAAATATCCTCTAACCCACTATTTGGTCAACATGCCTCCATATTCAAATAAAGACCAAGAATAAATAAAATAGTACCTTTTTAGTAAACCATCGATTATAGACCAATTTTAACAACAATCATACTATGTTACTATGCCATCAACATATAATCATTATTTTTTTTATCATCACTTACATCGAAATAAGGAAACATTTTAATCAAAGATGTAAAGGTAGGGGCCAAGTTTCTAGTAGACTTCTCCAATAAATTTTTTCCTAATATAGTTAGAGTTCCTTTAACTATACCTTATAACCAAACCATTGAATAGGCCTCCTCTATCAATCCTCAAGCACTCATGCCAATGTCATATCAAGACCCACTTATGATTTTAATAAGAAAGGCCCTCATATTGGACCACTTTTTACAAATGTAACAAGAAAAACAAACCTATTTGAACTTAGTGCATAACTGTAATAACATGGTCATGTCAAACTCTCCTCTCATAAAGATAGCTCCTTCAATAGGGGTATTAATTAAATTGATAGGTCAAGATAAGTTGGGTATAAACCCATTTATATAAAGCACTTCAGTTGGTGATATGTACAGTTCCATAGCTATTGAATAAGTGTATACTAATTATACATAAAATAATGTGCCAAACATAGTGGATAACATGTTAGTGTCATCCAATCCATGCCAAAGTAGTTTAACTACACCAAAAACTAGTCCATAATAGGTGAATTTATTTAATACTATGATTGGTTTGAAATAGTATGGGAAGGAAATACTATGTCCTAACCACAAAAAGATACCTATAATCCTCAACCAACTAATTCATCAAGCATGTAACCATAAAGATCAAGTAGTCAAATTCCAACTAGTGCATTGCCTCAAAAAACATGATGAATGTTACTCCACCAAAATTAGTGATGACTAACATTCCACAATAACAAGCATAATACAATATACCAACACAACAAAGGCAAAACATTTTTCCAATTTAATAAGGGGAAACAAATGTTACACCTTATTAAGTAGTGAAATATACACCTCAACAGTCATAAACATTGTTTAATTAATAACGTATGTATATTAGTCAATGACAAATTTTAAATATCCAAAAAACATCTACTTCATAACAAGTGTTAGCATAACCAATAGGTACTATTATCACTTAAAATTGAATCTATTGATGAGAAGACAAGTCACTCCTTATTCAAGTTTCAAAATGGAACTACCTCAAGGCTATGGGTGTCCCAAATTGGATGTGGATCTCTAGATGAGGAGCTAGTTCCCCTTGATGTATCACTATAGCTCAAACCTACTGCTAGCTTTTATGGGGTGAAAAGAGAGAAGGATGATTAAAATAAATATACTCTCATGGAGGTGATATACCAGATATGTTTATGGCATCCAACCATAAGTATCTCACACTTGAAATCAAAAGACAATAAGAATATACACTCTCCAATCAATGACTCCTTGCATCAATGTTACATTATGGGGTCATAGATGAATGTCCAAAGATAAGAATAATAGACAAGAGGCTTATGAGGGTACTAATGAAAATACTATCACTTAAACCTTGACATCTCTTGTAACACACCACATGACCTACAAGAAGAAGATGTAAATAGTGAGCAACATGCTAAGGAATCCTTAGTCTTCACTTATGCAAGATCACACATTCAAGTAATCAATCTAAATACAATCATGGAATAGGTAAAACTTAGTCATTTTAATGATAAAAAGGTGTACAATTGAGTAGGTATTCACCATAATCAGGTGAAACATCTATAAAATAGCCAAAAAGGCTAGAATTTATAGAAATTATGAGAGGAGAGAGAGAGAAAGGGAAGCTCAAGAGTCACTAAGACACTTGTCAATCAAGAAGGAGTTATGATAGTCATGGAATCATGTATGAAATAGGTCCTAAAGGGAATCAAGGACAAGTGTCCCTCAAAATTGTTCAACTCCTCCACATGTGGCATAAAATTCCTTGTGCTTGCATAAGAAACTACCATTATCATTTACCTTCACAAAACTACCTCATTTCTACATAGGTTCAAGTTTAATGATGGATCTCATGGGAGGGGTTAAAAAAATCCCTAACATGCATTAGATGAGTTTCTAATCATCCATCTTCTTCTAGCCATGCATAATCATCCTTGAAAGTTCCAAATGACTCATTTCCATGTACCTCTTACACTTGGCACCCAAAACCTTCCAAAATTTACAATATAATCCATGCACAAGGAGGGATGACACTTTTCAAGAGTGTCTAGTTCATTAGGTTCATCAAACAAGCCTTAAAAGGCTTCTTAATTAGATTTTCACCATTTATACTAAGTGTCCACTACCCATTCACTTTGACTAGTTGAGATCAGGAAGATGGTATGCACACTTAGGAGATTAGATAACTCATCAAATTGGAATGAATATTTATAAAAAGTCACAAACTATCTCCCAAAAGTTATTTTACCTTTTGAAACCTTTTTCACACCTATAAAACACATAAATTAGTAAAAATAAACCCTATTTTACACCATTTGTATAAGTGTATCACACCTCAATCACATCGGGAGGAAAATTAGAGTATTATATCACTTAAAATTGATTTCGTGGCATTTCCACTCCATCTGGATGCTCTATTTTCTTCATCTTTTCAAATGGATATTTAGAAAGGGTTTACAATAGTTTTGGAGTCATTTCTAGTCTTAACCTTGATCATAGAGTTGACACAATGGAATTTTAAAACAATGCTACTTATGTATTATTAAGGACCCTCTCCATCATCCCCAAATAACTCAGGTTCCCATGCACAACCTCATGTGAGATATACACATCCAAAGTTGTCATTTGAACCCCTTTCTTGCATTTTATGAGGGTCTAAGTGTATTCAAGACAATAAATGGCTTCTTGATGATTATATTGCATATTTAAAGTTCATAAAACTCTTTTTTACCTCCATTTAAATTTTTTAATCATTATAATATCTCATTAATAGCTATAAATGAAAATGACCACCCTCTAGAAAGTAGGCCTAGACCTTGTCCAAAGGGTTTACCTATACCTTAGTGGTTGAAACCTCTTGTTGGCATTCCAAACCTATGAGATTGATTCAAAAAATCATATCAAGCTTCATGAATATTATCCAAATCATTATAATCCTTTTCAAAGGTTAAAATTGGAAAAGACCCCTCATGAGGGCTTAGTTTTATACCTTGCCTAGCTAACCTACCTACAAACCTTGTTGCATAGACCACCCTGTATAAATTTTAACACTCTATCAATGTTTCCCATGTTTTAATATATGTGTTTCATCTTTTAAAACCACCTTGAGTTGTCTCTAAGACTTTTGGTCCATATTTCATCACATTTCCCTCAAAACTACCTATTCATGCAAGGGCAAAATACCCAACCTATGAGATAAAATAAAAGGCATGTTATCCTATTATCTCCTCAAAATAAATAATTTTATGTTTTTATAAAGTTTATTAGGGTACTATGTACTAAATTTTATCTTTCAACTCCAAGTATAGACCCTATAAAAACCTCTAGAACCAAGACTGAGTTTTCAAGGTAGTCTACCTATAAGGTTTGAGTGTTGACTATGTTTTTATCTTATTTAGACTCCTTTATTTGGTGAATATGATCATTTTAAAGTTCCTTAAAAGTTATAACATCATTTTTTAGGTGTTTAGGAATCATTAACCACTTTATCTCACTATATATGCTCTCGTTTACAGCTTTAAGTTGTAAGAAAGAACCTTCCTACCTAACTGACCGTGACAACTCTTTAGGGTCTACTGTAGGTATTGTATGTGCATGAACTAGACCTTGGTCATATTTAATGATATCCCTTTTAATATCTCATATAATTTCATCAATTTTAACTCTTCCTTACTTTTCTTAGCTACAATGATCTTCAAGATTGATTTTTTTAGGTGTTGACTGTGTATTCCACTTTTACCCCTACTATAAGTGATCATGGGTTAGCCTAATGGAGTCATTATAAGTCATCCATAGAGTTTTATTAGGTCATATTTCACCTATTTGAGTTTATTCTTTTGATTCATGAGTAATATCAACACCTTAATACCCTCAAGTTCCTACTACCTACTGACTGAGATGACATAGTCAACTATGTTTTGCCTTGGAGGGGTGTGTTGGACTTGTGAGGACCTCCTTTTAGCCTTTAGAGATGTTTTCATGATTTTGTAAACCTCCATTTTAGTTTTCATTCTTGATAAGGTTTCAAACCATGCCTCAAATCCCAAGAGAATGATTTTCTCTTTAACCTTATCTTTGGCTAGCTGTAGGTGATGATTTGCCATATGTATGAATAGGGTATAGACTTGGGGAGGTCATGAAGTTTCTTATAAACCTAATGGATAGTCCTTTAGGCTATTATCATGTCACTCAACTCACCTAGTCACCTATTCAAGTGTGAATTCTCTATATTTGCATTAAATAAATAAATGGGACATTATATCCTTTAGACCTGTAGATAACATTGAATAGATTTAGTATGTTTATAAGCAAATTTAGGCATCTAAATCACTAATTTCTCCTTAGTATATTGACCTCAAACTTGGAATAATTCTAGCTTATGCTAGAGGAAACAAAAACCACTGAACTAGATTATTAAAATATTTATCAAACATGTTATATGACACCTCTAAAAATCTCACAATCCTTTGTTTAGTGCTTTTAGGGATTGGGGACCTAACTCCATCATGTATTGACAAGGACTTTTCATGTTGTTCTTTCAATGCATATGGACCTTGTATGATTCCATCACACATATAAATACACTTATATCAATATTTGAGGATTAGAAATATGTCAAGCATTCTCACTCTCAAGCATGACATCCTCAATGGTCTTTATTGGTGTAAATGAATTAAACGTGGGCATTGAGAATGGAAAAGAGCAACCAAGATATGTAAAAGGCCTAATGGGCTCTTAAACTCATTGCCAACTTATCAATCAAGTGGTTTACATGGACACCTTAAAATTGACTCTAAAACATCTTTTCCAATGTGAAAACCATCTACTCAAGCCACATATAGGTGTGAATACAACTGTGAAGGATAACAGTGAGGAGAAGCATAGACTTTTGAGAATTTTCTTGACATTTTATGAATTTAATAATTAACCCAAAACCCGTAAATTAATATTAATTTCTTTAATAAGCTAAAATAATGTCCCATGTCTTCAAATTAATGTGGAACACTACTTTATGGCACCTGAGATAGCTAAAACAAGTCTAAAAGAGATTATTTGAGGATTTATGTGCTCCAAAGCCAAAATAAGAATTAATAACATATGGAAATGTATTAGAAAACATGGGGATACACCAAAAAACAACCAACTTGTCAAAACCAATTAGAAGAATTAGAAACTAGCTCAAAAAATAGACCCCTCATGGATTGAAGTGCATAAAAATTTGCTTAGGGTTTAAGTGATGGTTCATAAATTATAAGCCATCAAACTAAGAAATCTTAACATGAAAATGAATCTAACTCAAATTAATTTCAACCCCCAAGAGGATTCCTTCCAACTCCACCTGTATGGCTCACACCAAACATTCCAAATTGACCCTCCTTGGTTTGTAAAGACAAAGAGGAATAAATAGAAGAAAATAATGAATTTTATAATAAAAAAATATACACACCAGGTTTGTAAAATACCATAGGGAGATGAAGGGACACATTCCCATGTTTTTTTGCTGAAGGAGGACTTCCCAAGTTTGTACAAGTGCCATTAATGGCCTATTTTCAAGGGAAAACTACCTTCTTCTGCATATAACTACTTCTTGGATTGACCTCTAACTGATCACTGACATATCTTGACCTCCTCCACATTTAAATATCTCTTGGTGACAAATTTTCTCTTTGAAAAGACCATACAAGTCATTTATTATGTTAAAAATGTGGCCAAAAGGCATATTTGACATATGAAGCATGGTAAAGGATAAATTAACGACTTTTGAACATATTAAAACATATAAATGACCAAATTAGTAAATTTTCAACACAATTTTATTCTTTAACCATGTTTGATAAGGGTTGACCAGAGTTGACTTGTCAAGTATAAGGGAGATGAGCCTACAACAAGGCTAGACTAGAGAATAGTAAAGTATGAAGACCAACATGAGACCTTTATTAGACATATGGAAACTTATAAAAAAATTATAAATGTAGGGGTTGAGCCAATTTGACTAGAATTTAAATTTGGTCAATAGGTACTATTATCCAATAAATACCAATTAGGCAACAATTGTATTTTACATAGAACATGCCACTGATCCAATAATAGGGCCTTGGTCCACTAGTTGGCATAAATTCCCTCCTTAATCATATTTGGCATAATAATTCACTCAAAGACATATCTTTCCATCTCAACCACAATTACCTCAAAACTAGGGTTATATATTGAATCCAAACTAGAATATTGCACCATAATGTGTGTAATTCCAATAAACTCATCCCAATGTATAGGTGCATAATCTTAGTCAGTTCACTCACCAAATAAATCATTCCTCCATTATACCCCAATCAAGGTAACCCACCTTTTACCCCCCAACCTCCACCTTAGGCCAATGTCCCATCTAATTTATTGGAATAAAAACTACAATAGATGAAGGATGAAATTGTCACCATTCAATCCAAGAAATAAACCAAGAAGTTCAAAGTAGATGACATTTGTTCTTACCAATTTAACATGGAGTATTTTAAAATACCATTTCTTCCAAGGTATAAACCACATAAATTTGATAAATATAAGGGTAAAGGAGATCCTAATGCTCATTTGATAGAATTCATTGTTGCTTGCCACCCAGTGGCCTACAATGACATTTATTTACTCATCTTATTTCCATGAAGTATATTAGGACATGATTTCAAATGCTTCCTAAAATTTCTAAAGAAATTAGTATCTAATTTTTATGACCTCTCTGACAAATTTGTGCAACATTTCTCATACAATCTCAAGCATGAGATTTCATTGATAGATTTGACTCAGGACAAGAAAAAAGTTGGTGAAAGCTTAAGTTATCTACAATGATGGATATAACTTTATAGTTGCATCACCCATAACTTACTAGAAAAATAATTAGCTACTATGTTTACAAAAAATTTATATAGTGATATACCTTACCATTTGGAATTGTAGTGTGCACACACTTTTAAAGAGATCATTGATAAAGTTTTGCTAATTGAAAAGGTCATTATTAAAAAAAATATTATCAATCTTAGCTCATCTATCTAAAATCAAAACCAAATCCAAAGAACTAACCTGTTGATGCTTCTAAATGAACCATAAGTGCTTTTAGTTTTTAAAGAACCATAAACTATGATTAATAGACTAAGATTAACAAAAATTTGAAGAATTTGGGCCCTCTTTCTAGTGACAGTAGGATCTTTTCTTATTGATTCTTCTAAATGAACCACAGGTGCTCATAGTGTTTAAATAACACTTCTCATTTTACAAATTATAAAATTTAGAGCATGAGTTGTAGGTTTTGTCAACTAGTTACCCATGGTGAAATAGTAGCAGAGCAAGATAAATTATTCCACAATATTTATATGATTTGGTGGTTAGGAGCCATGTTGGTCTATTATTTGTGAATTACATAGAGTCTATGTTAATACTTAGTGAATTATATCTATATTTAATATATATACTAATCTAAATGGTTATTTATAATGAAGATAAAACTAAAGTGATCTAATAAAAAAAGAGCAAAGTAAAGGATAAGGAAAAAAAGAGACAAGTGATTGCCAATTTTAGTCTCAAACATTATGAAAATGCATCAATTTTAATTGAGTATTCATTCAACCAATATCTAATGCAAAATATCTTAATCTCAAATCCCACTATATATCAACCAAACTTCAAAGGACAATGTAAAGAGTTACAAATAAGAACTAGGTCTACGTTAGGGATTTACTACTATAATTGAATAGCATTTTCACATCTAAATATATAGTAAAATAAAATTAATAAAAACCTAAGATCTTCCAACTAATCTAGCATATTCACAAATTATAAACCTTGTGATTAGGAAATATAACTCAAAATTCAAAGACACCATTCAAATTCAAGACCTCTACTAGCAATTGAGAGAAAAGTTATTTTAGAAATTGACATATCAAATATGGAAAATCCTTACAAAATCAATTGATTATATTAATTTCTTCAAGCATACAAAATTCACTCAAAATTATTTCTCTTTTCAAATGGTAATACATGCATTTATAGAAAGATCAGGCAGTATACTGGTTAATTACAAAATACATGTGTACAAATATAATGATAGTTATCCTTAGAAGTTCTAAAATGCACTTACTTTCCACAATCATATTGACCTAGAGGCAAAATGCTAATCAACTAGCATATGCCTTTATAATGGAATATTCTATTTCAAAAAGTTACAAAGCTTTACAAAATAGAATACTACTTAATTTACTGGTGGGGCCTCTAATTGTCGCTACTGGAGGATTCTCATGGATTTAGAATGTTGCTCATCAACTAGTTCTAGATCCCAAATAGGCTTCATGATACACTAATATAATTACCTATGTCTATAGGTTTTCCTTTTCTCTTTCTAAATTTAAGATCCTCTACTTCATCCTTTAGCCTCCATCTTTGGCCTATGTTGATTGGGCCTCAATCAAGGTTTCTACATCCTCTTCATAAATTAAAACTTCACCAAGATATTGACCTCCTAAAAGGGTTAATACCATAAAGGGATCCACCTTTTTAAAGATGAATTCCTCTATTCCAACCATAATTGTCCTTATTATTCTTTCTAATCCATTTGTTTTAGTGTTAAATTTGATGGTAGTGACTAGCTTCTTGAACTTGGGAGGTTCTGGGACCTCCACACTTGAGCTACTTTATGCCACTAGGGAATCCATAATTTTAATTTTTGTTCTTTATGTGACCACAATTATTCTTTCTTCTTTCTCTTTTACCATATCTCTAATCCATGGATTTATGTCATCTTATATCTCAACATCAGTAACACTTGTCATTACCCATGAATGAGAAAGAGAAGGAATATTTTGTAAATTTCCATAAATGAACCAGTCAAGAAAGGTTGGTCTATGAATTGGTAATTCATCATTGAAGAGATTGATTTCATTGGTAGGGTGAGTGAAACTCAATCTTGGTCTTTTCCTTGGTCCAATGGGGACCAATGCCATATTTTCCTTCCTCTTTTCTTAGGATGCCATAGAGATAAGATATTTTCCTTTATCTTCCTCAAGCTCCTCTTTCCTATCTAATTCATAGGCCTCTAAAATTTCCTTAAGGGAACCCTAATGTTTCTCTTTTGGTTCCAAGGAAATCATGTCTATATATTGAATAGGGGAAGGTGGTCTTTGGGGAAGTGTTAAAGGTGGGGGCCCTCCCTAGGTCTCTCTTCCAATCTCACTTATCCTAATTTCTCCTTGCCCTTGGCTTATTCATCTTTGTTTTGCACAATTTATTCTTAAGGCTATGACAATGGTTATTCTTCTTAGATTTATTATTGGGCCATCACAGATGGACTGGGTAGCAGGTGATACTATAAAGGATGCATTTTACATGTCTCTCCTAAGGGCTTGTCATCCTTGGTTATCCTATGTTCCAGCTTGATGTTGTGGCCTTAAATCCTAGCCAAAACTTCTTCATAATTATTAGACTTTATATATATGGTGTCATGAACACCAATTTGATGTATATATTCAAGCTTTGGGAAAATTTTGTCCTTCATGTGGCTGGCTACTATACCCTTAGGATCCCACATCTTAATTTCATCAAGTTGAAAACCAAATGAATCCTAGTTCCTATCCATAGTCTCAACCTCTTTCTAGTCCTTGAGTATGGTCCTTCCAAAGATCAGACGGAAGGGGTGGAGAATTCCTTTCTTGTTTTCTTTATAAATGCCATCAATGCGATGTAAGAACTAAGAAGTAATTTCTTGTTTAACTAGCTTACTAGGAACATATACTACCAACCTGCAAGGATGAGACATGATGCCCTTAATCCTGATGACTATGCAGTTAGGGTATTACCATATATCACCTATCATCTCCATGTAATTATTTATGAGGGGGTAGAACTTAGGAATATAAATACATGTGATGGACTCAACTATGGCTGGATAAACATAGTAAAAAATAAACTACATGTGCTTCCTATAATTAAAGATATGTAATTTAGAATAGTGATGTGAAATAATGGTTTTGATTTCTAGGGACTAATTCATAATAATCATTAAGTTGACTAAGTAAAGTAGGGCATCTAACATATATGATATCATATAAAATTGCTTGGAGGTCTTCCTTTTTATGGTAGTGAATTACTTGGTAAATAAGACACTAATTAAATCTCCAATTGGAGGGGTAAGCTTTTGTTCTACCATGAAATAGACAAAGGAGACCCATATTTTATTTACATAGGTGTTTGAGGGGTCTCCAAAGGCTCAGTTTAATAGGGCCATTATAACCTTAATTTCCTCCCTAAATTGGACTACTAGTATTTTACCTTCAAACTCCTTGAAGATATGAGGGCCTTGGTGTAGCTAGGGTTTAAGGACAAAGTCTAGATCATGGTTTCTTTTCCACTTCTTGATCTTGGATAAATCCACATGGGGAAGTGCAGATTATAATATTTCTCAAATTATATAAGATAAATTTATGCTAATTCCTTGGATTTTTCCTCTCTAATGATCCATTCATTATCAATTCTATAGTCAACAAAGATGGGAGTAAGGATGTATATATAGTATAGTACCTCAAGTTTTGTCATAGCATAGTGGAGGTCAACCATCTAAATAGTGACCAAGACATAGTGCCTTTGGTTTACTAAAAAAATTATTTGCTTCTCTTTTATTATGGGTTTCAATTCCTTGATCATGAAGAAGATTTCAGACCAGTTCCTAATCCTTGAGATATTTAGGGATACAAGTTCTAATTTAGTGTCTTTAAAGATATGACCTTTATTATCTGTTGACAAGTAAAACTTAGTCTCTTCTTTTAATTATTGTCTAGGAGTTTCCATTATCTTTTTTCCTACAAATTTCTCACACTAGATTATAAATGATCTTTGTGAAAGCTCTCTCACACTCAGAAAGATAGTTAAGCTCTCCTTGGATCAAATTGTAATCAATTGAGTCTATTCGGGTTGATTTTATATAGGGTTTAGGGTTTGGAAGCTTTAATGGTAGAATATATCTAGACTTTGGCTTATACATGCCTTGGATTTGATTTGAACCTTTACATTTTTTAGCCCATACGATCTTGTATTTTGTCCTCTTCTACTTGCATGGTGCCTATATGGCATTAGTGTAGGAATTTCATAGCATTTTTAATAAATTCCTTTTAGGCACTAGCCATTAGCATTTTAAAATGTCTCTTTATTTTTCTCCATTGGATTAAAATCTAAGATTAACGTGAATCATTGATTTTAATCTAGGCCCTTACCTATGATTGGCTCCTTATGTTCTAAGGCCTATAGTTGTGACACTAGGCATCTTTATGTGCCTTCCCATTCTTCAAATCATATTTTAGTGCCTTTTTAAATGAGCATTGGACACAGAGAGAGCTTGTAGGCCTTTGAAAAGTCATGAGTTCCTTCGCACCATTAGAGTAAAATCTATTGAAAAAGTGTGAACCATTGGATCATCCTATCAACTCTGCCTTGAATATGATTTTACTAGACATTGAGTTCATGGGTTCTCAAGGCCTCATTAAAAAGTCTTTGGGTGCCTTCACATCATTGGATCAAAACCCAATGATAAAATGTGTGTTATTTATTTGTAGAGCTGTTTGAACATTAAGTTAGCATATTATTACAAACATGACTTAGGCCTAATTATTTTAGGCTAAGGTTTTTTTCATTTATTAAGCATGAAATAAACCCTAAGCTAAGGGTTTTATGCCTAAGCTTTAAAATTTATATGAAAGGGGGTCATGGCCTAAATATTTTAGGCTAATGTTTATGATGTGTTTAATAAACACAATGTAGACATTGGTCTATAATATTTATTCCAAATATTATAAAATATGCTCAAAAGGATCAACATGACATAGTGGTCCAATAACACATAGGATTTTAGTGTATTTACAAAACACATTAAAACTTTTAGATAGATGCATTTGGTCTAAATTTTACACTATAAGGACTCTTTTCAAAATAAGACTTAGTATAAGTCTATAATTTAAGGTTCATGAAGTTTTAATAAAATGTCATGGGGGTCTTAAAGTATATACTTAGACTAGGTTTATTCTACATACTTAGATTATGAGACCATTTCCAAATCTTATAATTTGAATACCTATAGTGTTTGAGCTTTTTTCAAGCACTTCCCTTAGCCTATAAATCCATTTTCAAGCCTTCCATCAAGATTTTGGAGTATATTTTGACCTTGAGCATAATAATTCATTAGCTTAAATTTGATGGTCTTGTAGACGTCAAATACATCCTTATGGATGTCAAATGGTAGTCATGAAAACATCAATTTTAATCTAGTTAATATTTTAAATTTATGGGATTAAAGTTGATGGTGACATAGACATCAAATAGGTCTTCACAAATTTCAAATGATGGTCACCTGAGCATCAATTTTAAGATCATCATTTTTTAGTGGCCTAATATGGGAGTGACACCTAGCACATCCATGGGGCTTCCTATGATCTTTGACTAAATTCACCTCGTTGGATCTTAATTAGTGATGAAGTATCAACCATAAGATCATGATCTAGGAGTTTGATTGTGATTGGTCACTTTATTAGGTAGGACCTATTTGTCTTTTATCTTCAAATGTACTAGAGCTATGTGTCGACTATTTGGGCCCTCTGTAGCCCTCTGTAGTTATTTGAATTTTCAATTGTGTCTCACTTCATCCGATCAGGAGGCCATGATGAAGCAAAAATCATTGATCATAATCTAAGGGCTAGAATATAATTAGTTTGAGATTTATGTGTAGGATTATGTCAGGCTTTTCTCACATCATCAGATCAAAGAACACGAGGAGCATGAACCATTAGATCATCCAAGATGCATGTTGTTTGAGCCAAAAATCATGCTTTCCTCATTCTGTTGGATCAGATGTCATGATAAATCATAGGCTATTAGATCCTAAAAGGTGTAAGGAAGTTAAGTTAGGACCATAGAGATAAAAATACTTAGGCTTAAGGTGTTATAAGTCTCACTTGTATAAATAAATAAGTTGGAGCCTTAAAATTAAAACTTTAGGATAAGTTGTAAATCAAAGGACCGAGCTAATACAAAATTGGACTCAGAGAAATAAGACTTAATATAAGGTGTTAATACTAATATCTCACTCATATTTAACAAATACATTAGGACCTTAGGGCTAAAATATTAAGATATGTTAGGAAAAATTAAAAGGACCCTATAGAATGAAGGTTAGGTATACAAGGAACTTTTAAAGGGAAAAGTAATAGATGGGACCAAATACTTTAGACTAAGTTTTAGTTATGTTAAGAAACATGATTAAACTTAGAACATGAATTTTATCCTTAGGTCTAAAAAAGGATTTTTTAAAAAGGGTTCCCACCATTATTCAAATTTAAACTAAGGGATATGACAAAGCCATTGGTACTACACTATATAGACATCTTTAATCCCATCTTTGTTGACTATATAATTGATAATGAATGGATCATTAGGGAGGGAATATCTAAATAAGTATCATATATTTATCATGTAGAATTTAAGAAATATTATAAGCTCCCTCTTGCCTATGTAGATTTATCCAAGATCAAGGAGTGGATAAGAAACCATGACCTGGACTTTGTCCTTAGACCCCAGTTGCACCAAGGCCCTCATATCTTCAAAGAGTTTGAAAGCAAAATCCTAGTAGTCCAATTCAAGGAGCACATTAAGGTTATAATGACCCTATTGAATTGACCCTTTGGAGCCCCCTTAACCACCCATCCAAATAAAATCTAGGTCTCCTTTATCTATTTCATGGTGGAATAAAAGCTTACCCCTCCAATTGGAGATTTAATCAGTATCTTCTTCACCAAGAAATTCATTACCATAAAAAGGAAGACTTCCAAGTAGTTTTATATGATGTCATACCTATTAGATGCCTTACTTTCCTCAACCAACTTATCAGTTATTAGGAATTGGTCCTTAGATGGCAAAACCACCATTCACATCACTATTCTAAATTATATATCTTTAAGTATAGGAACCACATGTAGTTTATTTATGACTATGTATATCCAACCATAGTTGAGGCTATCATAGGTATTTTTATGCCTAGGGTCCACCCCCTCATCAAAAATTACATGGAGATAATAGCTAATATATGGTACTACCCTAACTACATAGTCATTAAGATTGAGGGTATTATGTCCTAGCCTTGTAGGTTGGTAGTATATGTTCCTAAAAAACTATCTAAATAAGAAATTACTTCCCAGTTCCTACATGGCATTGATGGAACTTGTAAAGAAAAGAAGAAAGGACTTATCTAACCATTCCCTTTGATCATTGGAAGGACCATACTCTAGGACTAGAAATAGGTTGAGACAATGGCTAGGCACTGGGATTCATTTAGTTTTAAACTTGATGAACTTAATATGTAGGATCCTAAGGGTATAGTGGTTAGCTGCTTGAAGTACAAGAAACTTCCAAAGCCTAAATATGTACATCAAATAATGTTTATGACACCATATATATATATATATATATATATATATATATATATATGCTAATAATTATGAAGAAGTATTAGCTAGGATCTAAGGCCACAACATCAAGATAGAACATAGGTTGACCAAGGATGAAAATCCATCAAAAGATACATGGAAAAAGCATCCTTTGTAGTATCAATTGCTACCTGGTCCATTTGGGATGGCCCAAGAACAACCCCAGGGAAAAAAACTACCATAGACTCAGGAAAAAATTGTGAAAAAACAAGATGAACAAGGCAAGGGAAAGGATAAAGTAGGATAAGTGAGATTAGAAGAGAGACCTAGGGAAGGCCCCTCACCTTCAATACTTCACCAAAGACCACCTTACCTAATTAAATACATAGACATGATTTCCTTAGAACCAAAAGAGATACTTGAGGGTGCCCTCAAGGAACTTTTAGAGTCCTATAACTCAGACATGAAAGAGGAGCTAGAGGAAGATAAAGGAAAAGTGCTTGTCTTTGTGGCATCTAAAGAAAAGAGGAAGGTAGAGTTGGCATTGGTCCCTATTGGACCAAGGAAGAGACCAAGATTGACTTTCACTCACCCTACCAGTGAAATCAATCTCTTCAGTGATGAATTCCTAATGCATGGACCAGTAATTCTTGAGTAGTTCATTTATGGAAAGTTACAAAAGGTTCCTTCTCTTTCTCATTCATGGGTCATGATAAGGGTTACTAATGTTGAGATATAAGGTGACATAAATCCATGAATTAGAGATATGGTCAAAGATAAAGAAGAAAGAATAATTATGGTCACTTAAAGACCAAAAATTACAATTATGGATGCCCTAAAGGCATCAAGTAGCTCAGGTGTAGAGGTCCCAAAACCTCCCAAGTTCAAGAAGCTAGTCACTATCATCAAATTCAACCCTAAAATAGTTGGGTTATAAAGAATAACAATAAGGAAAACTATGGTCAGAATAGAGGAATTCACCTTTCAAAAGGTGGATCCCTTTGTGGGGTTAACCCCTATAGGAGGTTAGTAGCTTGGTGAAGCTATAATTCATGAAGAGGATGTTGAAAGCTTGATTGAGGCCCAATCAACACAGACAAAGATGGAGTCCATAGAATGAAGTAAAGGATGTTAAATTTGTAAAGAGAAAAGGAAAAATTATAGACATAAGTAGTTTTATTAGTGTTTGAGGTAATGACTAAAATTATTGATGAGTCATTTTATGACATGTTTGAATCACTCAAAATGATGAAACTAAGGTAGAGTGCATTAGAGGGGCAATGTGCATTGTCTAAGATCTTGGTCACCCAAAGGCAATCCTTGGAGGATAAAATTACCTATATTATTAACATTTGAGTAAGGAAATAGATCCTAGGATTCAAAACCATTAGCATGGGACACTTAAGCATAATAATAAGAATTTTGATTTAAAAGGTTAAAAGTTTTGAGTGCTTCACATAATGATGTGGAAAGACTCATAGAAGCTGATAAGGAGCTAATTATATAAAATTAAATAACTTATTGGGACTATGCTCACAGATCCTTCACAACCCATTATCCTTGGAATCATTAGTGATGAAGGATTTAAACATAAGGCTAGTTTGGTAACCCAAGAAATTAAAGGAAAAAGACAATGAAAATCTAGGGATGATAATAGTAAAATCATAGACATGATATTAAATGTAGGAAAAAGGATAAATTAATCTTAAAACATTAAATAAGCCATAGATAGGAATGACAGGGAACTTGATGACTTGGTAGATCAAGAGGAAGAGTGTACCATGAATCCAGTTGTGGATCTAGAACTAGTTGATGAGCAACATGCTAAATCTATGAGCATCTTCTAGTAATGACAATTAGAGGCCCCACCAAAAAATTAATTAGTATTCTATTTTACATAATTTTGTAACTTAATAGAATATTTCATTGTAAAGGTATATGCTAGTTTGTTATCTTGTTTGCCTCTAGGTTAATATGATTATGGAAAACATGTGTATTTTATAACTTGTAAGGATAACTATCCTTATCTTTATACACTTTTATTTTGTAATTGACTAGTATACTTCCTAATCTTTCTTTAACAGCATGTATTACCATTTGAAAAGAGATATTTTTGAAAAAAAATTGTATACTTGAAGCAATTAATATAATCAAGGAATTCTATAAGGATTATCCATACTTGATATGTCAATCACTAATATAGCTTTTCTCTCAATTACTAGTAGAGGTCTTGAATTTGAATAGTGTCTTTGAATTCTGAGATACATTTTCTAATCAAAGGGTTTACAATTTATGCATATGCTAGATTAATTGGAATATATTAGTTTTTACTTCATTTAATTTTGGTCTATATTCAGATGTGCAAATGTTATTTGATTATAGTAGTAAATCCCTAAAGTATACTTGGTTCTTACTTATGACTCTTTACATTGTCATTTGAAGTTTGCTTGATATATAGTGGGATTTGAGCTTAGGATATGTTGCATTATATATTGGTTAAATGCATACTTAGTTAAAATTAATGCTTTGCCATAATGTTTTAAGCTAAAATTGGCAATCACTCATCTCTTTTCTATCTTACCCTTCACTTTGCTCTTTTTTTATTGGATCACTTTAGTTTTAGCTTCATTATAAATACCCATTTAGATTAGTCTGTAGCTTAAATATAGATATAGTTAACTAAGTATTAACATAGAATCTCTACAATTCAAAAAGAATAAACTAAGTTGGATCCCAACCACCAAATCATATAAATATTGTGGAATAATTTATCTTGCTCTGCTACTATTTCACCACATGAAACTGGATTGCCAAAACCTATAACTCATGCTTTGAATTTTCTAAATTTTAAAATTATATGTGTTATTTAAACACGAAGAGAACATGTGGTTCATTTAGAAGCATCAACATGACCAAAACTATAACCAAAACCAAGTCCAAGTGTAAGCATCAGCACCTACCCAAGCTAGTATTTATTAAAAATCCAAGAAGTTAAACCATAAAAAAAATGTTGTTGGAAATGGAGTAACCAAGTTGTATGTAATAAAAAACTCATCATGTCTATAAATCAATTTGATCTTAGAGAAGATATATCATACATACACTTTTGATTAGGAATACATTTATTAAGTGGGAACATGACCAAGATGGGGATCCACTAGACCTGATTAGGGGATCACTTATCGTAATACACTATACTAGGAAGGGTTTCAAATCCTACAGCCTAACACAATAGCACAATAATGTTAAAAGAGTCCTAGGTTTAATGTCCACTCTATTCTAATAAATAATAAAGTAAATCTAATCTAGTGTACACCAAAGGTTATGGCACAATATGAAGGGTTAATAAAGTAACCAAAACATGTATAAGAGAATCTCAATTAAGTTAAGTATGAGTAAGACATAATACATGGAATATGAAGAGTAATATTATTTGATCCAAAACGTATGCTACTTCTATCTACTAAAGAGAGGAGAACAAAGTTAGAATATACTTACCTGAATGTGAACCCATTAAGACTCAATCTCTCCCTTGGCCAAAGAGGATTTATAAGAGGTTATTGTGGTTTATAAGGATAACTAAGAAAGGCCAAATCATCTAAGACTTATCCATAAGACTAGATTCTCCAAGTAGAAACCCTAAGATAAAAATCCTAAAGTAGAATGGTAGAAGAGCATATTATAAATAAGTGCTAGTGAATAATGACTCTTTATTTCATATTGAAATAATGATGAAATGATCTTGTATTTATAGTTAGATCTCATCCTAAATTATTATGAATGTGTTGGCTATACAGGGTCGACCTGGTCAACCCTGTATGTTTTTAGGAGATAAATCACTAGGACCCAAACTAGGTCAATCAAAGGGATAATAGAACTCAAAGTGAATAATACCCATAAATAGTACAAGGTAAACCTCATTTTATCTTATACAGTAATTAGAGGCTAAAAACTATACAAAGTTGACCCAGTTGACCTAGTATAATCAATTGGTGAAAGGGGATCAAGGTGAGGAAAAGAGGGATGAAAAGAGGAAAAATATTAGAGGAGTGTGAAAGGGAAGAGTAATATCTTAGGTAATTGTTTTATGATCTAGTTAGATTGGTAATAATGTGTAAATAAGGGATAGTAATCCTATGAAGCACCAAAATTCTACCACCCCTTTTTTGGTGTACCCCTTAGAGCATAAACTTAGAGAGATTGAGTCTCAATGGGTTTATGAAAGATGTAAATCATCAATATTCAATAAAATTTTAAAATATTATGTGTATACAAACAACCCACTAAAATCCCATCATGTGTCACTAAGGTGTAATAGAGGATGGTGATTTGAGAAAGAACATAGTAACACACAATGTTGATGCTAAAAAAAAATTCAAGATTTTAAAGCAAAAAGAATTGAAAAGTAAATGTAATGCATACCTTGACTAACCTTTATCACTATATTATTGAATATTGTGTTATTAGTTTTTATTTTTTATGGTATATATATAGATTTTGACAAACCCAAGAATACGAAACCAATGAGCAAAAACAAACAAATAAAGAAAAATCAAGATAGTTGGTGTTATGAGGATGGGATGCACTTGGGAAATGTGGTAAACTAGGGTGAAAAGTACCATATTAGAATAAATTACCAAGTAAAAAACAAGAGTAAATCAGGTAATCAAAAATCCAAGGCTACCAAAGACCAAAAAACTCAAAAAAGTTATCCTTAAGTAAGAAAGGCAAACTCACCAAGTCAAATTAAGGATACATGTCAAAAAAGGTGGTAAGAAAAAAAATAAATGGTAAACATAGAAACAAAATGGTAAAAAAACATTAATTAATGAGAATTAACAATCCTTATCTCACTCAAT